>OZ020190.1:85508438-85691253 GCA_963971165.1 Philopedon plagiatum
GGGTGCCCACGAGTTTACTTAGGCGGCTATGGAGATCATTTGTCGCATGAACTGCTTCATGATCATAACCATGTCAATTTCCAATTATTTAATCAAGAGTGCTATGGACACCTGTCATATTTTCTGTTAATAATATAACCCCCAAAACAAATGAACAACGTCCTCAGGGAATTTCAAAGAGTTCGTCTGAGAGAAAACTGTCAACAATTCGAACACTTAATTTATGGCTAATTTCTTACTTTTTAAAATGAAAATCTAATAAAATTCACTAGCACTACTCTGATATTGTTAATTATGTGTATCCTTTCTACATTTTCTTAATGCAAATGATCTCCATAGCCGCCTAGATAAAATTAGAAAGATTGAAATTTGGAATGCATCTAAATTCTTAGCTGTCCATATCTCAAGAACTATCAACTTTAGACCTGGGATGGCGTATACAAAAATTATAGAGGAAAGTCAGATAAATTAGAATTTAGAGTTTAAAGTAGGGCATTCAATTGAAATTATTGAAGTAATTTGTGCCCGAATGTCATATTTTGTAGCACTTCCGGTTGCACCGGAAGTGAGATTGTCATGACACAAGCATACAAGGCCCCTAAAAAGAAGTAAGAATAATATATTAAACTTTTCGCATATTCATTTGTTTTATGTTAAAACAGTATAGTTTGCGGCTCTTTCGACATTTTCAAACGTCATTTTCTTGAAAACTGTTAAAGATAGATATAGGGTATGATACCTGTTTTATAATTAGAATTTTACGTAGAATCCAAATTTTAAAAAATATACAGGGTGTTTCGTTTGAAATAACAAAGTTGACTGTATTTCCGGTTTAACCGGAAACGATAGTCAGATGTTCGGGCACTCAAAATCTGCATCTAAAGCAACCATACGAGTTTCCAAAATTTCAAATCGAAATATTATTTCTTAACAAAATAACGAGCTGGTGAGTAAACTCGTGGGCACCCGGTATATATATAACAAGTGAAAGAAATATCGGGTAAGCTGTCTGTAAGGTAGTGCTAGACACGTGTTTCGTGCTTATTAGCACTCGTCAGTAGCACATAACCAAGTTATTGGATGGTAAACTTTGAAGTTGAAAAAAACACAAAGAGATCACAGACCAGGGACCTGCTAGCACATTTGTGATTATTTGTCAGGAGACCCAGAGTTTTCCGGGCAACAACCAACATATGTGCTACTGACGAGTGCTAATAAGCACGAAACACATGTTTAGCACTACCTTAGAGACAGCTTACCCGATATTTCTTTCACTTGTTTATAATTGTTCCTGTCGCTATTTCTTCACTATTTGATATTCCTTGGGGTTAGAGGTTTCACGCAGGTGCTATTGCAGCCTCCGTGAGTCCGCGGTGATGTGCTAGCAGGTCCTGGTCTGTGAACTCTTTGTGTTTTTTTTTTTCAACTTTCCCATCCAATAACTTGGTTATGTGCTACTGATGAGTGCTAATAAGCACGAAACACGTGTCTAGCAGTACCTTACAGACAGCTTTCCCCGGTATTTCCTTCACTGTTTTATAAATTTTCCTGTCGTTATTTCTTTATCTTATGTATATATATATATATATATATATATATATATATATATATATATATATATATATATATATATATATATATACAGGGTGGTGCAACCAAGATGGGGTGGACGATTGTGAGTAAACGGTGAGGAATTTGTAAAATTTTTTTTTTGGATATTATCGATAGTCAGACACGCTATGTTTTAAAATTATTGCCATAATACAGGGTGGTCCGAAAGACTCGTGGCGAACCAAACTTGTATTTTTTTAAATGGGACACCCGGTATATTATTATTCCAATTGATTCTCCTGTTCGTTACGATCATTTTGATATAAGGTTTATTGGGTCTAAAACTTATAGTAAGGGAATGGGAGGCGGTTAAAGTTGAAAAAATGCTCACAGTTCGGCCATTTTTTAAAGAAATTTGAAACAGGTATGGAAAAACCAAATATTCCATAAAACGTTACATATCCTTGAATACATTAATCACTTGCAATTTGTTTAAAATTATTCACTGTTATACAGGGTGGTCAAGTTTTGCAAATACGCCCTGGACTCATTTTTTTTAAATGGAACACCCTGTATATTTTATTTTCATGTTAAAGATAACATTACTAGCTTTCAAAAAATACCATACATGATGCCTTTCTGACCAACAGTTTTTAGTAAACTAGCCGTGAAAGCAAAGTTTCTTCATTCTAATACGATTATACTGAATTTACGTTGTTTATTATTAAATATCTAATATTAGGAGGCCATGACACTATTATAAATGAAACAAAATATTGTCAAAGCTACTGCCGCATAATCCATTATTTACAAGTTAAGCGTAGGTGAGGTAAGAAAACTGAGACCCGAAACCTTTACATGCTTTTTAGAGAAATTTCAAAAAACAGAAAATATTCTTTTTAGGAAATGTAAAGTAATTAATAAACAAAGATAATCAGTTATCAGTATTATTAATAGTGTAAGAAAATTAATTAAGCAAAAACAGAACATCTTTTAAAATTATTTAGGTATGTACTTACTTGTAAACCTAATTTAATTTAAACAAGTAAGTACATACCTAAATAATTTTAAAAGATGTTCTGTTTTTGCTTAATTAATTTCCTTACACTATTAATAATACTGATAACTGATTATCTTTGTTTATTAATTACTTTACATTTCCTAAAAACAATATTTTCTGTTTTTTGAAATATCTCTAATAAACATGTAAAACTTTCGGGTCTCAGTTTTCTTACCTCATAATTATTGGGCCACCTACACTTAACTTGTAAATAATGGATTATGCGGCAGTAGCTTTGACAAGTTCGTCAATCTTTTGTTTCATTTCAATAATAAACAACGTAAATTCAGTATAATCGTATTAGAATGAAGAAACTTTGCTTTCACGGCTGGTTTACTAAAAAACTGTTGGTCAGAAAGGCCTCATGTATGGTATTTTTTGAAAGCTAGTAATGTTATCTTTAACATGAAAATAAAATATACAGGGTGTTCCATTTAAAAAAAATGAGTCCAGGGCGTATTTGCAAAACTTGACCACCCTGTATAACAGTGAATAATTTTAAACAAATTGCAAGTGATTAATGTATTCAAGGATATGTAACGTTTTATGGAATATTTGGTTTTTCCATACCTGTTTCAAATTTCTTTAAAAAATGGCCGAACTGTGAGCATTTTTTCAACTTTAACCGCCTCCCATTCCCTTACTATAAGTTTTAGACCCAATAAACCCTATATCAAAATGATCGTAACGAACAGGAGAATCAATTGGAACAATAATATACCGGGTGTCCCATTTAAAAAAATACAAGTTTGGTTCGCCACGAGTTTTTCGGACCACCCTGTATTATGGCAATAATTTTAAAACATAGCGTGTCTGACTATCGATAATATCCAAAAAAAATGTTATCCAAATTCCTCACCGTTTACTCACAATCGTCCACCCCATCTTGGTTGCACCACCCTGTATTATATATATACATATATATATTTATATATATATATATATATATATATATATATATATATATATATATATATATAATATATATATATATATATATATATATATATATATATATATATATATATATATATATATATATATATATATATATATATATATATATATATATATATATGTATATATATATAATATATATATATATATATATATATATATATATATATATATATATATATATATATATATATATATATATATATATATATATATATATACATAAGATAAAGAAATAACGACAGGAAAATTTATAAAACAGTGAAGGAAATACCGGGGAAAGCTGTCTGTAAGGTACTGCTAGACACGTGTTTCGTGCTTATTAGCACTCATCAGTAGCACATAACCAAGTTATTGGATGGGAAAGTTGAAAAAAAAAACACAAAGAGTTCACAGACCAGGACCTGCTAGCACATCACCGCGGACTCACGGAGGCTGCAATAGCACCTGCGTGAAACCTCTAACCCCAAGGAATATGAAATAGTGAAGAAATAGCGACAGGAACAATTATAAACAGTGAAGAATATAATCGGGTAAGCTGTCTCTAAGGTAGTGCTAAACATGTGTTTCGTGTTTATTAGCACTCGTCAGTAGCACATATGTTGGTTGTTGCCCGGAAAACTCTGGGTCTCCTGACAAATAATCACAAATGTGCTAGCAGGTCCCTGGTCTGTGATCTCTTTGTGTTTTTTTCAACTTCAAAGTTTCCCATCCAATAACTTGGTTATGTGCTACTGACGAGTGCTAATAAGCACGAAACACGTGTCTAGCACTACCTTACACACAGCTTACCCGATATTTCTTTCACTTGTTATATATATATATATATATATATATATATATATATATATATATATATATATATATATATATATATATATATATATATATATATATATATATATATGTATATATATATATATATATATATATATATATATATATATATATATATATATATATATGTATATATATATATATATATATATATATATATATATATATATATATATATGTATATATATATATATATATATATATATATATATATATATATATATATATATATATATATATATATATATATATATATATATATATATATATATATATATACATTGTGTCCGGTAAGTATGGGGCAAACTCTCGGGAGCGTGTAGGGAACGTTAAAACAAGTCTAGTGTTTCATATAATTTTTTTTCCTATAGTGCTCCCTGACCGAGATATCAGGCCCCAAAGGGGTACCCAGCGATTTACTTTTTTCGTATTATTTTTGAACCACCTCGTATACTTTGATACAATTTTGGCATTTTGTACAGAGTACCGGTACCCAAAAATAGGTGCTACACGGTAACATTTAATTTCTCAGGAAAGCCAGAAACGGACTCGCCCCAATACACAGAAGCCAACATTTTTGACAGGTGTCATGGAATCGAATTAAGGATATTATTTTTGGATTATACAAACATTTTACTCCAAAAAGGTAACCTTCAATTCTTTCGATACAATGAACGATTTTCGAGATAAATTAGTTTTTTCTGTGCCTTTTTCGCAACAGTTATTAATTCAACAATAAAAAATAAATCTGTACTATGGCAACAAGCCTCTTTTTATTATCACTTGCTTATGTTGCGGGCTTAATTATTATCAACATAAGTGACAAAACTTAAACCAGAAATGGTAAAATGGTTTTTACAATTATTAAATCTTTGTTTTCGTTCAGGTATTTACTACAGTCGACTACTAAACACCTCCAGAACATTCAAAATAATTTAAGAGAACTCGTCAGATTAGCAGTTTTTTATTTGTCTGTCTTATTAAACATCACTTTAGCAGTTGCTCAATATGACCACCCTGTACTTCAATACTCTTTCTTATCCTATATACGAATATTTTCCTGCTGTACATTAAATAATATTCCAGGATTGTTCCGAATTTGATCACAACACCCCCTTATTCTTTGAATTAAATCATGCATGGTATTAACTGGCGTTGAATACACAAGCTCTTTTAGATAACCCCACAAAAAAAAAATCCAATGGATTAAGATCAGGCGACCTAGGCGGTCACAAAATAGGTCCGCCACGACCGATCTATCGATCACCAAAAGTATTTGTCAAATGTTGTCGAACTAAATGGGAGAAATGGGACGGCGCACCATCATGCATAAACCACATCTGAGTTCTTGTTTGCAGGGGTACGTTTTCTAACAAATTATCTAAATGCTGTTGCAAGAACTGTAGATAGAGTGCACAATTTAACCTGTCTTCTAAGACGAATGGACCTACTAGATCATTTCCAATGATGCCAGCCCACACGTTGATCATAAATCTTTGTTGGTGCTTTGTATGAACAATGGCATGTGGATTTTCCTCAGCCCGTACATGTAAATTATGGGAATTTATTATCCCGTCTTTTGTAAAACCAGCTTCGTCGGTAAATAAAATAATCCTTGTAAAAATGTGATTTTCTCTATGTTGCTGTAAAAACCAGTTAGCGTAAAGCAGTCTTGCTGGGTAATCTTCACGAGACATAGCATGAACCCTTTGTACACGATAAGGATGGAGGAGTTGTTCTTTAATGGTTTCATGAACAACCCATTTTGTTGAACCAATCTGTGTCGAGAGCATTCTTACACTGATGGACGGATTATTAGCAATCTCGTCCAAGATATTTTCTTCTACCTCAGGGACTCTCGCCCTTAGTGGAGGACCCTCGCCACCACGTCGCGGTAAAAAGGATCCTAAAAATATGAAATCAGAAAGAATTAAATTTAAACAACTTTTTTACTTATTACTAATATTTTACCTGTTTCTCTTAACCGACGATAAACACGTTCAAATGCCTTCCTATCTGGCACAATTCGAGCCGGGAATCTATTACTATAAATTCTTCTTGCTTCCAAAGAATTGCAGAGGGCCTGTCCATAAACTAAATGTATGTCGGCATATTCTGCATAGGAATAATCCGGCATTATTACTTTATTATGGTATAAAATTTTTGGCGATTTTGACAAGTCAAGTCAATCATATAGGTAATAATAAAAAAGGCTTTTTGCCATAGTACAGATTTATTTTTTATTGTTTAATTAATAACTGTTGCAGAAAAAACTAATTTATCTCGAAAACCGTTCATTGTATCGAAAGAATTGAAGGGTACCCTTTTGGAGTAAAATGTTTGTAGTATCCAAAAATAATATCCTTAATTCGATTCCATGACACCTGTCAAAAATGTTGGCTTCTGTGTATTGGGGCGAGTCCGTTTCTGGCTTTCCTGAGAAATTAAATGTTACCGTGTAGCACCTATTTTTGGCTACCTATCCTCTGTACAAAATGCCAAAATTGTATCAAAGTATACGAGGTGGTTCAAACAATAATACGAAAAAAGTAAATCGCCGTGTACCCCTTTGGGGCGCGATATCTCGGTCAGGGAGCACTATAGGAAAAAAAATTATATGAAACACTAGACTTATTTTAACGTTCCCTATACGCTCCCGAGAGATTGCCCCATACTTACCGGACACCCTGTATATATATATATATATATATATATATATATATATATATATATATATATATATATATATATATATATATATATATATATATATACATACCTAATGCATGATACGAAGCCCAGCACATACTACAGGTGAGGGGCAGCCCACTCTTAAACGGCGACTACGGCTGTATATCTAAGGAATTTATGTTTTAATGTTAAATAAAATGTTCACCTTTGTTAGTATGATAGGTTTATATGAGATACATTTATTTTTAGATATCTAAGTTATTACGAGTCCCGCTAAATGTACGGCTATTAAGAAGCCCAAAAGTATATACCGTATATAACTCCCCGATTTTAAGAAGCCTGCGGCGTTGCCATAGCATTTTTTAACGTTCTAACGATTTTTGCGTGTGTTTTAATATGAAATATCTTTAGGATGCCCCAGGATCCATATCTTTGATACACTTCCGATTATACGAAGCCCGCATATTTTATAATTCAAAATATTTGAATATATCCGTTCTTGACGGTCAAATGTACTTGGAATTTTTGGAAAACGACTTACCAGGATTGCTTCAGAATTTACCTCCAAACATCCAGGCACAAAATATGTGGTTACAACAGGATGGAGCCCCAGCCCATTTTTCGCAACAAGTCAGAGCACTGTTAAATAATGAGTACGAAAATCGCTGGATTGGAAGAGGAGGACCAGTTGGATGGCCTGCGAGGTCGCCCGACCTAACAAAACTTGATTTTTTTCTATGGGGGCATGTAAAAGACCTCGTTTATAGGGAACCTCCAACAACCGAACAAAACATGCGACATAGAATTATTGACGCGTTTGCCACAATTACACCTGCAATGCTCAGAAATGTGGAAAGGGTCTTTCAAGCGAGAATTGGTAAATGCCTTGAACAAGATGGAAGACATTTCGAACTTTTAAAATAAAGTGCTTGTTTTTCCATGGCCGCCTAGCTATTTTGTTCATAAAACTTTATTACGAATAGCGACATTTATGATTTTTGATAAATATTTTGAAAACGGTTTGGAATTTGAAATAAATTGCAATTACAAAAAATATTTGTTTTGAAATTCTTCATCAAATGGTAAAATAATATACAGGGTGTTCCATTTAAAAAACTTGAGAAAAATTAGTTTAAAATGTGTCATTTTTAAAATCTTATTGTGAACACCCTGTATGAAGTAGGTAAAAACTATTTAATTCATGGTGTTTCTAGCCCCCTTGTTATAAATCTCACACAATGCCGTGGTAAAAAAATGCTTTTAGATTGTTTTTTTTTATCTTTTTTCCAGGGCTGCAAAACTTTTTTTTTTTAGTTTTTAATTTATTGCTCTTAAAGTACCGAAGCAAATTAAATAAAATTTTAGGCAATTATGAAGGACACTAATACAAACCTAAATATGCAAAAAAACACGGGGTGTCCCATTAAAAAAAATACAACTTTATGTTATCACACTTTCTTGGTCCGTCCTGTGTATGCGAAAATATTTTCCTAAAATGCAGCCTGTAATACAGTATAAGTCACCATATGAATGAAATTCCTAACTTAATTCGTGTAGGAGCTATGGAAGCCTGACGCACTATTGCAGGACCCTGTATGTATTATGTTGGTCTACCAAACTTTTCATAGATAAACTTTTTTCCAAAGATGCATATATTAACACCCATGAAAACTAAAATTATGATATTTTAATTTATTGTCCTCTAAAAGCCAGGACTCAGCATAGAACTATATTTATTTGAAATTATCATTTTGTGTCCCATTTGATCCTCCTTGTGTCCATAACTAACCTTTTAAATATGTGTCAAATTAGTTTTGGTTTACACCAGCGCCGGAGTGGGGGGGGGGGGGCAAAAGGGGCGGTCGCCCTGAGCACAATTTCACAGGGGCACAATCAGGCGCTCCATTTTTGTAAACTAAATTTTTGTAATATTTTAGATAATATAAATAATAGCAATATTTGCATTTTCCAAACTTCCTAAATTACATATTATATGTACATCTTTTAGTCTGTTATATAACTAAATAACTTTTGCTAAGGGCGTAGTACACCTGGCGCTCTAATGAAAAAAGTAGGTCTATTTGGCGTTATGATACGATATAAATAATGATTAAAACTCCGTACAATTAAAATTTTTCGAAAATATAATTGCAGCAGGTTAACTCACGGTTCGTCAACAATTATTGTAACCTAAATGGCTAAATAATAATTGCAGAAAACGCAACGGGTTCAATGGAGGGGGCGCTTTATTAAAAAAAAAATTATAGAAAACGAGTAGAAACTGGTATTATTAAAAGCAATAAAATACTTCAACTTTCCAAGGTACAAAGGTGGGTGTCCACTGCCCACTAGAGCGAATCGCCAGTTTCCGTGATTTTTGTTGTTATTATTTTTTAAATATTTACTTGAAAAAAATTTGTTCCATTTCATTCCTTTTTTCTGACTATGTGGTTTGTCAAAAGAAAAAGAATAATTAAGATGAATACGGAGTTTGTCCTCCATTTGATTTTCGAAACACTTTCTATACTTTTTACAGAAGGGGTGTAGTAAAAGGATGTGATGTGAATATACTCAATGGTGAAAAGAGTAAGTAAGTACAAGTAAATACAAGTTTGATTGGGTTTGATTGGGTCAATGGTGAAAAGAGTAAGTACAAGTAAATACAAGTTTTATAAAGTATGATTTTAGCGCGTAAGCTATGCTAGAAAACAAGCAACTTGCAGCACGTCTTCTAAAGGGGCAAGTGTTAGAATGGTCTATGTACATGTACTTCTTATATTTTTTTTTTATTTGATGTTCTTTTAAAGAAAAAATATTTTTAGAAAATATTTTAAACTCTGTCAATTTTTACTAAAATGTTACATTAATAAAGCTATTAAACTAATTGTAAATTGATTAACTGCCAAATATTAAGAAAATAAAACGATACCTCAGAGTAAAAACAATATACCAATCGTTATAAGCTTGTAAAAATTTTAAAAAATCTTTTTCTGCAATCGTGCGCAAAGTAGGATTTTGCGCTTTCTAAATCGTGCACAAATCATCCAAAATTCCATTCCATTTTCAACGAAGTAGGAAAATATTTTTTTTTTCATGAAACGCAGGACTCCCTGCTTGTTTTGGGTCTGTTTTTTGGGTTAAAAGTAAAGTCTTGGAATTATTATAATATTCATTTCGAAAAAACAAGTTCTTTTACAGGTATAAGTTCTGAATTGAGAAAAGTATAAAACAATAAAATAAATATTTTAACAAAACGAGCAGCATCTTAAAAATTGTTGGTTAAGAATAAACTGTACTGAATAAAAGATCAAAAACCTTCCCACATTTTCGGCTACAAAATTTTATTTGACTTGTTCTGAAATGTCTTAACCCCAAAAACCTAAATTGACATACATTATAAATTTTCAATTACCCCCTTTTTTCCTTCCGTTAAAAACACTGTGCTCAAATTAGGTTTTCTTTACATAATTATAGGAAAAAAGCGACCACCATCACAAAACTCGAGGTTTCAGAATTTTAATTCTATTATCAGCTCGTAAGGATGTGGCTTTACAGGATATAGTTTTCACGAAAATTTTGTTGAAATTGGTTTAGGACTGTCGGATGCAGGGAGGTGTCAAATTGATGAGATGACAGACAGACACTAGAATGTCTTAGAATGTCATATGCCCTTAAAATCATCGAAAACATGCACTTTAGTTGAAATCAGAAAATCTTCGGAATAAAAAATACCTTCCCAGAAGCTAATAATAATTTATTTATTTTTACCATAAAAATATTTATACATTATTTTATTCAATGCTCTCCATTGGGATCTCGATTGTTGTGAAGTTTTAGACAGCACAATTATAATACGTAGTTAAATTTAAAATTAAATTTAAAAGTTTTCTTTGTCGTCGGTAAAATTCTGCAAAACCCTAAAACTGACGATTTGATTTTTCATAATATCGAGAAATAAATTTACCATTTTAGGAACGCTAGACCTCTAAGATGAAGTAGTTGTTTTTCACTGCGACGATTCGTATCGCAGATAAAATCATCAAGTTAAAAATTTTAATTACGAGTCTGTAATTTTTAGTGCATGCAGAGCTGGGAATAACTACTAACTAAGTTACTTGAAAATATCTAAGTTACTTGAATGTAACTTAGTTACTGTAACTTAGTTCCTTTTTTAAATACCCTAACAGTATCTTGTACCTAGTTACTTTTACGAAGTAACTTGTAACTGTTACTTTAGAAAAGTAACTTAAGTTACAAAACGTAACTTTAGTTACAAATGTAACTTTAGTCACAAATTTTGTAACTAAAGTTACTAATTCAGCATATGCAACACATCTTTTGACATATAATCATAACTTTAATGAATATTTTAAAGTTAGAAATATAGAAAATAAAGGTAAAAACTGTACATCTTAGAACATGGACAGAAGAAATAACAGACTAAAAAAGAAAAACCAAATCTTAAATGACCAACTAGACATAGATAAATCACCATTATTCAACTTATTTTAATAATTTATTTTATTACTCGATAATTTTGTTATAAATATTAACAATAAAATTCACCTAAATAAAATTATATCACTGTAAAATTATGTTACTCAGATAACCAATTTTAGGTACAAAACTATTTAAGAACAATTCTCATTTGTAAGTTTGTTAGCCGCACTTGACGAAGTAGCAGCGCTACGAAACATTCCATGCATTTTTTAAATAAAAAAGTGAAAATCTTACACAGTTTTCTCTACGTATAGAAGAATATTTGTATAATATTGTTTGGCCAACCGGTACACAATTACAGCATGTCACTTCCTCTATAGGCCCAATATGTCTCAATATTTCCACTCATGGCGAGTCTTTAAAAAATTGTTACTACTTTGGAAGTAAAAAAGCATTAAAACCTTTTAAATACAAAATAAAAAGTTATAAGCGATAGAAATTTTGTTAAAAAATCCAGCACCTAACTTCGAATGTTTACCGATTTATTTTATAAATACCAATAAACTATTAACATTTTCCCCATACAAGAGAGCATAGTTCGCGTAATAGGACCCTAATGATAAAATAATGGCGGTTTTTTTATAACGCAATCCAAACTCATGGCATTCCTTTCAACTTTTCTCTCTTTCCTCTCTTCATAACCCAAAACATAGAGAGTTATACGATTATTAAAATTAAAGCAAGAAAAGAATATAATAACGGCGATCTAAACAATGTTGCCAGTTTTAGAGGGCTTCTTATAATACGTAAGGCATACTGGGCTGGCTAAAATCGGTGTCATATATTAAGTACATATACTGCTAAAGTCAATCTCCCCCTACTGGCAAGTCGTTTGAACTAAAGGTACATGTTTTGAGATATTGTATCGATTTTATGAAGCCCCACAAAATTTTCGGAAAATCGCGTGGTAGTATATATATGGCATGGTTGTGCTTAATACATGCTAATTTTTTAAGAAGCCCGAATCGGGCTTCCTAAAACCACTGTGGGCTTCCTAGTATCTGCGGAACATGGCATTTTTGGCTTCTTAAAGGTGGTTTATATGTATATATATATATATATATATATATATATATATATATATATATATATATATATATATAAAAGTAGAGGTTAATCTCGTCCGTATTATAAATAAACGAGAAGAAGAATATCGGCTATTCGGACTGTGGAAGTGTGTTCCTCTTTTGCATTAAAGTACGGAGAGTCCAAGAAAATGGACTACCCCGGGCCGGGTAGACTATGACAGCTGTTTCGTCCTTGTTAGGACTCATTCAGACAGTCATAACCCAGTCGCACCGTGGCAAACGATGTTACTGCATCTTACATCCTTTTTGTAAAATACAAGCAGGAAATAACATACCATAACGCCACCTAGCGGGTGCTGGCTCTAATGCCAAAGCAGAATACACTGAAAAGGTAGAATATAAAATCAAAGGGCGAACACAGCATCTCTGGTTTATGAGAAACGCATTTTTATACTCTGCCCAACTTGTCCGCATGGTTTGCGCAGTACAAGGAGGGAGTCACGACGTCCTCACCAGAAGACGCGTCAACCCTTAACAAAAGCCAAGTAAGAATAAAAGTAGAGGTTTATCTCGTCCGTATTATAAATAAAAGAGAAGAAGAATATCGGCTATTCGGACTGTGGAAGTGTGTTCCTCTTTTGCATTAAAGTACGGGGAGTCCAAGAAAATGGACTACCCCGGGCCGGGTCGACTATGACAGCTGTTTCGTCCTTGTTAGGACTCATTCAGACAGTCATGACCCAGTCGCATCGTGGCAAACGATGTTACTGCATTTTACATCCTTTTTGTAAAATACAAGCAGGAAATAACATACCATAACGCCGCCTAGCGGGTGCTGGCTCTAATGCAAAAGCAGAACACACTGAAAAGGTAGAATATAAAATCAAAGGGCGAACACAGCATCTCTGGTTTATGAGAAACGCATTTTTGTACTCTGCCCAACTTGTCCGCATGGTTTGCGCAGTACAAGGAGGGAGTCACGACGTCCTCACCAGAAGACGCGTCAACCCTTAACAAAAGCCAAGTAAGAATAAAAGTAGAGGTTTATCTCGTCCGCATTATAAATAAAAGAGAAGAAGAATATCGGCTATTCGGACTGTGGAAGTGTGTTCCTCTTTTGCATTAAAGTACGGGGAGTCCAAGAAAGTCTTTTATTTATAATACGGACGAGATAAACCTCTACTTTTATTCTTACTTGGCTTTTGTTAAGGGTTGACGCGTCTTCTGGTGAGTAAAATGCAGCGACCAAAATAACGAAAAAAAGGCAAAAAATGTCGATTTCTACGTGTTTTTTGGGGCATTTCCGATTGGAGGAACACTTTGTGTCTATTTTTCCCAGATAGGTAGTCACCTAAACTACGAAACACCGTTTGGTTCATTCCGAAATCTTTTTCCGATCAAGAGATATTTGATTTTGTCCATTTTAGTTTCGAAATATATTACTGTGCGGTGGGTAGCGCGGCATATGGACGGAGATCGGACGGCCAAGATTTTCTCAGGTTAAATGGGGGGGGGGGGCTGATGGCACGGAACACTAATTGTTCAAGTGTGCCAGTGTAGCTTACACTTGACCGATTTTTTTTTATTGCGTTAAGCTGTTCATTAGGAGGGAAATTCAGAGTTTACGTGTACTCATCAAGACGTATACGTTTATTTCCGAAGCTTAACGTAGGGGTGCTACATAGAAACGTATACCAAATGACAACTTATGTTATAGTCCGGCAAGTGAACATATTTTCTCGTACAATGCAATAATTGACACACGAAACAGTTATTATTTATGACATTATATGCCTCAGAGCGGTAAAATGTCAGTCAGTAAAACTTAAAGGCAAAAAGGCCGCATCTTGCTTCAATTAATCAAATGAGAGATTAACTATTTTTTACGTATAGTAAACAGAAAAGGGGGAAAGGGCGGTCCTTTTAAACATCTGGGACGAAAGGATGCACATCCAAAAAACCCGACTATATCCGATCTTCACTTCGGAAATAAACGTATACGTCTAGACGAGTAGTCGTTAACTCTGGATTGCCCTCTAGGAGCATCACATTAAATTTAGTAAAAATTGAAACTTCTAAAGAGTATAAGAAATAATCCAGGTCCGCATTAAAAACACACTAACACAGACTAGCACCATTTCCCCGCCTAATAACTCGTGCATCTTATGACTTATCCCTGTTAAACTTCGTATTTGAGGACTTTACTTAACTGGCCCTAAAGGCACTTTACTCTTAAAATAATTTTCCCCCATAAAAACGTTCGTATATGAAGTAGAAAAAATTTTAAACCATAGAAAGATGCACCTTATAACTGTGAATCAACATACCAAAAATAAAACAAATCGATTTATAAATAACCAAGATACTAGCTTGTATGTGTGGGTCACCCTATATATATATATATATATATATATATATATATATATATATATATATATATATATATATATATATATAAATGCTAGAAACTAGCGCGGATCGATACATAGAAAAAGGAAAATTATTGTGGGCATGTCCGCTGAATGAACAGAATGAAAAGTTAGAATGGTAACCCGCACGACACGTGTTTTCTGCTCATTGGCTTCATCAGGCCCACGTATGTGACCGTGCCTCTCAACATAAGTCGAGATGCACCCGTCACATATGCAGTTACGGGTGTAACCTTAAAAAAAAGAGAAAAAAATTTTAACGAGGATCACAAACAGTTCATTCAGCGGACATGCCCACAATAATTTTCCTTTTTTTTATGTATCGATCCGCGCTAGTTTCTAGCATTTTTTTTTCTTCTCTTGGGCTTATAGGATACCACGGCAGGTGGCTATAGTTGCCTCCGTCGGCGACGCTAATTGTTGCCCCCAAAAAAGGGGTCTTTTGACTGAAGCCACAAATGGGTGTACTGGCTCCTGTTTGTGGTCCTCGTTAAAATTTTTTTCTCTTTTTTTTAAGGTTACACCCATAACTGCGTATGTGACGGGTGCATCTCGACTTATGTTGGGAGGCACGGTCACATACGTGGGCCTGATGAAGCCAATGAGCAGAAACACGTGTCGTACGGGTTACCATTCTAACTTTTCATTCTGTTCATTCAGCGGACATGCCCACAATAATTTTCCTTTTATATATATATATATATATATATATATATATATATATATAATATATATATATATATATATATATATATATATATATATAAACAAACTCCTTTCATATTATAATCAAATTTGCGTCCGATGTATAATTTCTGGTCCGAGCTGTATAATATTTGGACACTTCTGTATCAATTTTACTACCGCCGCGTTGCCAGAATTGGAAAAAGTTCGAAAACTGGGAAAGATTAACTGCACAAGATAGACATTAACATAATTAATAGTTTGTTCAGTTGATACAAAGTGTTTACATGTCTGGGGTCAAGGTGATATGGATAAATTATTAGGACTTTTATTAGAATTTATGCTAAAAAGTCACTGCGTAGGGAGATTATAGCATCAATATCGTTACGCAATATTGTATTTTTTTACTTTACTGCAAGATTATGTTGTCAAAAAGGTTATACTAAGAGCCTTTTTTATTTGTCGGTAAATGCCAAATTTTACTACCTAATAGCAAATAAAATTTCATTGTTCCTAACTTTGTAAGACACTGTACAATAAAACTATGTTTTATTTCTACTTTACACTCCACTTATAACACCGCTGATTTTTGGCACTTTAACATTAATTTTGTATTGCAGCAATTGCAGCATACCCTATTAAATTAAAAAATGCACCGCTGTGTTATCTAATAGTTACTATAACAATAATTATATTTAAGTAGTATTTATGTAAGTAAAAAGAACTTACCAATGACTTTTTCGCCATTTCTCGCGCACGCGACTTCATTTTTATTTTTGAAAGCATACCCCTGAGCAAACGTGCTGCTTCACACACACTTGGCACTTCATAAAAATATATATGTAACTAATAGTTAAATGCCGTTTTAAGATGCTTCAGCGTTGCCATGTTGCTAGTAGCAAAATGCAGCGACAAATAAAATTAGTAATATACATATGTATAAATACGCGTCGCTATCGGAAATCTTTACAACTAAGATTTATATCTTCGTCTGCTATTTTTAATTCCATTTCGTCCTGCCAATATTTTATGCTTTAAATTGTCTAAGAACTATTTTTTCATGTTAATCGAATTTACGCCTGACGTATAATTTTGTATATTTGTCAGTGCATTTTGCTTTCAAGCTGTATATTATTTGAAAGCTTTTCTATCATTTTTACTACTGCCACGCCACGTTGCCAGAACTAGTGGGAAAAATAAATTGCACAAAATAGGCAATACGTTATTGTCTATTTCGTGTAATTTAATTACAAGAAATAGAAAATAAGCTCAAAATAAACAAGAAGTAATTGTTTTGTAAGAATTGTATGTTCAGCCGATATAAGGCGTATAGTAGATATCGTGTTTACAAGTCTGAGATAATTAAGGCAGTGATTTAAATAAATTATTAGGACTTTTTTTAGAATGTGATGCTATAAAATTACTGCATATTGAGCCCTACGTTATAGAGCGGAAAAGAAAGTAAAAATTCTAACATAGCAGCATTTTATAAATCCTTAAATTTAAAAGAATATACTTCCAAATTTGTGGCAAAGTCAATGTTTTTAATTGTTAATTTTACATAATTTCTAACAACCTGTCTCTAAAATTTAACAATTTAAAGTTACTTAGAGTAATTAAGTAACCTAAAAAAATTAGTAAAATCAAATTTTCTTGTCAAACTATTGATCTAGGATTTTCATTTTGGGCTTAAAATTACATAAGTCACACCAGTTTAACAAAAATTAAAAAAAAATGGAAGTGGGAAGGCCTTTGGGTTAAACTTAGTCGAGGCACACCGTGTTTTCTGTAACTAACAAAAACAAAAGAGTGGCTACTAGTGGTTGCTAGGGAAACGTTAAGTCATAAAATCATAAACCGATATTTTTTCACTTTCAACTTTTAAATTTGTATCATCTTTTATCCCCATTACGCAGTTTTAATAGTGTTTGGAGAAAGAATAATGTGTAACGTATGTATCTGTTAAAAGTGATTTTATTTTGTTCGAAACATTAATAACGATTTTCTATGAAGAAATATTGGACCTTCGTATTAACAGATATGAACAGACAGACCACAGACAGTTAAACAGACTGAAGGAAATGGGAAACAATGTTTTTCATCAACTAGTTACCCCAAAACGTGAAGATCTAAAAAAATTAATAAGTGATTTTTTACGATTACAATGTTCCCTACAAGCAGTGAAAATTAACCTGAAAATATACTACTGAAAAAAGCAGTAAAATTCTGAAACGTCTTATGGCATCATAATGTAATTCCCAAAACCAAATCGCCTCTCAATTGTGGGTACTAATCTTTATGCCTAGTACTTCGTGGAGCAGTCTGCTTTCTCAATTATCTTCTAATAGAGGTATCCAAACGAATTAACTATAACCACCAAATAAACACTGATGAAATGTAATAAGTCATTAAAGGGGTCCCAATTTATGTAGTGGCCCTTGCATTCCCCGGTGGCCGATGTCGAGTCATTCATAATAGACGTAATGTACCCACTAAAAGAAAGATCACCAAATATCCGACAGATTAATCTGTGCTTTTCTATTAAAAGCCTCAGTGAGCGCATATGCACCCTCTTTTGGATTAACCCTAGGGTTCGAAAAGTACAGGGGACTACTTTGATAATCTTTTTGTGCTTTTGAAGCAGTTAAGTGGTAAAATAAATAATTACTTTATACGTTTTATTAATCATATATTTTAGGTGGTATTGTAATCTATTTTTCTCCTTGATAGATTATTTTACACAACAATAATTTTATAGATTAGTTAGGGCATTTTTTTGGTGTTTTCTCAAAAAGTTACTAGATATAAAATTTGAGCATCCAGTGCACGAAAACAGAAACAATTTAACCTCATTTTAAGGACAAAAATTTTATTTATTTTTGTCAAAAATATATACTCAACACAGAAGGAAAGTGGTTCCAACTAATTTTTGTGAACTTGGGAAATGTTAAAGTACTTTACTCACCAAAATTTATATACGTTTATCTAGACGCTTTGGAAAAATAGGGTGTTATAATTTTTTAATAATATCCCCTTAAATCCTTCCAAAATATGAATTTATTCCTGTAAAATAACGTTGAATTTTCAGAATGTTTTAATATAAAAGATGTTTTAAACATTGATGTCGAATCAAATAAATAGAAAAAAAGTTATTTGCATTTTAGAGCAATCAGGGATTCCGCAGTTATTTAAAACCCGCCAAACGATAGGTATGGTCACATTGGTCACCCACCAACTTCTCGGGAATGGCTGTCGCCAGGCTTTCTGTTATGTAGAATATTTCAAGATTGATAGACTACTAAAATGACGCAATTACCATGGGTTAATACTTATCTGCAATAATAAATAGCATAGGTTAAAGCATATGACGAATGTTATGTATGGACTGCGTTTTTCATAGGCCTTGCTGGCCTCAGTTTTCTGATACCTACGTACGCTAAATTATTTTGAATGGGTACGTAAAGTAAAACAATACAAGTACGAATACTAAAATGAAGTACGTAGTAAAGGCTTGGAATATAGGAGCATCCAAAATTTCTCCCAGTATGGAGATTAAACGTAGCACACGTTTGTATACGCGCGGTACAGGCACTTGCACTGTTGGTTCTCTGCTTAGCAGTGAGTGACTGCGCCAGGGGTGGCAGAGTGGGCACTGGCCCACCTTGGAACTTAAGGTGCCCACCCAAATTTTGTTTAGGTGATTAGTTCATACATAACCTATAACCTAATGTACAAACTGTTCTATTTTCATGTTCCAGCATTTCATTAAAATCTTTATATGTATATTGAAATATTTTGTAACAAATACCTCTTTTATTTATTGATTATTAAAATAATTATGTCCTGCCCGGCAGCCCTATTCCTCTATGTTCCTATTTATTTATAAAACTGAAAATAAGTGGCGTGTCCGCCGCCGGTTCCAGGGATTGTCGCTTGTCGGCTTATCGCATCATAATGAAAGCATGGGCGACCCTTTAACAATGCGGCGGCACGTCTAGTTAAAGGTACCGAAAACGGCGCGACGTCGTTGAACATTGCCATATATTTTTTTCGGCAAAGTTATGTTTGGGTTTTATTTTATATACAGATTTTTATTTATTTAAATTCAGTTTAGCTAAAATTTTCGTGTCGAAGAGGCACAGGCAAGGCGGTCTGTTTATATGTTTTAGTTTTTAGATACTAATAGTTTGAATTGTGAAGAGTGCAATTTTTATATGAACTAAGTAACTGATTATTATAGTTAGCTAAAATAAGCAAACGTTAAGGAAATTTATTAGATTCTCTGAATAAAAATAAAAGCTTTTGATGTGCGGAATGTGCCATCAAATAGTGAAACAAATTCGACTCTGAAGGAGCAGCCGGAGGATCAGGCATCCAGTTACATTGCAACAAATCAGCCATCGGAACCTAATGAATCTGATCTGAAAGAGAAAGAAACAGGACTCGTTAAAGACCTCTCCAATTTTGTTGACGCTTATGAGTATGCTGTCAGTGAGAATGAGGGTAGTGAAATAAGCGAATCATATTCAGACTTAGCCGAAACGGCCAAAAAGCAAGAAAATCTTGCAGTGTCAGACTCAAGACATTTTAATTAATTTTAATGAAGCTAAAGATTTATCTAGAGTAAAAAGTGATGACCCTGCTAAACCAAAACAAAAAGTATTTCCTCAAACTAAATTTGGCAATAAGTGACACAGTTTTAAGTATTCCTGGTATGAACAGTTTAAATGGATAGCATATAGTGTTACCGAAGACGGTGTGTATTGTTTTCCCTGCCGTTTTTTTGGTGTTAAACAGGAACCAAACACTCCCTTGGTTACGACCGGCTTTAAAAATTGGAAACGTGCAATGGAAAAAGGTTCTGGATTAAAAAACACTCAGTTAGTGAATTTCACAAAAAATGTGAAGTTATGTGGACAGAATATTAAACTATCAAGGATGGCAAAACGGTTTTAAATTTGTAACGCCTAAAACGATCAAAGAAAATAGAGAATATCTAAAAATAGTTCTAGATGCTGTGATATTTTCTGCTAGTCAGGGTATAGCATTTAGAGGTAACGATGAAGGCCAAACAAGTGAAAATAAAGGTATATCTAATATAACGCACAATTTTTATATTTATTAACATTTTTTTTATTCTTTATCAGGAAATTTTTTGGAGTAAGCCTTTTGTCGAAGCATAATCCTCTTCTTAAAGAGAAACTGCAATATGGTCCCCAAAACGCAAAATATACACACTATTCTATTCAGAACGAGTTAATTGCGATATTTTCCAATAGTGTAGCTCAAGAAATTAGCAAAGAAGTTAATAAGTGTGACTACTTTGCTAACATGGTAGATGAAACAAAGATATTTCAAAAACAGAACAAGTCTCAGTGGTCATTCGGTACAATTTTGAAGGGACTATGCTAGAGCGATTTGTTGGCTACACACAAGCCAGAAAATTAGATGCGCAATCCATATTTGGATACATAAAAGACCAACTTAAACGTTGTAGTTTAGATATTCGAAAGTGCATAGCACAGACGTATGATGGAGCTAGTGTCATGAGTGGTCGTGTAAACGGGGTGCAAGCATTATTGAAAGCGGAAGTACTACATGCTATATACATACATTGTTTTAATCACAGACTGAATTTGACACATCTTGATGTTTGCAAATGTACTACTGAAGCGACTTCTTTTTTTCATTATTAGAAGAAATATACGTTTTTTTTTCTGGCTCATCAGCAACATGTTCTTAAAGATTCAAACTCAAATGTATCCAGATAAGCAACCCACGGAACTAAAGCGTATATTTGCTTTGCGATGGACAAGTTATGTAATAAAATGGACTATTACAATTTATGCAATAGTAATTATTACGGGGATAGTCTAAAATTCTGACCAAAGAATAATCTAAAAGCCATAATTTTCGATATTCAGTTTTCTCATGAAAAAAGCGAACATGTGGTCTAACATCTGGAGATAAGGGAGATTTAAAATACCAGAAAAAGTTAATAAAACGGCAAAATATCAGGCATAAGTATTTGTTTTCAGAACTCATATAAAAGCGAGATTAAGAATTTCTAAGATTTTGAAAAACATTTTTACATAATATTGTCAGTATCAACTTTACGACCAGGGGAAACATAAACTTTGGAATAATATTTCTAGAACCTACCCGGTCAAAAATTAACACAAGGCAAGACCTACCGCAAAGATTCACACATGTAATTATCGACCCATTTTTCTAATGGTATAAAAATCAGGAAAATGTCGATTATTTCTTGAAAATTTCAATATATACGTTCATAACAATATGTGATCAAAGTGATTTTTTCCTATTTCACATAAATAAAAATGCATAAATTAATAAAACCGATAAGAACTTAAATAATGGTGATTAGGTTTTTTATCACTTTGAAAGTTTAGTTAAGCTAGTAATATATGTAGATCGCTCATATCTTTATACATTATTACCGGAGAGAGAGTGCAAAAATATTATAATTCAGTAATATCATTAATTTCATTTTCATTAAAATTAGAAACTCATCATGACATCTTGTGCCAAATAGCTAAAACTTAACATTTAGCCTTTTTGGACATGCAAACCGACTAAGTAAAGAAATCTCTAAAGTCATTTCTTTTAATTTTCTTTTAATTGGTCCGCGTTCCAGTTCCTGACGAGTTCTACCAGAGTTTGCTGTCCAGTCTACAGGGTGTCCGGTAAGTATATGGCATACTCTCAGGAGCGTATAGGGGAGGTCAAAATAACCCTAATTTGTCATAGAAAGTGCCCCTTAACGGAGGTACAGAGCCCCAAAGGGGTACTTAACGATTTACTTTTTTGGCTCTAACTTTTGAACCGACTTGTATAATTTAATGAAATTTTAATATTTTATGTTGGCCATAAAGACTCATAAAACCATACTACAGTAGATGTTTGATATCGTCAGGGAAGTCAGTAACGGACTTGCCACCACACTCGTTGGGCCAAATTTTTGACAGGTATCATTTTACAGAGCTTAAAACTGATTTTTTAAATAATTTGGTTATTCCTCTTTAAAAAAGGTAATCTACATTTGTTTCGATAAAATTAGCCGTTTTCGAAAAAATTAAGGTTTTGTATAACACGTTATTGAAATAATACCACAGATTACTCCTACCAGATGCGAATCTTACGCTTTCGACGGTGGCTCAATTTAGAGAATTTACAACGTGCCGGCAGTCACAATATTTAGTCTGTCGCTAAACGTTGAATTCCTCGGTGTTAGCGTGTGCGAGCGTCTCGGTGGAATAGATAGCAGGCTAATGATATTACATCAGTTTTGTTGCGTTGATTTTATGGTTTAAATTGTGGTTGTACTAGGTTGTAGTGTAATTTTAATAAACGATATACGTTTTTGTATTTGTTAATGATATAATTTTATATAAAATGCCACACAATATCATGTTTTAATATTTTGAAATATAATCCATAATTTCTCTGAATTAAAGCCTACCAAACGCGTGGAAAATTCCATTCACGGCATCGACGCTCAAAGCGACCAGCCGCACTGTCTGAAGCGCCAAGACCGCGGAATCTTGATATAGGAAATTTATTAAGAGATTCGCATCTGGTAGGAGTAATCTGTGATAATACTAAAATACTACAATAAAACACCAGTCGTTTTTATTTCGTTAACAATGTGTTATTGACAGGTAAAAGTTAAATCATAAAAAGTACTTAAAATCGAATATTTTTGATATTTCAGAAATCACTTAAACAGAAAAATGTTAAAAATGTGAAAGCTCTCCTTCTTCTTGTTTACTTGAGCAGATTTTCGAAGTGGGCGCCCTGTACCTCTATACATTTTCTTATCCGACGGATGTTTTGTTCTTGTACTTGAAACAACGTTCCAGGATTGTCTCGAATTTCGTTGCAATGGTGTGTTATTCTTTCTATCAGGTTTTCCCTGGTGTGAACTGGCGTTTAATATACAAGCCTTTTTAAATTTCCCCACAAGAATAAATCTAAAGGAGTCGTGTCGGGCGACCTCGGTGGCCATACAATAGGCCCACCTCAACCTATCCATCTATCACCAAAAGTATTTTATAAGTGCTGACGAACTAAATTACTAAAATGGGGCGGTGCACCGTCGTGCATAAACCACATCTGATTTCTAATTTCTAAGGGCACATTTTCTAATAAACCGTTTAAGTTTTGTTGCAAGAATTGCAAATAGATGGCACCATTTAATCTGTCTTCAATAAAGAATGGTCCAATGAGATGATTCCCAATAATCCCCGCCCACACGTTAATCATAAATCTTTGTTGATGCTTTGTCTGTTCTATTGCATGGGGATTTTCTTCATGCCAGATATGCAAATTATGGCACTTTATTACACCGTCTCGGGTGAAACCGGCTTCGTCCGTGAACAAAACAATACTAGTAAAATTTGGATTTTGCCTAAATCGTTGAGAAAGCCAATTTGCGTAATTGACTCTTGCAGGATAATCAGCGGGAGACAGGGCATGTACCTTTTGGACGTGGTACGGATGTAGCAGTTGTTCTCGAAGGGTCTCATGAACAACCCACTTTGTCGCATGAACTTGAACCGACAGCTTTCTTACACTATTAGAGGGATTTTCAGCAATCTCATCCAGAATTTCCTCCTCTAACTGAGGGTGTCTTGCTCTTCTTGGAGGCCCTTCTCCACCACGGCGCGGCAAAAAACTTCCTAAAATGGATTAGCAAAAGATTCGCTATTTTTAGCATTATTTTTTATTTCACTTGACTTTTTACCTGTTTCTCTTAAGCTACCCTTTCAAAAGTTCTTCGGTGCGGTAAATGTCGATTTGGGAATGTACCAGAATAAACTCTTCTTGCCTCCACACAATTGCCAAGTGCTTGTCCATAAATTAGATGCAGGTCAGCATATTTGCTATGGGAATAATGCTCCATTACTTAATTCTTGTATAATCAGTCAGACAATTTTGAAAAGTGTTGTCAATAACACATTGTTAACGAAATAAAATCGACTTAATTTTTTCGAAAACGGCTAATTTTATGGAAACAAATGTAGAGTACCTTTTTTAAAGAGGAATGACCAAAGTATTTAAGAAATCGGTTTTCAGCTCTGTAAAATGATACCTGTCAAAAATTTGGCCCAAAGAGTGTGGTGGCAAGTCCATTCCTGACTTCCCTGACGATGTCAAACATTTACTGTAGTATGGTTTTATGAGTCTTTATGGCCAACATAAAATACTAAAATTTCATTAAACTATACAAGTCGGTTCAAAAGTTAGAGCCAAAAAAGTAAATCGTTGAGTACCTCTTTGGGGCTCTGTATTTCCGTTGAGGGGCACTTTAGGTATTTTTTTCTATGACGAATTAGGGTTATTTTGACTTCCCCTATACGCTCCCGAGAGTATGCCCTATACACCCTGTATATGTTACAGACAGGATTAACTACTTAACGCTCTTATATTCTTAATCTAGGTTCTGATCTGTGACAGTTAGTGAAATACATGCATGTGTAGCCGTTAAGAAAACTTTTGGAGCTGTGCTACTGCTCTTGTATAATAATGATGTCGATAAACCGGAACGTAAACCTGAGGCTATGGGTTAGCTAATAGAATAAATTTTATATTTGTTTCTCAGTTATGCTTCTTTTATAAGATTTTGTACAAATTTAACAGTGTTAGCGGTTTTTTACAGAAGCCTAAAAGCGAAATTGTTTAATCTCTTTTTTACCTTATGCCTTTCGAGAATAATACATTAACGAAATAGAGGTAAATAGTTTATTTTCTACAATTTACTCACAGTCTGTAAAAACTTCAAAGGACAATGGAATAGAAGTTCAAATTAAAGTTAAAAGAAACAAAAAATTACCTACAAAGTTCCAACAATTTGCCATAACCGAAAATAAATTTGCAGAAACTCAGAATTTTGGCGAGCCTCACACATTTCCGCAAATTAAATTATTTAGGCCAGTTATTGATCAAATTAATGAAGAACTAGATAAGAGATTTTATAAGAAACAGACACATATTAGAAGGTTTACGTTGTTTGAAACCAGAACCTACAAACTTTTTAACTTATAAAAATGTTTTCCTACCAGAACACTACAACCTTGACACAGAATTACTAAAATCTGAAGTAAAAATATTACCGACTGCTATTACCAAATTTAAACAGGAACAAAATATAAAAATAAGTAATATTCTTTATCTACTCCTATTAAATTATATATTAATTATTCAACTACTTTTGAACAATTAATAGTATCTATAAACAAACAGCGTGAGTTATAATAACTCACTGCTATAACTCACTATAATAAATCGGAAAAGCTTTACGAACCGAATATCAAGGTGGCTCTGTACAAGCCGATTGGCTGAAAGGAAACAGTCCATTATTGTTACTGAGGGAAGTAATGTCACTCGAATAATTTTGACGTTTTCAAATTAAGTTAATAAAGTTAATAAAGTTCTTTCTCTGTACTTGTATCTTAGTATTTATTGTTATAGTCGTAGATAAAGTATAGTATTCAACTTGCGGTAATGGTCATAACTCACTTGATGAATTACATCACTCGCCTGCGGCTCGTGCTGCAAACTTCATCTGCGTGAGTTATGACCTACATTACCGCTCGTTAAATAATATACTATTAATTATCTGATATGTTAAATATTCAGATTGGCATTTAGTGAATTTTATAAACTGTGCATAATATGCATAATCATGCCAGTGTTGAGTGCTGCGTGTGAGAGAACATTTTCATGTTTAAAAAGGTTAAAAATATATTTAAGAAATCGTATGTGTAACGAAAGGTTAAGCAATTTAGCCATTCTTAATATAGAAAAAAAAAATCACTAGAGGATTAAATCTAGAGAATATTACTGACATATTTGCGGAGAAACATTCCCGAAAATTACTGTTAAAATAAGTAAAATTAATAAAAATATTTCTCTTTTAGTTTATTCCCGGTTTTGATTTTTAAAGGACGTTTACTCGTAGGTTTTAGGAATATTTTTTTAATTTGTTATCTTCATGTTCATTTTCTTCATAGAAAGTTTTTGTCTGTGACATCTGTGTTTTTATGTAAACAGTCTTTTATTACGCTTTCCTAAATAAATTATAAATATTTGAACATCACACTACACCTACACACATGCCTAGGCTTACTTTTATAGCTCATAAGTTTTACTTTTCGCTTAGAGAAGTGATAAAAATATACCTATGTTAAAATACTAAGATACATTTCATGCTCCCTCAGACTTTCCCTTTAATTCAAGATTTAAATACAACTACCTACCTACAAAAAATAAAATAAAAACAGAAAAACTAATATAAAATCAAGTAAAATAAAAATAAAAATTTTAAATTTCTCCTTTCAATTTTTCCTCTGATTTCAAAATCTCATCATTCTCTAAAAATAGAAAACTAATATAAATTGAAGTACTTAAAATAAATTAAAATTAAAATTTCACTTTTCACAATTTTTAAAATTTAAAACTAATTTATGTTTCATAAAAATTTTATTTGTATTTCAACCAGTTTATTCCTTACTTTCAGGTAGCACTGATGATGACCTATAAGGTCGAAAGCGCTCTGCTTAATTATTTATTAAATTTGCACTTAATACAAAACTGTGTTTTCATTCATATTTAAAAAGTGCACACAGTCTTCACACATTCTTTTCTATATTTTTTTAAGTCTTCAATAATTAATGTAATTTTTATAACTGAAATAGATTCCATATTATTATTATTAATATGATTTTTTTGTAAAATTATTGGGTAATGATCAGTGATTTGATATTTAAAAATTAAAGATTTAAAATTATCTAGGGTTTCCCCTGTTTTTACAAATATATGATCAATACAAGAATTGTGGTCTCTTATTTCTCTTGTGGTTTTATTTATTAATGATATAAAACCATATTCACACAATAAATTTAAATATTCATTACTTTCTCTAGATTTTGAATAAATATCGATATTAATGTCGACCACTACAATTACTGTTTCATTTTTACAATTATTGTTAATATCTTCAAAGAAATTCTTTAAATTTAAAGTAAATTCAAAGACATTTACAGGTGGAGGTTTATATAATATATACTTATTAATATATACTTATAATATTACGATTTCGGTCGTAGAAAAGAGCGGACGTGTTTTTATTTTGGTGTATTGCTGAACGACACAACGAATACTTTGTTTTTTTGCGATAACCATTTTTGTTCGGTTTATTTATTTTTGTGATAAAGTATAAAAAAGCGGAATTAAGTTTTTATGGAGACTGATAGTGATGGTAATGGTATTAAACAACGGGCACAAAAAATGGATGTGGAAAGAAAGAATACAAGATACAAAACTAGAAGTTCGTCCGTGAATGCGGTTGATAAAACTGAGTTAAATACTGATTTTCTTGCTGGTGGCAAAAAAATGCCACTATTAAAAACATATATAAACAAATCCGATAAGGAAAAGGATATAAAGAATAAAGATGAACAATGTATAGGTGACGCCACAAGCAAACAACAAATTGGTTACAGCACTTTTCCTGATGGCCCAGATGAAGTGTTTAAAACCAGAAAAAGTATTTCTCGCACGCCACCTAAACAATACAATGATCAACCACAAACTGACAAATCACATGACCTCACGGTAGATAATACAAATAAGAGACAGCGTTCAGAAAACAGCCCACAGTGTGAAAGAGATAGCAAAAGACAATGTGAAGAAAACTCAGAAAAAGAGGAAAATAATTCTCTCGAGGGCCAATGCATTTGTCTAGATACGATAATAAATGCTCTAGACGATATTGAAAGCGCTGTAAGTAAAGAAAGAGATGGTACAATATTGTTTACTAGAGAGGAACAAAACACAGTACGAATGGCCACGGTCATCCTACTAAAGAATCTCACCGGAATAATACATCAAAATGGCATTCTTGAGAAAGAAAATCTTATTTTAAAGAATCTCCAAAACAATGTGAGCTCTAGAACGACATATGCTTCTGTAGCAAACACAACAACAAAAATGATATCAGGAAACACTGAAAAACCAAAAACTCCTTGGGCAACACCACCGACATCAAACAGATTGCAAACTATAATCAGTATACCAGATAATAAAGATCCAAAAAGGATTATTCAACAAATAAAGGAAGACGTAAAGGGCCCAGCTCTAACGGTAGGCTTTAAGAGTGTCCGACCAACTAAAAGTGGGGCAGTCATCATCGAAAGTCACACCAAATCCCAACAAAAAGAATTAAAAAAGACTCTGGAAGCCCAACCGAACATAAAAATAAGAGAATTGAATAAGACAGAACCCATGTTTATGGTAACTGGAATAGAAAAAGGATATAGTAACGCGCAATTTATTGACGAGTTATTTCGTCAAAATCCAGATGCACAAAATGTAATATCTACAGGAGAATTAAAACAAATAGAAGTCGTTACAAAAAAAACTTGCAGAAATCCAACAAAAGAAAATTGGGTCCTAAGGGCATCACCAAAAATAGCCAAATGGTTCCTAAAAAAGGAAAAAATAAATTTCGACCTGGTGACTACCTACATAAAAGAATACCTGCCCCTAGCCATGTGTTTTAAATGCTGCAAATTTGGACACGTCGCCAAATATTGTAGTAACAAGGAGTGTTGCCATAAGTGTGGTGAAGAGCACCAAGCAAAAGAATGTCCCGTTGATGCCCTAAATCTAAATTGTCCAAACTGTCGGTTAATGGGTAGCAACGAAACGAATCATTCGGCAAGAGATCCATCTTGTCCTACCTATAAACGGAAATTAGAGAGAACTAGACTGTATGTTAACTATAACGAAAATGAAGATTTTTTAGGATAAATAACAATGAAAATCGCAAAACTTGTAATAAACCCGATAGGCTCAAAGACAATATTACTACTATACACCAAAATTTGCAGTCAATTGGGAATAGTTTAAATTTATTGGAAGATTTTCTTGAGGAAAATCGAAAGTGTCATGTGCTGTGTTTAACAGAGCATTGGAAAACAACTTCACAACTAGCAAACTATGGCATAGCTGGATACAATCTGATAACTAGTTTCTGCCGGAAAGAGGAAAATCGACATGGTGGTAGTGCGATTTATGTATGCAAAGAGATACAGTGTAGAGCTAGAAAAGACATAAGTTCTATCAGTGCGGAGGGTATTTTTGAGTGTTGTGGCTGCGAATTTAGTATTAAAAATAAAAAAGTGTTAGTAATATGTCTCTATCGACCACCACATAGTGATTTAAATGATTTTTTAACTAGAATGGAAGGTGTATTGTCGTTGTGTTTGGATGGAGGCAGTTTAATAATTTTTGCAGGTGATTTTAATTTAGATTTTTTATCAACTAACAAGAACATATTAGAGCTGTTATCAATTATTAGATCATTTAATATGAAACATGTAATAAAAGAACACACAAGAATAACTGCGTCCACCCGCACCTGCATCGACAATATTCTAACCAATTTTAATGGTGAATGTACTGCTCGGGTTTTGCATTCTCAAATCTCAGATCATACTGCACAAGAACTGGTCCTCTACTTGGGTAACGAAACAAGCCATTTCACGGAAAAAAGAAGTTTTAGTGAGTGTAATATAAAAAGGTTTAAAAATAGTCTGTTAGCTAGGGACTGGAATACACTGTATAGGTTGGAAAATACCCGAGTAAACGACCAGTGGAACAAATTTATGAATGTACTTACGGCTGACTTTAATAAATGCTTTCCAATAAAGAAGTTTCATATAAAGAATTTTAATAAATCAAAAAACTACCAAAAAACCCCCGAGATAAGAGAGTGCAAAAGACAGTTAGATATATTGTATGTCATAAAAAATGTAGACGCTAGATATAAGGAAATGTACAGTGAAAAAAAGAAGATATATGATAATCTCCTTATAAATAATAAAAAAAATACTTTTGTTAACCGTCTCAGATCATCAGACAACAAAACAAAATGTGACTGGTCCATTGTAAATGAAATAACGGGAAGAACAAAAGTTCATGATATCAAAATTGAAAAAAATAGTACTGATGTGGCAAATGAATTTAATGAATTTTTTGCCAATGCGGCAAATAACTTATTGGAACATTTGGATAATATTTCCTTCTCTACTAGTGTTCAGAATTGTCAAGATACCATCTCCATTAAACCTGTAGATTGCAACGAAATACTCTTCATAGTTAAAAATCTAAATAATAAATTAAGTAGCGGTAGTGATGAGATTTCAACCTTTATGATCAAGCAAATCATAACTGTGATTGCTCAACCAATTGTCCACATCTTCAATAACTCATTGAAATTTGGTATATTTCCCGATAAGCTAAAGATGGCTTTAATTGTTCCAGTTTTTAAAGAAGGTGACGAGTCAAAACTTGAAAACTATCGTCCAATTAGCCTGTTGCCATCTTTTTCAAAGATCCTTGAGAGAGTAATGTGTGATCGTTTAACTGAATTTTTGCTAGCGCACAGTATCCTCAATAAGATCCAGCATGCGTACTTAAAGGGTAGGTCGACACAAACAGCAACATTTCAATTTACTGAAGAAATACTAAGAGCCCTTGAGCGTGGAGTGATCCCTCTGGGGTTGTTCCTTGATCTATCAAAGGCATATGACACTTTAAATTATAATATCCTGCTTCAAAAATTAGAATTATATGGAATAAGGGAGATAGCTCTAAGATGGATCGCTTCATATCTTTCTGGCCGATATCAGAAAGTAGTCATAGGCAAAGGTTCAAAGAGAGTTGCATCAAACGTGTCAGAAATAAAGTTAGGTATACCACAAGGTAGTGTCTTAGGGCCTCTCTTGTTTATCATATATATTAATGATATAACAGAATTATATTCTGCAAACACAAACAGTATAATCACAAACTATGCAGATGACACTAACCTTCTGGTAACAGCTCCAGATTTACCTACCCTTATTGATAAATCTCAGTTGCTAATGATGGAAGCATCAAAGTGGTTTACAAAAAACAAACTGATTTTAAACAGCACTAAAACAAATGTCATATTATTTAAGACAAAGAGGTCAACATTACAAGATCCTGTTTTTATAAAAATTAACGATGTGGACATAAAATTAGAACAGTCTACTAGGTTTCTGGGAATGGTATTGGACTGCAATTTGACCTGGGAAAAACATATTGATTATATTGTCCAAAAGTTAAATAGAATATGTTATACTTTTCGAGTATTGTCTAAATATATTGATATTGAGACAAAAAAGATTATTTACCACGCAAATTTTGAATCACATGTTAGATATGGGATTATACTGTTTGGTGGCAGTGGTGATGTCAAGAGGATCCTTTTGTGTCAAAAAAGAGCTCTGAGAGCTTTGCTAGGTCTTAATTTAATAGAAACCTGCAGAGGTAAATTTAAGGCAAATAGACTTCTCACGGTAATCGCTGTTTACGTGCAGGAATGTATCTTATTTTTTTGTAAAAATAGGGAACTATTTAGTGGTAGTGCGTCTCAAGCTGCTTACCCCACAAGGACATTAAATTACACTTATCCGAAGCATAGGTTAACACTGTATGAGGGTGGAGCTTATTACAATTGTATTCGATTCTACAACACTTTGCCTATTAACATGAAACAATTAAATAGTGTCAAAAAACTTAAAAGGGTACTTTTTAGAATGCTGGTAGATATTGAACCATATAGTTTGGACGAATACTTTGAAAAAATGGTAAATTACTAATATTGACTATACCTTTTCTTAGAGATCTTTTTTTTCTTTTGTTGACGCTGTTTCACTTTACGTATTTGTAAAGGTATGTAATTTTGAAATAAAGATTATTATTATTATTATTATTATTATTAATTTTTTCATGGTTAAGACATATTTTCAAAACAACTATTTTGATTTCTCCCAAAGAGATAATATCAAAAAAATAATTATGCTTATTTTTGACATACACCAAAACACCGTCACTTTTATTGAAACTTCCATTATTTTAAATCAACTCGTAATTATTTAATTGAAATAAATCAGTATTAAATATCTTCCAAATTTCTGTTAATATAATAATGTCAAAATCATGGTCAAGATGATTTAAAACTAATCTAGTTTCATCAAAATTTTTGGCAATACTTCTAATATTATTATGATATACTGAAACATTATTTGGTGATCTTGTCATAAAATTATTAAACTCATTCTTATCATTCACAAGCTGCGTTTTAATATTTGTTATTATAAAATCCTTAACGTATTTGTCTATTTTAAGATTTAAACCATCAGTTACAAGTTATATTGAAATAAAAATGTATTATAAAAAATAATTTAAATTTCCAAAAAGTAAAGAAGAACAAAGTAAGAAGCTATAAGATGTACCCCTGTGCTTAAGAAATTGTATTTGTTCCTCGTTTGTTATATGAATAATTTTTTCTTGTTCATTTTTCCGTACAAAGACTTTTCCATTTTTGCACCAAATAAATTTGCAATTATATTTTCTTAATTCTTTCGCTTTTCCCAATAAATATTTGTTTCTATAAGTTAAATGTTCATTAATATAAATTTCTGATATAGGTCCTGATAATATATTAAAATCTGCACTTGTAATTTTTCCGTTTTTCTTAAAGTAATTTTTTGCCTTTTTTAGAACTTCTTCTTTTATATCGTGATTTTTAAAATTGACCTTGATTATAGAATTATTGCTGCAGTTTTCTTTTTTCTTTAAATCTACTCGTTCTATTGTAATTATGTTTTTTTTTTTTAATTTTTAAACCAATTTTTGTTAAAATTTTTTCTGTAAAATCCCCATCAATGATTTTTTCTTGTTTTGGAAACCCTTTTATTTCGATAATGTTCATAATTTTTTCTTGTTCATTTATATCTACTTTTCTGCTATAGTATTCACTTCTTTTTTAAATTTAATTATTTCTTCTTTTAATAAATCGTTTTCTTTTTCAAGTCTTTCCTTTTCTTTCTTCATATTTTTAAACATTGCAAAGATTTCTTTATTTTCCATTTCCATTTTATCAAACTTCTCAGACATAAAAATAACAGAATTTCTTAATTCATTAACAATTTCAAACATACTTTCTTCATTTTCATTTCCTTTTTTTGTTTGTTTTCTTCTTCTGAAACTTTCTTACACTTATAACAACTCTATCTTTTGCCTTTTGGCTTTTTAAATCCTTTTGAGAAAAAATCAAATTTAGTATTATCCAGTTTAGAACACTTATAGTGATACCAGTTTTTACAACTTATTTTACGTTGTATTGCAGCTTGATTTGATTTAAGTTTAAGGTTACATTCTCCACAATAATATATATCCGAAGGTCCTGCTTGTTTTCGATCTTGGGTACAAACGTCGAACTTCATAATTTTTTCTTTGGTTTTTTGGCTGGTTTCTGGATATTTTAATGGTAAATAATCATCATTTCCCACAAAAGAATCATTTTCTAACGATTTCTTTCTTTCTCCCTTTTTTGGTATTGTTACTTTTTCTGGTATTTGACTGCTTGTCAACTTCAATAAAAATTTGTCACAAATATAATTTCAAAAATTTGGTTATTTTTTAGTATATTCTATTTGCTTCTTACTCTCTCCAATTTTGTTTGTTTAAAAAATTCTCAGCTTTATTTTCCTGTATCACTTAATATTTATAGTTTCGAAAAATTCTATATAATTTTATTTTTATGTAAAGAGCTTGTAAAATTAGGTAAAGGTAAAACAATACACACGTAGGCCATGACTTTCCAATTAACTTTATTGAACCGTTTTACTCAACACAATGTCCTATACTAAATTCAACCCCCTACCCTCATATATGCCGAACCACATTTAGGCCCAACCCACTCGACCTTCATACCAAACCTTGAAGCAAGCATCGTACACCTGGTTATCAGCAAACAAAAAAACAGCTGCTCGCGTTCAAGGCCAAGATCTTGTTCAAGGCCAAAGTATTGTTCAATGTCAAGGTCAACCTTACTGTGCATTACATCTTTCAAGGCCAAAGTCGGCCCTACTGCGCACACGGCTTATCAAGCACAATTAAAGCCTGACACAGATAATACTTCCTTGAAAATAGACAGAAAGTCTATAGGAAGGATTAATCACAAGAAAAGAAAAGATAATGAAAACGAGAGACTACGACGTGCCCAAGTAAAGGGAACAAGGAAAATATGAAGAATTATTATCAAAAAAGAAAAAGACAATAATGAAATAAAGCCCTCCATGCAAAATTTCAGTTTTGGGTAGTCACGACTACCAAAACAAATAAATTACTGGACGTGCCCGTACCAGTGTTCTTAATTCCTAGAAATGTCTCCAGGACGTTCCGGGCTTCGTCCCAACCTGGAAAGACTTTCTAAACAAAAAGAATCTTTTGAATTCTAAATAAATAATTATCATCTCGTCCTCTTCTTTGGTGGAACGCTGGCGCTTTCCTGCTAGCGGGGTAAAAATAAAATGGTGGTGGGTCCACCCATGACAAAGACAGGCGCGCTGCCTGTTCTTTGTAAAATCGGTACAGCATGTACCTGGCATCCCTGACATACAGAAAGCACATCGGTTCTGAAGAACCAAAAATAGAGATTAAGCCACCTTAGATATAAGGTGTCATGGATGGTTCAGTTCCGGTGACCTTTGTGCAGCTTTGGGGAAAAGCTCAATGAATGTCACTTGGCTCACCTGAAAGCAACGCTATTTGGGCCTGGCAGAAAAATTGCAAATATCAATAAATTACGTCTCAGATGAGCGTAAATAAATAAAAACCCTGGGAGGGGATTTAGAACCTTAAGGGAAAAGAAAATTCAATGGGGACCAAAATTGAATTAATTTTCAAGTAATAAATAAATTCAGGGGATAATCGGTGATGGGCAGGACGGCTCTCCTGGAGATCCTTGTTCGACTTCAAATGATAGTCAATTCATAAGAGAAGCCGGGAGGGACCGTTTCCACCCCAACCGCGTTTAGAAGACTCTCTGCAGAGGTTTTCCGGAGGTGGAAATTAACGATTTCGAGATCGTAGCTGTTTTGAAATTCGCGTTAATAAGTTCGTTTTGAAATGTCGACAATATTCGTGTTCGATCGAATTCGCATTCATTTCGAAGAAGGGGGAAATTGTGCGACAAAAGGTTATTTGGAATGATCAAACGTATCCTTCTGGGCCGTTATCGTCCACATCCATTATATTTAAATTTAAAAATTCATGCTTTGGTAATGCCTGCGACATACTATGACCATTCAGATTTGCAGCATCAAGATACGCAATAAACGATGATGGTCCGTTAGGATCGTGGTTTGGTACATATACATTGTTGGAAACGTACTTCCTTTCCGAACACTGACTTATACCGCTTCGAATACCTTTTTTGAAAAAATTAACCGTGTCGATATCAGTCACTAGCTCTAACTCTACCTTAGAAATATGCAACATACAATCAAATGAAAAACTTGGAAGGATGTAGTGCTGTGCAGGATCCTATTTATACGTTTCTAAACAAGTATCGCGAAATTGTTCAAAAACATATTTTAATAATAAAACGTCACATTTCAAATATTAACCCAAATATTCCCCCAAATTCTTACAATTAAATGTGCTCCACACCTTTTTAGCTCTATCGTAATCTTCATCGCTAATGTGCTCCTCTGACAAACTATCATAAAACTGATTTTTTGTGGGTAGAGTTTGATGATTCATTTTCTCCATTGAATCGACAAAACTATAGGACAAACCCACCTTTCTTGCGCATTAAATTAAACTGCCCATTATCAGAAAAATAGTTTAGTGTTTCCCTAAAACTACCCACAGCTAATACGTTACCCAAATTTTCGAGCGAAGTTGATAAAAATTTAAAACTATCAATGAACAGCAATTATAAATATATTTTCTTCATGGATTTATTAAGAATGGATACGGGATGATTTAACATTCTTTGAAGCCAAAACAAACCATTCTAAACGACACTGTAAACACAACTTGTAAAGATTGGCCACAACTTATTTTACCTTGTATTTTTGTACAAAAAATACGTTAGAAGCATCACAAGATTTACTAAAAGTAATAAAAGCCCTAAAATATTTTATTTTTCTGCTAAATAATAATAAATTGAAGTTAAAAAGTTTTATTATTTATAGGTTATGTTATTTCTAAAGGTGTTTATTTAAAGTCGCTCCGAGTCATTTATAAATCTATAAGTCGCGCGTTTTCTTTTCTAGTTCATTAGACAAAGACGTACGTGTAACCGAGCGTTCGCAGACGTTTTTCCTAAGCAACCAGCAGACAGCAACACTTCTGAGCTCCAAAACTCCAATGCTATTTTATCTCTTTCTACTACCATTCTTGATTCAATTACGTAGTAATTCGTAGTTCTTAAACTCTTCTCATAGGAGAAATGTTTTCATAACAAACAACAAATATAAGGCTTCACGTTCGATACGCTCACAGTATACACACATCGAATCCTTTCTTAATAAATCCATGATTTTCTTCATTGTCCCACTTTTATTATCGACATAATCGTGAACGTTCGTAAACGAAATGTACTTCTTGCTTTGAGCTAAAACATCGATCTTGTCTCCGTGACGACATAATTCTTTAATAAACATGTGACAATCGTATCCACCCAAGTTATGAAATTTAACTGTTATAAAATTTGGAACCTATAATTTAAATTTCAAATCGAATGAGAAGCACCAGGTCTTTTTCCCTTATGTGACAGTGTTCCCCCACTTTACAATTATTATTTTCAAAAGGTTGTTCACATATACCACATTTTGTGGCATTATTGAACTCCACTATTTGGTCAACCGTTAGAGTTTTCATTGCTTTTATGTCTTTCAAGTATGTATTGTAAAGATACCTTAAATCACTTTCAAGTCGAGAAACAAAAATCTGGGTTGCGTCGTTTACCCGATAGAGCTCAAATTTAGAAATTGAATCGTCAAAGGAACACTTTACTAAATATGCAAAAGAATACGGTTCATGTTTAATTATTTTTCCTTAGTAACAATTTGTGGGATTTAGTTCCACTGTATCTAATGGTTTAAGCACCGATTCAAAGTCCGCATAAACAACAAGCGGTAGGCGCATGTTCTTTTCTATGTTTCCAAATTTTAATATATTTTCACTTACACTCTTTCCAAATTTGTCTATTTTTAAATTTTGTGATGGTGTTAATGAATATTTTTGGTTACAATCATTTTTCTGATGCGACATCAAAGATGATGGTGAATTAAAGTATATCAGACAACCATCACAAAAATACATTTTATCTTCACATGATGCAATTTGACTTGAACACAATCGCGATAAGTCTTTTATTCAACAGTAATGACTTTTAGAACAACGCGTATTACAAATATGCTCATCATCATCTTAATTAAGTACTACAAACATTTGTTATTAACAACAAGTTTACATGTCTATTAAGTTTTTTACCCGAATACCTTAATGGACCGACAACTTCATACTTTAATTTATTATTTTCAAAAAAATTTTGCAACCCATAAAGGTTAACTGAAATATTATTAATTTCTTCAAATTTTGATACATCACGCAACTTTACTGGAAAGTCCATACCTGTAAAATTCAGCACTCTTGAATAGTGTGGATAGGATTAGATCTGTGACGCCATACTAGTGGCAGGGCACAAAGCAGACACGATTGACCACGCAAAACAACACTCATCTCGATTAATCACATTGATGATGATTTTTTTAATTCGATGAAATATGATAACTTTATATATGAAGATCCACCAAAAGGTTTATACTCATTGGCATTTACTTCCAGATATAAAATTTTTTCCAGAGCCCAACCAACGAAAACAAAAAAGGACAATAAGTATTTGTTTAAGTTTTAGTCTTTAATTTACAACATACTTGAATCTTTTTCCTGAAACTCAGTCGATTGAATCTTCATGGCTTCTACTAATGATTGGTATTCCAAATATTCCAAATAGTTTCCTACAGTAACAATTTCATTGCGTGTATTAAATGACTTGTCACTGTACATAATGTCTTGTGTTGGTGAAAGACCAACAACCACCATATTAACTTTCAAAGCACAAAGCACTCTTACTATGTCACTTACTACCTCTAACACTTTTGCTTTAATTCCATCAAAAAATAATGAATAGTCAATATGTTCGTTATCACTTGATATACGGTATGTGGCTATCCTATTTCTAAGCACTGGACACAAGGAAAACACCAGGTGATGGTGGTGAACATGCATTACTTTTATGGTGTATTGTTCTTTGGCAAGCAGATATTTGATTTGCTGGCATGATTATGTTGCAGGAAGCGGAAGTGCGCACCTCAGATGGTGATGCCCCATCGTCAACTTTACGCTGTTTTCCACCATGTATGTTTGCAAATCGTGCGACACACAATTCTCTTTTGTGTCGTAACATACTATAACTCCAACTAAATGATTTACCACAACCTTCACACACGTAGGTCATGACTTTCAAATTAACTTTCTTGAACCGTTTTACTCAATACAATGTCCAATACTAAATTCATCCCCCCTACCCTCATATATGCCGAACCACATTTAGGCCCAACCCACTCGACCTTCATACCAAACCTTGAAGCAAGCATCGTACACCTGGTTATAAGCAAACAAAAAGCAGCTGCTCGCGTTAAAGGCCAAGATCATGTTCAAGGCCAAGGTATTGTTCAATGTCAAGGTCAACCTTACTGTGCATGACATCTTTCAAGGCCAAAGTAGACCCTACTGCGCATGCGGTGACTCATTACCGGGTTACTTTTACTACTTATGCTTATTTAGAATACACGGCTTATTAAGCACAATTAAAGAGCCTGAAAGAGATAATACGTCCTTTAAAATAGACAGAAAGTCTATAGGAAGGATTAATCACCAGAAAAGAAAAGAACATGAAAACGAGAGACTACGACGTGCCAAAGTAAAAGGAACAAGGAAAATATGAAGAATTATTATCAAAAAAGAAAAAGGCAATAATGAAATAAAGCTCTCTGTACAAAATTTCAGTTTTGGGTAGTGACGACTACCCAAACAAATAAATTACTGGACGTGCCCGTACCAGTGATTCTTAATTCCTAGAAATGTCTCCAGGACGTTCCGGGCTTCGTCCCAACCTGGAAGGACTTTCTAAACAAAAAGAATCTTTTGAATGCTAAATAAATAATTATCATCACCTTTTCTTTGGTGGAACGCTAGCGCTTTCCTGCTAGCGGGGTAAAAATAAAATGTGGTGGGTTCACCCATGACAAAGACAGGTGCGCTGTGTGTTCTTTGTAAAATCGGTACAGCATGTACCTGGCATCCCTGACATACAGAAAACAAATCGGTTCTGAAGAACCAAAAATAGAGATTAAGCCACCTTAGATATAAGGTGTCATGGATGGTTCAGTTCAGGTGACCTTTGTCCAGCTTTGGGGAAAAGCTCATTGAATGTCACTTGGCTCACCTGGAAGCAACGCTGTTTGGGCCTGGCAGAAAAATTGCAAATATCAATAAATTACGTCTCAGATGAGCGTAAATAAATAAAAACCCTGGGAGGGGATTTAGAACCTTAAGGGAAAAGAAAATTCAATGGGGACCAAAATTGAATTAATTTTCAAGTAATAAATAAATTCAGGGGATAATCGGTGATGGGCAGGACGGCTCTCCCGGAGATTCTTGTTCGACTTCAAATGATAGTCAATTCATAAGAGAAGCCGGGAGGGACCGTTTCCACCCCAACCGCGTTTAGAAGACTCTCTGCAGAGGTTTTTCGGAGGTGGAAATTAACGATTTCGAGATCGTAGCTGTTTTGAAATTCGCGTTAATAAGTTCGTTTTGAAATGTCGACAATATTCGTGTTCGATCGAATTCGCATTCATTTCGAAGAAGGGGGAAATTGTGCGACAAAAGGTTATTTGGAATGATCAAACGTATCCTTCTGGGCCGTTATCGTCCACATCCATTATATTTAAATTTAAAAATTCATGCTTTGATAACCATCTAAAGCCGCCGAGCATCAAGAAACGCAATAAAAGATGATGGTCCGTTAGTATCGTGGTTTGGTACATATACATTGTTGGAAACGTACTTCCTTTCCGAACACTGACTTATACCGCTTCGAATACCTTTTTTGAAAAAATGAACCGTTGTCGATATCGGTCACTAGCTCTAACTCTACCTTAGAAATATGCAACATACAATCAAATGAAAAACTTGAAAGGGTGTAGTGCTGTGCAGGATCCTATTTATACGTTTCTAAACAAGTATCGCGAAATTGTTCAAAAACATATTTTAATAATAAAACGTCACATTTCAAATATTAATCCAAATATTCCCCCAAAGTCTTACAATTAAATGTGCTCCACACCTTTTTAGCTCTATCGTAATCTTCATCGCTATTGTGCTACTCTGACAAACTATCATAAAACTGATGTTTTGTGGGTAGAGTTGGATGATTCATTTTTTCCATTGAATCGGCAAAACTATAGGAGAAACCCACCTACCTTGCGCATTAAATTAATCTGCCCATTATCAGAAAAATAGTTTAGTATTTCCCTAAAACTACCCACAGCTAATACGTTACCCAAATTTTCGAGCGAAGTTGATAGAAATTTAAAACTATCAATGAACCGCAATTTTAAATATATTTTCTTCATTGTTCCACTTTTATTATCGACATAATCATGAACGTAAATACTTTTCGTAAACGAAATGTTCTTCTTGCTTTGAGCTAAAACATCGATCTTGTCTCCGTGACGACATAATTCTTTAATAAACATGTGACAATCGTATCCACTCACGTTATGAAAGATAACTGGAATAAAATTTGGAACCTATAATTTAAATTTCAAATCGAATGAGCAGCACCAGGTCTTTTTCTCAGTTATGTGACAGTGTTCCCCCACTTTACAATTATTATTTTCAAAAGGTTGTTCACATATACCACATTTGGTGGCATTATTGAACTCCACTATTTGGTCAACCGTTAAAGTTTTCATTGCTTTTATGTCTTTCAAGTATGTATTGTAAAGATACCTTAAATCACTTTCAAGTCGAGAAACAAAAATCTGGGATGCGTCGTTTCCCCGATAGAGTTCAAATTTAGAAATTGAATCGTCTTAGGAACACTTTACTAAATATGCAAAAGAATACGGTTCATGGTTAATTATTTTTCCTTAGTAATAATTTGTGGGATTTAGTTCCACTGTATCTAGTGGTTTAAGCACCGATTCGAAGTCCGCATAAAGAACAAGCGGTACGCGCATGTTCTTTTCTATGTTTTCAAGTATTAATATATATCTTTCCAAATTTGTCTATTTTTAAATTTTGTGATGGTGTTAATGAATATTTTTGGTTACAATCATTTTTCTGATGCGATATTAAAGATTATGGTGAATTAACGTATATCAGACAACCATCACAAAAATACGTTTTATCTTCACATGATGTAATTTGACTTGAACATAATCGCGATAAGTCTTTTATTCAACAGTAATGACTTTTAAAACAACGCGTATTACAAATATGCTCATCATCATCTTTATTAAGCACTACAAACATTTGTTATTAACAACAAGTTTACATGTCTATTAAGTTTTTTACCCGAATACCTTAATGGACCGACAACTTCATACTTTAATTTATTATTTTCAAAAAAATTTTGCAACCCAACGTTAACTGAAACATTATTAATTTCTTCAAATTTTGATACATCACGCAACTTTACAGGAAAGTCCATACCTGTAAAATTCAGCACTCTTGAATAGTGTGGATAGGATTAGATCTGTGACCCCATACTAGTGGCAGGGCACAAAGCAGACACGATTGACCACGCAAAACAACACTCATCTTGATTAATCACATTGATGGTGATTTTTTTAATTCGATGAAATATGATAACTTTATATATGAAGATCCACCAAAACTCATTGGCATTTACTTCCAGATATAAAAATTTTTCCAGAGCCCAACCTACGAAAACAAAAAAGGACAATAAGTATTTGTTTAATTTTTAGTCTTTAATTTACAACATACTTGAATCTTTTTCCTGAAACTCAGTCGATTGAATCTTCATGGCTTCTATTAATGATTGGTATTCCAAACATTCCAAATAGTTTCCTACAGTAACAATTTTATTGCGTGTATTAAATGACTTGTCACTGTAAATATTATCTTGTGTTGGTGAAAGACCAACAACCACCATATTAACTTTCACAGCACAAAGCACTCTTACTATGTCACTTACTAGCTCTAACACTTTTGCTTTAATTTCATCAAAAAATAATGAATAGTCAATATGTTCATTATCACTTGATATACGGTATGTGGCAATCCTATTTCTAAAAGCACTGGACACAAGGTCAACACCAGGTGATGGTGGTGAACATGCATTACTTTTATGGTGTATTGTTCCTTGGCTAGCAGATATTTGATTTGCTGGCATGATTATGTTGCAGGAGGCGGAAGTGCGCACCTCAGATGGTGATGCCCCATCGTCAACTTTACGCTGTTTTCCACCATGAATGTTTGCAAATCATGCGACACACGATTCTCTTTTGTGTCGTAACATACTATAACTCCAACTAAATGATTTACCACAACCTTCACACACGTAGGCCATGACTTTCAAATTAACTTTCTTGAACCGTTTTACTCAATACAATGTCATATACTAAATTCATCCCCCCTACCCTCATATATGCCGAACCACATTTAGGCCCAACCCACTCGACTTTCATACCAAACCTTGAAGCAAGCATCGTACACCTGGTTATAAGCAAACAAAACACAGCTGCTCGCGTCCAAGGCCAAGATCTTGTTCAAGGCCAAGGTATTGTTCAATACCAAGGTCAACCTTTCTGTGCATGACATCTTTCAAGGCCAAAGTAGACCCTACTGCGCATGCGGTGACTCATTACCGGGTTACTTTTACTACTTATGCTCATTTAGAACACACGGCTTATCAAGCACAATTAAAGAGCCTGAAAGAGATAATACGTCCTTTAAAATAGACAGAAAGTCTATAGGAAGGATTAATCACAAGAAAAGAAAAGATAATGAAAACGAGAGACTACGACGCGACGTGCCAAAGTAAAAGGAACAAGGAAAATATGAAGAATTATTATCAAAAAAGAAAAAATAGTGGATATTTTTTGTTACATCAAGTGTCCCATAGTTTATTATTGGGTCCCTTGCTTTTCTGTATATCTAAAGTTGAAACAAAGCAGTTTTTTGGAGCTTTTTTATACAAAAATAAATGGGAAATATGGGCCATGCCTATTCATTAGGGCAGCAAGACTACTGTCTGCTGAAAACTTTAAAATTTAAATGAAAAAACTTCAGAAGTTAAATAATGTTATTAAATAAAATCAGTGGTTTGACAATTTTAATTTCAGAAGTATGATAAACTAAAAAAATTATAATTATCATTTATTAAAAAAAAAAGAAATAATAATAAGCGAAAATAATTAATGGTTGAACACTAATATTTAAGTATTGTCACGGGATCTTATTAAAACCACTGGCTTCATCATTAATTGTGCAGCTATATTTATTAAATTAAAAGAGATATTATAATTTACACATTTTTAAAATAACCCAGAAAGAATCCTACCTGTATATTGCCTAAAAGCACGTCGGCGGGGGAAAGTGGCTCTGGTCGTCGCAGACTCGCTTGGCTTCAGGTATCAACTGACGTCCTACGGCTGCTCACTGCTTCGAAGTCGACCCCTTCTAGCCCTACCGCCGGGCTGACGTGTCGACATGCGTCGTAGGAAGGGGTGACCCGAGAGCGAGCGAAAAGCAATTTGGTGACACTCCCCCCCCCCCCCACGGAAAACAAAAATCCAAAGGATTTTTGTGTCTAAATTCCCTATTCTATTCTCTAATATAAAAAAACAATCTCTTTTGGGTTTAATAAAAAATATATACAATTAAAAAGCTGCATTATTTCTTGTTTGTCTTTGTTCTTTCTCTTCTTCCTACTGGCAGGTCTTCCTCCCTCTTGTTCGGTTGGCTCCTTGGCACTTCTGGCTCTCTTCTTCCTGCTTTGTAGCTCTTCCTCCCTGCTGTTCGGATTGTCCTTAGTCTGGTCCTCATGTGTTGTGGTCCCAAGGTGGACTTGTCTCCCGCTGGCACCGTCAGTGGTCCGCTGGCCTGGCAGGTCGTCGCCGCTCCCCAGGTTGCGGTCGCAAGGTGTTGTGGTCCCAAGGTGTTGTGGTCCCCATGTGTTGTGGTCCCAAGGTGGGCTTGTCCCCCTCTGGCACCGTCAGTGGTCCGCTGGCCTGTCAGGTCGTCGCCGCTCCCCTGGCTGGCTCTCTTCTTAGGACCTCAGGTGGTTGTTGTACATGAAAAACAAACAAACAGGGAGTTAGACGCTACAAAAACTATTTACACAATTTATTTACAATTTTATATACAGTGAAGCAGTAATATCAATTTTTTCCCGTCCATTTTTTGGTGTTTGGCCCCCGTGGCCACCCAGCACGACCGTGCTCGGAACAATTACCTTTCTTTAAATAATTTCAGCCCTTAAAAACTTTTTACTTTTTCCACAAATTTTCAATTTTCCAAAAATTTTCCGCAATTCTCCACAAACTACCTATTTCTCCCCCTCCCCTACTGGAAAAAAATACACGATTACTTAGAGGCTTTACCCATTACTCTTTATCCCTTATACACAAAAACAAAAATAACGACACAGCATCATTGAACATTGCCAGATTATACGTGTTGATCAGGCACGCTTTCAAGCAACGCTCAACTGCACAGAGCCTCGTGCAACTGTTCACGATCTCTCTTACTTTTTTCTCTCTTAACACAAAGGTTTAATTTTTCACTCTCCATCTTTCTTTAACACCGTTTACTACCTTATACCTCTTTATTACCTGGAGGAAAAAAAATTAAAATACCTTTTATTTATTTTACTACCTATTTTCACTAGTGGCTTTTATATAACAACAACAAAAAATATATGCATTGTTCCTACTACTCTTCAAAATTATATGGTTCGTGGTACGGGGCCTATCTATATACATGGACTGTTTCCTGTTTAGCTCTTGCTCCTTCACCTCTCTGAATAATGTAATTTACTGGCGATGCTTTTCTTACAATTACAAATGGTCCGTGATACTTGAACTGCAGTTTGTCACTTTTTCCTTTCTTCCTAATGTAAACTCTAAGTTTGACTTTGTCTCCAGTTTCATATTATGTCACTTTTTTGTGATTACTGTCATATCGGGTTTTGTCCTTTTTCTGTTTCTGTGTAATATTTCTTTTTGCTTCCTGTCTATGTTCCTCTATATTCGGGTTCGGAATAAGCATAGTGGCTGATTTTAAAAACATGGCGTCCGGTATGAGCTGTGGGTTTCTTCCAAAAACTAAATAAAATGGCGAAAACTGCGTTGTGTCCTGTTTACTGGAATTGTAGGCAAATGTTACCATTGGTAGGTATTTATCCCAGTCATCCTGTGACGTAGACACATACAGGCTGGCCATATCTGCTACGGTTTTGTTAAAACGCTCAGTTAGCCCATTAGTCTGCGAGTGGTATGACGTAGTATATACGTTTTCTGAGCCCATATTTTGCACCATTTTTCTTACCAATTCTGACCTAAAAACTTGACCTCTGTCACTCAATATTTTCTTTGGTACTCCATGGATGCTTATTACTTGGTCCACCAGAAACGATGCTATCTCTTCTGCTTTTGCACTAGGTATTGCCTTGGTTATGGCATAACGGGTGACATAATCTGTACAAACAACTATATTATTATTTTGACTTTTTATTTTTGTTAGGGGTCCTAAAATATCTATGCCTATCATTTCGAAAGGCTGCAAATCATCAATCTTTATTGGTTGCAGATCACCTGCTGGTTTTTCATTATTTGGCCCTTTTCTCGTCTGAGAATCAGGACACCCCCTAATAAATTTCTTTACGTCAAGATGCATTTTATCCCAATAATAGCGTGTGTTTATTCTGTCATACGTTCTTGCATATCCTAGGTGTCCCGACAATGGCCCACAATGCAGCTGTTGCATCAGTTGTGCTTTCAGTCCTTGAGGGATTACCAACTTGTCCTCCTGGTGTGGGACAGCCGACTTTTTATATAGCACACCATCTTTAACAGTAAAATTTTTTGCACGACGCACACACGGCAATTTGTTATATCTAGGTGGTCACAAATAAAATTTTCATACTGCACCGAACGATAATTATGGCACATTTAAATATTCCTATTGAGGTCAAGGTTACCGTTCTGCAACAGATAATTTCTTAGAAACGAAAACACCACCGCAACTGAGGCGCAAAATCGGACGTCGTGCTGAAACCTGTACTCGCGTTAGTTCCCAGCGAAACGTCTACTGTGTACATTGATTTGGGTTGTTAACCGTTGCGATTAAAAACAAATTATTGATGATGGATAGTGTAGCTGCAGGTATGTTTATTATAATGCCATATTGTTTTAGTTCATTAACTAACTTGCAATTGACTTATTAAAGACATACAGAAGTAGGATTTTCGTCTGCTTTTCATAATGAATTTAATTTTCGCCAAGTCTTATGGTAACGATTTCCATAGATTTCCGTTTTGTATTTATTTGCAGCCAAAATGTCAAAGCCTTAAGTTTTGAACAAAAAAAAATGCAGCTGTCCCAAATGTGCCCTTTTTGTATAATTGCTATTTGTTTACAGGTAGTAGCAGCCCAGTTTGTTCGGCAACCACAGTAAAAAGAAAAGAACTTTTCTTAATTTTAAAAGAAGGCAATTATTTTATATTATGTCCTTCAAAATGCATTGAGCGATTGATAACACATATTTGGGACAAGTATAAATTCCATACAAACTTAGATGATGCTGAAAAAATAATGAAAAATATCATTCAAAATTTTGTTTACAAATTTATATCAAAGTGGAAGAATTGCCGAAGGATCCACGATAGATTTCTTAAAAACAACAAAACATGGCTAGAAACAGACATAAAATTGCCAACAGTATTTGAACGTAAAGTAAATATACCGAATACCGAGCCGAAAACACGTATAAAGGGACGACCACGAAAATTGTTTACTGAATGTTCAGAGAGGACAAAATCAAGAATTGTCGCACCAATTATTCTGAAGGAAAGTGAAAAAACACTATGCTACGCAACTGCTAAAACCTTGTACAAGCGTGGTAAGCGGGCTGCTGCTGAAGTGTTTAAGTTAGCAGCGGATTCTACACCAAGGACTTTAAAAAGAATGAAAGAGGTTCATGGACGTCCTTTGACACTGACATACACGCCTTACACACCTGAGGAAGCCCTGGCACTTATTGTTGACACTGAGTTAGGAAAAGAACAATATATTCAAATACAGCAAGTGGCCAAAAAAAGGGGTGCAAATATCTACCCCCCCTACAATGTTATTGCTGAAGCACGTACTCAATGCTACCCACAAAATATTTTTATTACGGACACTGAAATAACAATCCCATTGCAAGATCTTCTTGACTTCACCTTGAAGCAGTTAACTACTGTTCAGGCTGAAGTTTTTCAGCGTATTCCAACTAATGTTACACAACTTGATGTAGTTTACAAGTGGGGGATAGACGGCAGTGGCGGACACAATATTTACAAACAAAAATTTGCCGACCAACAAAAATTTCAAGATTCAAATATAATATTATGTACCATTGTGCCGTTAGAAATATCCGTTATGGCAGATAACATTAAACACATATTTTGGAAAAATCCAAGTACATCGTCCATAAGGTAGAACCGTCCAATTTTGTTGAAACTACAAAAAGAAACCCCAGAAAATGTCAAAAAGATGTATGACGAAGTAGAAAGTCAGATTAAGAAGCTTAAACCTACAAACATTTTTATGGACGGAAAAGAATTTTCATACAACCATAAGCCGGTGTGTACGATGTTAGATGGCAAGACAGTTAACGTCCTAAGTGAAACACTTTCATCACAAACGTGTAATGTTTGTAAACTTACGCCCAAGGATATGAATGATTTAGAGAATATTCGTTATAGACCGTGCAACACGGCAACATACATATTTGGACTCTCTGTTCTACATGCATATTTAAGATGTTTTGAGTTTTTACTTCACATATCTTACAAATTAGAGATTCAGCAATGGCAAGCCAGAGGTAACGAAGCAAAAAAACAAGTAAAAAATAGAAAGGATAGTATAACAGATAAATTTTACAAAGAAATGGGCCGTGTAGTAGATCAACCGAAACAAGGAGGCGGGAACAGTAACTAGGGTGCATAGACCGCCTAATCGCCCCCCGAGGGGCTCTATAAGGTCGGTAATATCATCACTGTCATGCCCTGAAAATTTCGTGTTGCTAGGCCATATATTAAGGAAGATATCACACTCCTTCGGACTGATGATGGAGAATAGACCGCCCTTCGTAACCGTGTCGCTACACACATACAAACAGCACACGTAGAAACTATTTTTGTCCGTTTCGACTTTTTACATTTTCAATTTTTTTTCTCGAAAACTGTTACTGCGGGAACGATAAAATTTTCTGGGTTAATAGAGGGATAGTGCTTCTAGCTTCGATAAAAAATTCGGTTATGCGGGGTGTCGCGTTTCGGAGTTATTAAACGTTAAATTCGAAATTTCCGCGATTTCGTATGGTACACGAGGTCGCAAAACTTAATCAAATCGATTTAAATTTCCGGAGGTCGTAGAGGACTGGGGGCTTCCGAACCCTATTGAAATTGGCGATATTCGGAAAATGGGAAGTTACACTTTTGAATTTTTTTATTTCGAAAAATGCCATATGCAGACCCATCTTTGGTACCTAATAACTCGAGAACGAAACGTCGTACAGAAAAACGGTTTGACACGTCAAACTTTAGAATCTGAAATACTTCCTTTTTGCAATACATTTACCTATACCTAAAACGGCCGGAAAGTGGAAAAATTTATGAAAAACCGAAAATTGCATTTTTTGATGAAAATTTGTGACGGTTTTTAATTTTTTTCGTACTCAAAACGGATCCAAATCAAAATCCCATATACCTGGTCAGAAAGAGCTCCCCGAAATACGTAATTTTCATATTTTTTGGTTTCTTCATTTTTTATAGGAAGGAAGGAATCGACGATTACATTTCGATTTTTAAAGCTATTTTCCAGGACATCTCTACATTCGAATCAATGTGTCTCCTTCCTATCGAACTTTTTCAGACTTTTTCAACGCTATCCCGTGGGGATATAATCGGGCTTTAAAAAGACTCCCAAATGGGTGATCCAGGACCAGATTTAGGGGGTAAAAACTCATATTTTCTATATTTTTCCATCAAAACCCATCTTTAAACGGCGATATTCCATATTATTCCCTCATATTTAATAGTTATTTTTTGATTTTTTCCTGTATACCTGTCACTTTGACATAAGGAACCATAAAATGTCAGTATTTTTGAATTTAAAAAAAAATTAATTTTTTTGAAAATTTTCACAGACCCATGAAATTTTCAATTCTGCCATTTAATCGCTCATATCTCGCGACTGGTTCGTTTTATGAAAACGATGTTCATTACCTAAAAGTTGCAGTTAAGTAAGGTCTATAATTTTCTCTTATTGATTTTCCTTCAAACGTCATAATTCCGGAAATATTTAAAAAAAACTGCTTATGAAAAATTCCAAGTTTAGATCCCTATATTTCCAAAAGTATACGTCCTATCGAAAAATTGTCTATTATAAAAAAGTTAGACAATTTTATACTCTATCTGAGTAATTACATACATTTTTTACTAGAAGTTTCAAATAACTGAGATAAAAATAAAAACATAAAGCAGTGTCACATTTTTTTCGATTTTTGGCCGGATTTTGTGAAAAATTGAAAAATTAAAAATATAGTTAATTTTACCAATGTTTTGCCATTTTTTCGTTTAAGTGCTGTCACTTAGACATAGGGAACCATAAAATGGCACCCCCCCGTGATTTGACCTTGGTCCGTATGTTGTCCGTTTCGACTTTTCATATTTTCAATTTTTTTTCTCGAAAACTGTTACTGCGGGAACGATAAAATTTTCTGGGTTAATAGAGGGTTAGTGCTTCTAGCTTCGATAAAAAATTCAGTTATACGGGGTGTCGCGTTTCGGAGTTATTAAACGTTAAATTCGAAATTTCCGCGATTTCGTATGGGACATAATATATATATAGAAAAATCAAATGAAAATACAGCTGCTCATTCATCCACATCAGAAACCCCAAACACACGGGTGGAAGAATTCGTAAATGAGGCAGTGATTGATCAGAATAAAGTTAAAGAGGTTAAAAAACAGCTACTTTTTGACGAGCCAATAAAGGAACAGTTATCGGAAAGTTACCAAAAATTGCAAAGGAAAGAGAAGCACGTGTTTCTAAAAATTATTCATGGAAGAGTAATAAAGAAGTACCTATGGGTTAGAATCAAAATGTGTGAAGATATTTAAATACCGAAAACAGTCAGCAATCAAAAACAGCAATGAAGATACACTCTACGGAATAACTAAAACGATGCATTTTCGAACAAATAATGATATAAGAAAATTACAAATAATTTACAGGAAGACAAGGCAACGGAATTTCAAAATTATTTTCACACAAAAAAGTAGCTTACTTCCTTGCCTTTCGATAGCCACCTCACTTGTTTCAATCAGATAAGCCGTGCGTGAGTTAAACATTGTCAACTTTATCCTTAGTCGTTGCTATAGAAACCATGCGAATCAAAATTTACACATATAATTTTTGAATGATTGTTGATAGAATTCTTCCCAGATATCAAATATCAGCAATCGAACTCAATACATTACGGAAATAGCAAATTGTTAGTCGTCACGGCAACGAAAAATCGAAATTATTTGCACATAAAAAAGTAGCTTACTTCCTTCCCTTTCGATTGCCACTTCAGTCGTTTCAATCAGATAAGCCGTGCGTGAGTTAGAAATTGTCAACTTTATCCTTAATCGTTGCCATAGAAACCATGGGAATCGATTTTTACAGATATATTTTTGAATGATTGACCGAATTCTTCCCAGATATCAAATTTCAACTACCCAACTCAATACATTACGGAAATAGCAAATTATTCCTCGTCACGGCAACGGAAAATCAAAATTATTTTCACATAAAAAAGTAGCTTACTTCCGTCCCTTTCGATTGCCACTTCAGTCGTTTCAATCAGATAAGCCGTGCGTGAGTTAGAAATTGTCAACTTTATCCTTAATCGTTGCTATAGAAACCATGGGAATCGATTTTTACAGACATATTTTTGAATGATCGACCGAATTCTTCCCAGATAACAAATTTCAACTATCCAACTCAATACTTTACGGAAATCGCAAATTATTCGTCGTCACGGCAACGGAAAATCAAAATTATTTTCACATAAAAAAGTAGCTTACTTCCTTCCCTTTCGATTGCCACTTCAGTCGTTTCAATCAGATAAGCGGTGCGTAAGTTAAAAATTGTCAACTCCATCCTTAATCGTTGCTATGCCAACCATGGGAATCGAGTTTTACAGATATATTTTTGAATGAGTGCCCGAATTATTATCAGATATCAAATTTCAACTATCCAACTCAATACATTACGGAAATCGCAAATTGTTCGTCGTCACGGCAACAGAAAATCAAAATTATTTTCACATAAAAAAGTAGCTTACTTCCTTCCCTTTCGATTGCCACTTCAGTCGTTTCAATCAGATAAGCCGTGCGTGAGTTAAAAATTGTCAACTTTATCCTTAATCGTTGCTATGCCAACCATGGGAATCGATTTTTACAGATATATTTTTGAATGAGTGCCCGAATTATTCCCAGATATCAAATTTCAACTATCCAACTCAATACATTATGGAAATCGCAAATTATTCGTCGTCACGGCAACGGAAAACCAAAATTATTTTCACATAAAAAAGTAGCTTACTTCCTTCCCTTTCGATTGCCACTTCAGTCGTTTCAATCAGATAAACCGTGCGTGAGTTAGAAATTGTCAACTTTATCCTTAATCGTTGCTATAGAAACCATGGGAATCGATTTTTATAGATATATTTTTGAATGATTGACCGAATTCTTCCCAGATAACAAATTTCAACTATCCAACTCAATACTTTACGGAAATCGCAAATTATTCGTCGTCACGGCAACGGAAAATCAAAATTATTTTCACATAAAAAAGTAGCTTACTTCCTTCCCTTTCGATTGCCAGTTCAGTCGTTTCAATCAGATAAGCCGTGCGTGAGTTAAAATTTGTCAACTTTATCCTTAATCGTTGCTATGCCAACCATGGGAATCGATTGTTACAGATATGTTTTTGAATGAGTGCCCGAATTATTCGCAGATATCAAATTTCAACTATCCAACTCAATACATTACGGAAATCGCAAATTATTCGTCGTCACGGCAACGGAAAATCAAAATTATTTTCACATAAAAAAGTAGCTTACTTCCTTCCCTTTCGATTGCCACTTCAGTCGTTTCAATCAGATAAGCCGTGCGTGAGTTAGAAATCGTCAACTTTATCCTTAATCGTTGCTATGCCAACCATGGGAATCGATTTTTACAGATATATTTTTGAATGAGTGCCCGAATTCTTCCCAGACATCAAATTTCAACTATCCAACTCAATACATTACGGAAATCGCAAATTATTCGTCGTCACGGCAACGGAAAATCAAAATTATTTTCACATAACAAAGTAGCTTACTCCCTTCCCTTTCGATTGCCACCTCACTCGTTTCAATCAGATAAGCCGTGCGTGAGTTAAAAATTGTCAACTTTACCATTAATTGTTGCTATGGAAACCACGCGAATCAAAATTTACACATATAATTTTAAATGATTGACCGAATTCTTCCCATATATCAAATTTCCAATCTCCAACTCAATAAATACCGGGAATAGCAAATTGTTCGTCGTCACGGCAACGAAATGTCAAAATTATTTTCACATAAAAAAGTAGCTTACTTCCTTGCCAATCGATTGCCACCTCACTCGTTTCAATCAGATCAGCCGTGCGTGAGTTAGAAATTGGCAACTTTTTCCTTAATCGTTGCTATAGAAACCACGCGAATCAAAATTTTACATATAGAATTTTGAATAATTGACCGAATTCTTCCCATATATCAACTTTGAACTGTCCAACTCAAAAATTAACGAAAATAGCTAGTTGTTCATCGTCATGCCAACGAAATGTCGAAATTATTTTGAAATAAGAAAATTGCTTAATTCCTTCCCTTTCGATTGCCACCTCACTCGATTTAATCAGATAAGCCGTTCTCAAATTATAACAAACCTAAGCAAATTTTAAATCAGACCAGTCATTGTGATTTACCCCGTACACTAACTAATGGAATAAAACCATTCTATGCAGCTTTGCACCGTCATCGAAAAATAGTTAAAAATGGTTCTGAATGCCCAATTCTTCAAGTTATATGTTCCGTAATCCACACGGGAAGGTCTATAGACGCGTTGCCCGGTACTTTTCAAGCCCAAAACGGTCCAGAAACCCTAAAATCTCACAAGAAATACTGGCATTTTTGCGACATTTCGACCCTTCATATTATAATACATTTCTCCGTATAAACTGATTTTTAAACCCATTTGCAGGGTCTCAGAAAGATAAAAAAAATTGGTATTTAGTGCTTAAATCGCCCAATGAAATGCACCATAATTAAAAATATAAAGTCCATTCTGTCTTTTCCATGTATATTCCAAGCCGAAATGGGCCCAGGATCTCTCCAAAATCACTAAAAAATACTGACATTTTTGCATAATTCTGACAGGTCATATTTTTTAATTTCGACGTAAAGATAGGCTGCTTCAACTGATTTTCCAAGGCAGACTATTAATATATGCATTTTTTAAAATTTTTCCTGCACCGATGCTAAAAGAGCTTTTTATTTATAACTTTAACGAAAAAATATGTAATTTTAATTAGTGTGGAGTGTTCTCAGATGATGTAGGAAGAAAATAAACCAAAAAAGAGCTGTTAAATAAGAGAAATAATACATAATAATGCCATTTAAAGATGAATTTTGATGGAAAAAAACAGAAAAAATGAGTTTTTACCCCCTAAATCAGGCCCTGGATCACCCATTCGGGATTCATGTTAAAGCCTGATTATATCCGCAAGGGATAGCGTTGAAAAAGTTTGAAGAAATTAGATAGGAAAAGATACAGAGTGATTCAAATGTAGAGATGTCATGAAAAAAAATCGTAAAAAATCTAAATTTAATTATCGATTGCTCCTTTCCTATTAAGAATGAAGGAACAAAAAAATACGTTTATAACGTAGTTCGGCGAGGTCTTTCCGATAAGGTACATGAGATTTCGATTTGAATCCATTTTGACCCCGAAAAAAATTGACAACCGTCAAAAATTTGCATGAAAAATCGTAATTTCCACTCTTTCCCAAATTTTTCCAATTTCCAGTCGTTTTAGGTATAGGTAAATGTATTGCAGAAAGAAAGTATTTGAGATTCTTTAGTTTTAAGTTCAAATACGTTTTTCTGTCCGATGTTCCGGCTTCGACTTATTAAGCTCCAAAAATGGGTCTGCAAACTGCATTTTTCGACATAAAAAAATTCAAAAGTATGACTTCCCATTTTCCGAATATCGCCAGTTTCAATAGGGTTCTGAACCTCCCGGTCCTCTACAACCTCTGAAAATTTAAATCGATTTAATTAAGTTTTGCGACCTGTAATCGATCCCATACGAATTCGCGGAAATTTCGACTTTGACGGTTAATAACTCCGAAACGGTACGCCTTCTATAACTGAATTTTTTACCGAAGCTAGACGCACTATCCCTCTATTAACCCAGAAAATTTGAACGTTCCACCTGTAACCGTCTCGGAGAAAAAAATTTGAGATTGCCGAAAAACACGATTTGTCAACCAACATACATTTTCCTGAGTGACGGGTCGGTATATAGAGCGCTGTTGGCGCTCTATAATGACGGGAATACGGCAAGAAAATTTTTTTGGTGAACCCGATAAAGCCGCTAAAATTACGGGTCTTGACAGCAGCTTGATAAAGCGATTCTCAAATATACTATCCACCATTTCAAGTGGGCACTATATTAAGATTGCTGAATTTAAGGAATATTGCTGGCAAACGGCTAATTTATGTGTGCAGCTGTACGGATGGTACAAAATGAGTGCCACGGTGCACAAACTTCTTTTACATGGTGCAGATATCATTGAATCACTGCCATTACCTGTAGGACAGTTTTCAGAAGACGTGCTTGAGGCAAGCCATAAATTTTATAAGAAAACACGGTTGTTTCATTCTAGGAAAACTTTCAGGGAAAACACCAATACAGATATTATACATAACATGCTTATCGCATCAGATCCCCTAATATCGGACAAGCGAGAAGCCCATAAAAAAATAGGGAGAAGTTTGGCGCCCGAAGTTTTAATGATGATAGATATTCCCCAATATCTCAAGGACCAGGTGGAGGGTTCCTTATCTCAACAAAAAGACTAGAGTATTTATTTATAATGACATTTCTTATAATACAATATAGTGTAGTTTTATGAAACAGACAAAAATATTTAAATATATTATGTAAGAAACCACACATAACAAATTTCATTTCAGTATGGTTTAAAACTTCTAAGATACTCATTTTACCTAGGTACCGCCCTTAGTGTGCGATTCAAGGCCTATTTAACCGTGATTTTTTATGGAATACACCTTTTTATAACCATAAAATTTAAAAAACAACAACATACTGATGAATTAGAAATCATATATTTTTGTCCAACTAGTTAAGTTATTTTGTCGTGTGTGCGACGTTGCAAATGTGAATTGCCGTAATTCGGATCATGGACTGCCTGTAGTAAGTCTGACACGACTGTATCTTCTTCTTGGAACTTCGTGATGTCCACTAAAGGTAGCAAAAATGTGGGAATTTCATTGGCATCATACTCGTCCTTTAGTGTTGCCTGGAAACAGGGTCGTCTGGAAAGACAGTCTGCGTCTTGATTGCATTCCCCTGATTTGTGGATTATTTCGTAATAAAATTCTTGTAGTTTGCAGCTCCATCTAGCTAATCTCCCTGTAACATTTTTGAGATTATTTAGATAACACAGTGGCTGGTGATCAGAAAAGATTTTTATGTGTTCTCCCCAAATATAGCTTCTCAGATAAGTTAAACTCCACACTATGGCTAGACCTTCTTTTTCTCCAACTCCATAATTTTTTTCGGCTTTTGTGAGACTTCTGGACACATAGCAAATGGGATGCATTTCCTCGTTCATTTTTTGTAAGAGTACTGCTGCTATCCCTTGGTCTGATGCGTCTACATGTAGATCTTTTTCTGCGTTGGGAAGGTAGTGAGTTAACACTGGAGGTGATTCTAATTTTCTTTTTAATATCTGGAAAGCTTCTTCTTGAGCTGATGTCCACCAAAATGGTGTATCTTTCTTCAGAAAATCGTATAACGGCCTGGCAATGACACTAAATTTTTCAATAAATTTTCTATAATAGTTGCCGAGTCCTAGAAAACTTTGAAGTGATTTTTTATTTCTTGGAGTTGCAAAATGGTGTACTGCTTCAAGTTTTGAAGACTCTGGAAGAATACCTCGCTCACTAATGGTGTGGCCTAGTACTGTTAGTTCTTTATACGCAAACTGGCACTTAGATGGTTTTAGCTTTAGACCAGATGCTTTTAGTTTTGACAGTACTTTTCTTAGGTTCTCGTTATGTTCTTCCAAATTTTTTCCATAGACCAGGATGTCATCTAAGTACGTCATTGCTCCATTCCACTTCATGTCTCCCAATATTGCGTCTGCCAACTGCTGAAAAGTGCTTGGTGCTGTTGTAAGACCAAAACTTAGGCGGTTAAATTCGAACAAGCCATCGGTAGTGACGAATGCCGTTTTATGCCTGTCCTTCTCGTCAATTTCTACTTGCCAGTACCCTGAAAACATGTCCAACGTAGTAAAATATCTAGCTTCTCCCAGGTAGGTCAAAATGTCGTCTATAACTGGCAGAGGATACACATTCTTTATTGTTTTTGCGTTCAATTTTTTATAGTTTACGCAGAACCTCATATCACCATCTTTTTTGGGAACTAAGACTACTGGACTGGAATACGGACTTACAGACTTTCTTATTACCTCATTTTCCAACATTTCTTCTACTTGTTTATTAATAAATTCTTCGCTCTATGTGAGAAACTCTGTATGGTCTGGAAACCACTGGAACGTCATCGGTTGTCTCAATTCGGTGCTTCACTAAATTCGTTTTTCCTAGGTCGCTGATGCTCCAAGCAAAATTATCTTCAAAATCTTGGACAAACTCACTTACACTTTGAAAGTCATTTTTACATAAGTCCCTATTTACATTATAACTTTTTACTAGATTATCGTTCGGTAAAGTCACTAAAGTTTCGCTTATATTTTTTATAGAGTCACTATCTTCTTTAAACGCGATGCATGTGCCTGCAAAAAGTTTTTTTGTTTTTCTACCGTAGTTTTTTATTTAGGCGTACCACGTCAAATTATCACTAAAAATTTTATTAATTTGAAGTCCAGTTTTTATTAAAAAATCATAGTTCGGGGTAAAGTTTATTTTATTTTCATTTATATTGCTGCTCTGGACGGCGGCCATTTTGTTCTCGACTTGGTTGACTTGGCGTCCATCTTGGTCTTTGGTTTTCTAAATTTCGCTGTCCCCTGTAGTGTTGGTTATTTCTCTGTTGCGGACTGCTAAAACAAACTCTTGCCTTGTGAACTAGTTTTCCACACTGAAAACATACTGGCCGACTGTCGGTAGTACGTGGCTGCCAGTTTTTAAAATTTCGGTTTTCTCTTCTGGCTTGGTTTTGCATAGCTTTTCCAATTTCATCTCTCACAACTTGCGTGATTTCATCCATCCATTTTGTTGTCTCTGGCTGAACCTGCTGACTCGTACCTGTTACTCTTTCTGACATTGACAGCTGTGCGAAATTTCCGAAGCATGACTTATTTCTTTTTCAGCGTCGTTTATGGTTTTAACAAGCTCTTGTACCTCTGCAAAATTTTTTGGCTGCCTAAGCTTGATTTGGTAGGCGTATGTGGGCAGTAGACCTTGTTCAAAATGCTCAAGTCTAACCTCGTCTTTCATTTTTGGATCTACTTTGTCGCATAAGTACACCATTTCCCGTAGATAATTCATTACGTTTTCACCTGGCTGCTGTCTTCTATAACGTAATTTTAGCTTCGTTTCGTTGACATATGTGCTAAACGAAAATTCTTTTTTCAGGTCTTCTACCGTTGCTTTCCAATCGGAACCTGTCTTTCGTATTGCATAAATTTGCAACCAAGTTTGCGCTTGTCCCAATAAATACGATGAAAAATAACACAGCTTAAGGTTGTCATCCCAGTTATTAATCAAAGCTGTTTTTTCATAGTCTTCCAAAAATACACTTAAATTATCGCAATCCGGATTATACGAACGTGGCGCTACAAATTGTGGAACTGCCGGTGTTCTTCCTGGATTTATTAGATTTCCTAACGTGCAATTTAAAGGGTTCGGCATTTTCGAAAAAATATTTTTATCAGATTTAGCGGTTACATGTTCGTTTCTTGGCAATCAAGTTAGTGACTCGTTTGAAAAATTTTGAGAAATGGAGCTATTGCTACTGCTATTTTCCGCTAAAATTGACGACTGTATGCTTTCCGGCGAGTTATTAAATATTAATGACCTTCTAACACTGTCTTTACTTTTAGGGGTTGATGACGTTTCAACAACTTTGTCGTTTTTTTAGTACCGCTTATTCCTTTATTTTCCGCTTTATTTTCACTTTCTGTTACTTTATTTTTATTTCCTGCCTTCTTAGAATGACTTCTTAACACCATTAATTTTTCCATGTAGTAAGAAAAGTGCACATTTTAAAAAAATAACGCATCCTTAAAATGTAGGAACCCGATCAAAAATTTATTTTTAAGACTTTCCAAACTAGTAAAAAAAAATACGTAGCAATTTTCATACTGCATAACTGGCATAATTTTAATTCAGCTTATTTTTAGCATTCAAACCAAAAAAGGCAGAAGATATTTACGGGTTCCCGTTAAAAAAAGAACTCAAAAAAGTTAAAAACAAATTTTAAACAAGTTTTCTATCGGCATTAGTTACTAGAGAAAACCCAATAATTCAAAAATCCAATATGAATTTTGCAGAACCCGAAAAATTCTATATCATTTAAAAATAAACTAAGTTTATCCAACGAAAACGTACTAAACTGTAACACAAGCCAATAAAATATTTGTTCAAAGACGCTCTAAATAAATTTTAAATACAAAATAATACCGTTAAAAGCATGAAAGATTATTCACGTCGCACCAGGAATGTGCCTAAAAAACATTTGGTCAATCCGCAAAAAGCAAATAAAAAACGGTAACCTTGATCATGACCTTTTTGGAATTTTACCAGCAAATAATATTTTAATAAAGTCATATCTATGTCAAAAATACATTTTCCCTATAAAACAAAATAAAAAATCGGTACAATAAGCAGTTTGCGAATTTTTTGCATAACTAAAAATGAAACCAAAAAGGCAATTATTCAGAAAATATCGGCCGTTCTGGCCGAAACACGGCGCCTCCACCAAGATTGTCACTGGATCTTATTAAAACCACTGGCTTCATCATTAATTGTGCAGCTATATTTATTAAATTAAAAGAAATATTATAATTTACACATTTTTAAAATAACCCAGAAAGAATCCTACCTGTATATTGCCTAAAAGCACGTCGGCGGGGGAAAGTGGCTCTGGTCGTCGCAGACTCGCTTGGCTTCAGGTATCAACTGACGTCCTACGGCTGTTCACTGCTCCGAAGTCGACCCCTTCGAACCCTACCGCCGGGCTGACGTATCGACATGCGTCGAACGGTGCGTAGGAAGGGGTGACCCGGGAGCGAGCGAAAAGCAATTTGGTGACAGTATTAAAAATTTATTGCAAAGGGATTCAAAGAAATCTGTTAGGTTTTGGGTTCCAATGTAAAAATCGTATTGTTTTCTAGTGATAATTGTTAGTAACAGTGTGTTAATCTGTTAGTCCAAAGGTTATTCCAAAACTATTTAAGCCAGTAACCACATTCCTTTTTTTAGCCGAAGCTTTTAAGAAATTAAATTAAAAAATAAACTTGAACCAGCTTGGCAGGCGGCCGCGAAATTATAAATGATAGATATACCAATAAATTACAGTTTCCTTTCTCGTTTAAATGTTATACCTTTCTGTTCTTTAATGTGGCAGAAAGAGAGAGAAAGCGACTCCAACAAAAGAAAATATATTTATGACGGTGTTTTCGTAAAAGGCAGTTTACCTAGATATTATATTTTCAGGGGCACAGTCCCTCACGAACAATATCTGAAATTGTCGCCATTTTCGCAGCGAAGCTATAGACATAATAAAAAACTCCATATAAGGAAAATGCATTACGACTTCGTGCTGGAATGGCTCCCCAGAGAGCTGAAATAAACAGCACCATATTATTCGCAGTTCAGATTTCAACGAGCGCGTGTTTTAGCGTTGATAACTTTTCTGCTAGCTGTTCTACCTTTTATTGCCTATTTAAATGCGAAACTTTCAACAATGTACAATTTCGCCGTTTTTGATTCCTACTTTGTCTTCTCCGCTTAGGTGAAATTAAATTATGCTGCGGTAAAAACGGCGTTAATAATTACGTTTTATTATCTTTCTTTACTTAGGAGTAGTCCTTTGGCTTGTTGTAGTAATACCGCTTTGATTGATCCATTAGTCGTGCACTAGTATTTTACGAGGTAAAAAACTTTATAATTTAAAAAAATACATCTGGATATCGAGACTTGTGGTATAATACACTGAGAGAAAACTCTATTGGCCCCAATAGGAAATCTTGTTATGCCAGCAAAAAATCTGCATTAAATAGGGTTTAAAAACAACTCTATTGCCGTTACTACAGTCATTTTTTTGAAATCGTTTTTTAGCCACTAGCGATTTTCTATTTTTTTGGTGCTACAAAACAGCTCTATAGGGATTAAACACACTTTTTAGCGGCAACAAAAAATAATATAACCAATGAAAAATTTAATTAAATTGAGACCCTAATAACACAATTGGCAGCAACTGCATATTCTTGTCTGGCGTTAAAGAGTTATGGCTCAGTTTTCTTTTATCTGGGACAGTCCACGTAGACTTCAAGCCTAAGTGCTAACGTAACAAGAGAAACCCATGGAAATATCGGTAGAAAAGGGACAGATCCCCAACAGCGCGGTGAAGAGCAAGAGAAGGAAGTTTTCTTGTGAGGACTGGGTCATTGATGAGTCGAAAGGCTCTCCTTTGAATAGAATCACGAAAGTTAAGTGTCGAAGGTGATGCCGCTCCCCAGATGTGGAAACAGTACCCTTGGTTAGCTCTTATTTGTGGGAAATATGGAGAGGGTGTAAGTTGGAAGGGAAAAAGTATTTTCTGGATCGAAAGAGAAAACCAAGCTTCTTAGCTGCTGTGACTATTGAAGTAATGTGTTTGTGCCAGCTGAGATCTTGTTCGAAAGCGATGCCAACAAGATCGAAGTTTTATTTGTTCTGTAGGGCTTGGCCATCCATGTGGATGGGATAAGAGTAAGACTGGGTTTTGGAGGCGTTGAACTGAACAAGGTTTTTGGCATCCTAGTCTAAGATTAATTGAAAATCTAGGAAAAAGGATGGGTGCACAGATCTGCGTCTATTATCCAGCTCTTGATTCGAGACTTGTCTGGAAAAATTAATGTTGAACGGAAGAGTAATCTATCGTCAGTGTAACTGTGGATGGGATTGGTAGTGGAAGCGAGCGGTCATTAATGTGAAGAAATAGGGCTGATGGCAGGACTGAACTTTGGGGTACAACAGCATTGATAGGATGGAAGTTAGATGAGTGACCGTTCACCACGACAGATATGCGCCCATTAGCGAGAAAGTTATTGATCCATGTATATAGTTTAGGAGGAATACCATGCCATACTTGATCAAAGGCTTTGAAAATATCGAGCGCAACAATCTGGGATTCGCGATGAAATTTTAGTGACTTGTTCCAGTTGTGTGGGACAAAGGTAAGAAGATCAGCTATGAATCTTTGGTGACGATATCCGTACTGTCTATCGTGGATGAGTTTGTATTTTTTAGATATCTTAGAGTTTGCACGTTGATGACTTTCCCCATAACTTTGCCGACCACACAGAGAAGATAGATAGGTCTATAATTGGATGGAAGGAACTTGTAACCTTTCTTCGGGACGGGCTGCACACGAGTAGTCTTCCAGCTATCTGGGAAGATACCCTTGTCATAGGAGATCTGGAAAAGATGACCTACGACGGATGCAAGTTATGGAGCATATTTTTTAGAACAATTGCTGGTATGCCATCCAGAGCGGAGGACTTGTTGGTGTCAAGGGACAGAAGAATTTGTTGAATTTGCTTGACCTCAAGTATTATGTCGGACATTTTGTGGGGTATAGACGTAGCAGTTGGAAGGGCGAAATTGGCAGGAGGAATAAGGGTGGAATAGGGAATATGCATGAAATTCAAACCAACCCGAAATATTTTTTATTGTATTCTCTACATAAATTAAATGATTATGGCGGTTGCTATTATCCATTTATTTTGGGTTTTACTAGCAAAAAAAGATTTTACTTTACGAATTTTCATGAAAAGTCTCGTCTAGTCTCAAACGCGATCCTATTGGTTGTGACGTCACATTTCGATTCTGTAAACATTTTATAATTGGTAGTGCAATGTAAATTCAAGTATTAATTCATTTTCTTGATTGTTTCCCGAAGATTAGGACATTTAGTTGATAGAAAATCTTTTATTTGATTGAAAAAATTGTTTAGAAATATCCAAAAAGAAAATTGGATGATTTGAAGGAAGTTTATGCCCTTAGATGACAGCTTTTTTGCCTTCAGAATTTCGTTACCAACACTTATTATTTATTATACTATAAAAATAAATTTACAGTCGCATATGCTTACTTGAATTTGGCGATACTGACCTTTATAGATACCGCAATATGTAAAATTTTTGATTAATTTTGCACAACGTACTTTCTTCCAACACCGGCTCGTTTGGACACGTGAAAATGAAGTTTTCCAAGCAATTCGCTGGGGAATTTTTATACACTGGCACAATATAATATCTGTAGGGTAGTTTTTTAACATTTCCTACTATTTAATAAAAAGGATTACTAACAGAATACGATATAATCGAAGATAAACAATATAAACAAACTTAACGGCAGCAGCTGATCAAATAAAGCAGCCGTCACACTGAAGAACCAACATTGCCAACGCTGTAAACAGCTGATTTCAAGCGGTAAAGAAGAGCTAACATGAAAAATTTTGTGATCCTGAGACGTGTTCGATTGACAAAAATTGGATCAATCAGGGTCACTTTATGTCACTCCAATGCTATTTTATCTCTTTGCACTGCCATTCTTGATTTAATTAATATCAAGACAAGTAACACAGGCAAAATAAACGTCCAGACGAGGGACGGAGAATGTTAGTAAACAATATTTGTTGTGTTGTACTGTATTGTTTACTTAGTCCTCCACGAAACGATAAACCCAAAGCCGGTAATCAAGTGAACTCCAAGACCAACGGATACCGGTTATCCTTCTTTATTTGCAACTCCTAGAGAAAGATAAGTTATCAGCTGATGTCTGAAGTAATCCTTGGGTTATAATAGAATAGTTTCGCCTAACAAACCTTTTGTTCTGTGGTTTCGCTAGACACATCTCATTTGTTGTTGTCATTTATTTGTGTTTGTTGTCTCGGCGGTGTTTTCGCTGTTTTTTGCACTTTTCAAGTGTTTTAAAACCTTCGCATATCGTGTTCAATATGTGTTTCTGTTATATAATGATTATTAAATGTATAATTTGCCCAAAATGCGACACAAAAGGTGGAGTACCATCATTTCAAGGTAAGTTTGGCCTTTCTTGCACAATGGAAGCTGGCTAAATACCAAACATACTTTTCAATATGTCTTGTGTTTCTGTTATATAATGATTATTAAATGTATAGTTTGTCCCAAATGCGACACAAAGGGTGGAGTACCATCATTTCAAGGTAAGTTTGGCGTTTCTTGCACAAGGGAAGCTGGCTAAATACCAAACAGAGTTTTCTCCATGATTAAAAATTTTTAAAAAGCTGTTGGCTTCAAAAAATGTATAGTTTGTCCCAAATGCGACACAAAAGGTGGAGTACCATCATTTCAAGGTAAGTTTGGCCTTTCTTGCACAAGGGAAGCTCGCTAAATACCAAACATACTTTTCAATCTGTCTTGTGTTTCTGTTATATAATGATTATTAAATGTATAATTTGTCCCAAATGCGACACAAAAGGTGGAGTACCATCATTTAAATGTAAGTTTGGCGTTTCTTGCACAAGGAAAGCTAGCTAAATACCAAACATAGTTTTCACCATGATTAAAAAATTTTAAAAAGCTGTTGGTTTCACCTTTTGGAGGGATAACTATTGCACTCTTTCGGATTTGTCACAATGTATTTAGTTATTCAATAAAATATTACTTTACTTTTTAGATATCCTAATAAGGGAAGCCGTTATTCATTCAGTCACTTCAAATAAAATGTGAAAATATAGACCAGTAGTCAGAGCAGAGATTTCACCTGAAGAAAATCTGGAATAGGAATCCTGAAACTGCGGTTCCTGTTAAGTTGAAGTAGGTATTTGTAAATATTGTTCATGCCAAATGTACACCTTTGTATTATTTCTGTAAAATAGGGATATTACTTGTTTGCTAAGTATTTATGTTTTCCACAATAATTTATGTATTGGGACAATATATGACTGAACTGACTCCGCAGCCTTAGTAATGGAACCTGTAAGGGGTTAAATGCGAGTTCTTGTAACCAATTTGTTATTATTTTTCTGTAACTTCAATGAAATATCCTGTTGGGTATGACAATAGATACAGAAATATTCAGTGAAATGTCACTGTGACAAATTTATGCCAATATTTTTTACTAAATTTGATTGTTAAACAATTAATAGAGAAATGTTAAAGTTTCACTCAAGTATATATTTAATAAGTAAAAACAGTATTTTGCAGAATAATAATCTTTAAAACCAGAGCTAATAATGTTGCAGAATGATTGTAAATTTATCAAAAGATTTTCTGTAGGCTGCAAATTGAGTGGAATTACAAAAGTGTGCAAAACATTTTATAAACACTTCTAAGCACTGTTTTACATTTTCAAATTAATTACAGACATTAACAAAGAGAATAATTTTTTTTAAATTTTTAGGCACCGTTATCCATGACGGGTTATCCAGTACATTAACACCCACAAGTTTTCATAGCTACAGAATTCACTCAGGTTTTTAGCGGTTCATATCCCAGCTGTGAAGAAAAAGAACCATCAAATTAATGAAATTAGAATGATCAATGATATACTTACGTATTTACATGTAGGACACAGTGTATGTAGGATGTAGTTATAAATAGAATATTTTTGAGGAGGGTTGCACTAGGAATAATTTCTTCCTTGCAACTTATTTTATAATGTAAGTAACCAGTGATATGTAAAAAAACTGCCTACTGATAATAAACCATAGAAAATGTAACAAATTTAATTTATTTTTCTGTAACTACGACAGTTTTTCTTGTGACAATTATTTCTACTGTAAAGCCATATGACCATAGTATGGTCATTTTTAGAAATAATGCAATTTCTTTTTTTATGTATAGCTGCTTTTCTTGACATTATACTCTAAGGAAGGGAGTAATTCTGTATTAAAATATGGGAAATTGAGGCGTCGGATTCTAAAACCGGACTTGCGCTCGAAATGCCATAGAAGTTGGCCGGGCAAAAGTGAAAGGCATGAATTTTTTTTTCAGAATTTGAATATTTAAAAAATGCTAGCTTATAGAGCCATAAATTGCGTATGTTTTTTGTAAATAAAAGTTTTTTGTAAAGTGAATATTTTTTCCAAAAAATATTAAAAACCACTTTTTATATCTCGGAATTTGTTCGCCGCGGCGCAAATATAAATTGCGATATGTCGGAAGATTTTTAAAGAAATGGTTTGAAATTCAGCACACATACTCGAAAAACTCTCCCGAAGATGATGGGATGATTAAAAATCGTTAATTTTGAATTCATTAAATACTAATTAATAAATACTAATTGCGCGTTCGAAATCGTGTTTTTCGAACTTCGAAAAAAAAAAGTCTGTTGCGAAGTTTCTGTCTCAGACAACTTCCCGCGAGAGAGTTGTTCTGTATGGTTGAAAGAAGTTTTCTGGAAAATTTCAGATTTGTTGGTATTATACTTTTCGAGATAGAGCGAGTTGACCACGCTGCGCGACCCCGTAATGTGTATCTACGCGCTGACATAGGCCAGTACTAAAAAAGTATGTTACAAAAGAAAATTGCGTACATTACCGTTATTAAACATTTTATTCATAATGTTGGTCATCATATTTTGAACTCATTTACACATCACACGAGACATTGAATGATAATTTATACAATACGTTAAGTAATATAAATGTAATTCACAAAACAAAATATTATACTTTGCTTTTTAAAACGATTTAACAATTCATTGCACAATGTTGCATTTTGACATGAATTGTTCATAAAATTAAAAATCACGGCATTGTTATTTATTTAAAAAAAACTACTGCACAGAACACAAAAACAAAAAATCTGCACAATCTTCCGAAGACATTTTTAATAAATAGTCTTGTTTATTACATTTAAATACTTGTTAAAAATAAAGATTTAGAAGCACAGATGTGACGTACGGCAGAAATAGACATGTATGATTTTCTAACATGATCGAACCTGCGCCGATTGTTGCTATCGTGTTTTGTTTCTGCTAATTTCAATGGTATGTCGTGTGAATAACGTTTTATAGTCGAAGAATTGTTGCACATTATAGTCAACTGCAACTTTTTTTCGAATACAATTTAAAAATTGCTGTAAACATCATAAATATACGCAATTTTCTTTTGTTACATAGTTTCATAGCGCTGGCCTATGTCAGCGCGTAGATACAAAAACATTACTAGTCGACGCAATGAAGCACTCAACCTCGGAATTTTTCGCACTAAGACGGATCGGAATGCGGTTTTTTGCATTCGCTTCCAAAAATTATTTGTAAAAAATGTATCTACTTTGTATCTTATACAAACCGTAAATTACATTGCTGCTGTCAAAAATGCATTCACAAAAATGCATTTTTTGGAGTCGCTTTAAGAAAATTAAATAACTTTGTTAATAAGACTCAGAATTGGCTCAAACCGGGTTCTCGGGGGTTTTCGGGGTCGCTGATCACGATTATGATGTTCAAATTGACCCACAGCCGACCTGGAGCTCAGGATCGCTGATGAACGTCATCTCCGTGGGACTCTCCCAAAATTCACGCGGGGAAGGAGAGAAACTCGGCGCCCGGGGGTTTTTTTGGGTTGCTGAATTCAAATATGGCATCGGCGAACACCCCCCGGACACCTGGTGCGCCGGAACCTGGACGTGGACGTCATCCCCGAGAGTTTTCCTGACAAGATCGCAAAAAACAAACCGAAAATCGTTATGTGGGCGTTTTTTGGGGCGCTGAATCCAAATTTCACTTCGAAAACGACCCCCCGAACACCTGGTGCACCGGAACCTGGACGCGGACGTCGTCTCCGAGGGTTTTCCAGACACGATCGCTAAAGACAAACCGAAAATCGGTATTGGGGTTTTTAGCTACCCTCCTCGAATCCAGCGTCCGCGACCATACTCCAACTATCTAATGTACCGGAACCTTTATCTTGACATCGATGTCACTCCCATGAATGTCAATCAAACCTGATGTTTTAATGTCTTAGTGGGCACCAGGCGAGAATTACACATTAATGAATGTGTCAAATTATGAGACGATTTTCGTTTAGTTTTTTGCGATCGTGTCTGGAAAACCCTCGGAGATGACGTCCGCGTCCAGGTTCCGGTGCACCACGTGTTCGGGGTGTCGTTTTCGATGTGAAATTTGGATTCAGCGCCCCAAAAAAACGCCCCATAACGATTGTCGGTTTGTCTTTAGCGATCGTGTCTGGAAAACCCTCGGAGTTGACGTACGCGTCCAGGTTCCGGTGCACCAGGTGTTCGGGGGGTCGTTTTCGACGTGAAATTTGGATTCAGCGCCCCAAAAAACGCCCCATAACGATTGTCGGTTTGTCTTTAGCGATCGTGTCTGGAAAACCCTCGGAGATGACGTCCGCGTCCAGGTTCCGGTGCACCAGGTGTTCGGGGGGGTCGTTTTCGACGTGAAATTTGGATTCAGTGCCCCAAAAAACGCCCCATAACGATTTTCGGTTTGTCTTTAGCGATCGTGTCTGGAAAACCCTCGGAGATGACGTCCGCGTCCAGGTTCCGGTGCACCAGGTGTTCGGGGGGTCGTTTTCGAAGTGAAATTTGGATTCAGCGCCCCAAAAAACGCCCACACAACGATTTTCGGTTTGTTTTTTGCGATCTTGTCAGGAAGGCTCTCGGGGATGACGTCCACGTCCAGGTTCCGGCGCACCAGGTGTCCGGGGGGTGTTCGCCGATGCCATATTTGAATTCAGCAACCCAAAAAACCCCCGGGCGCCGAGTTTCTCTCCTTCCCCACGTTAATTTTGGGAGAGTCCCACGGAGATGACGTTCATCAGCGATCCTGAGCTCCAGGTCGGCTGTGGGTCAATTTGAACATCATAATCGTGATCAGCGACCCCGAAAACCCCCGGGGACCCGGTATGAGCCAATCTGAGTCTTATTAACAAAGTTATTTAATTTTCTTAAAGCGACTCCAAAAAATGCATTTTTGTGAATGCATTTTTGACAGCAGCAATGTAATTTACGGTTTGTATAAGATACAAAGTAGATACATTTTTTACAAATAATTTTTGGAAGCGAATGCAAAAAACCGCATTCCGATCCGTCTTAGTGCAAAAAATTCCGAGATTTTTGCTGTTTTAGTGCTTCATTGCCTCGACTATACGGGATCACGCAGCGTGTTCAACTGGCTCTATCTCGAAAAGTATAATACCAAAAAATCTGAAATTTTCCAGAAAACTTCCTTCAACCATACAGAACAACTTTCTCGCGGGAAGTTGTCTGAGACTCAAACTTCGCAACAGACTTTTTTCTTTCGAAGTTCGAAAAACACGATTTCGAACGCGCAATTAGTATTTATTAATTAGTATTTAATGAATTCAAAATTACCGATTTTTAATCACCCCATCGTCTTCGGGAGAGTTTTTCAAGTAAGTATGCTGAATTTCAAACCATTTCGTTAAGCATCTTCCGACATATCGCAATTTATATTTGCGCCGCGACGAAAAATTACGAGATATAAAAAGTGGTTTTTAATTTTTTTTTGGAAAACATAGTCACTTTACAAAAACATTTTATTTACGAAAAACATGCGACATTTATGGATCTATACGCTGGAATTTTTTAAATATTCAAATTCTGAAATTTGTTTTTCATGCCTTTCACTTTTGCCCCGACAACGGTTCTACGCTTTTCGAGCGCAAGTCCGATTTTAGAATCCGACGCCTCAATTGGTCTAGAGGTGCTAATTTTATCCTATATAAAATTTTATATTGCACATTAGGTAAGCTCTTGATGATCCCGAATATTTTTGTTTCATTTTAAACTACACATATTCTTGAAAAATATGCAAACACCATCACCTTTCCTATAATACTTTGTATAATTTATCCTAGGGCAGGTTGTGTAGACTATTTAAGGGGGTTTAAAGGCAAAATCAATACGTAATTGTGAAAAATTAGAAATTTGTCAGAGTGAGGAAGGGGCCAAAAATATCTTAAAAACCGCCCTTATCATAAGCTACTTCTAATTAAATTTTCATAATAAACTTCTACTAGATGGTGGATGCGCTGGCCCACGGCGCTTTGGTTCCCGTGACTCGAAAATATTTGCGTTGTTTACCAGTCACCATAGAAAAATATTTAAGGGGGGATAGAATGGACTCTTCTGTATTGAAATTTGAAAAACATTTGAGCGCCATCTCGCTGTTGGGGGGCAAGTTCGCACTCTAACATTTGAAAGCAAAGCAGTTACATTTTATGTTTTACATCAAACTGAAGTTCCCGGCAACTAGATGGCGTTGTTTTCGGCGGGATTTGTGATTTTGATTCTAAAAATATCTAAATAATTTATTTATTCTCAATTTTATAACAGCAATGTTAATATATATTAAGAAAGTTATATTTGTACCACAAACCAAAGTTATAACTTGGTGCATTATTGTGGAATCAATTTGAAACAAATAGTCTTATGACTATAGTCATAATATATTTGTTTTCAATAATTATTATAAAATGACACTTACTTTAAATTAATACTTTATGATATTAACATTTCTGTCATAAAATTAAGAATATAAATTATTTTGATATATCTACAACCAAATATTTTCTGACACTACATAATTTGGACACCAAAAATGTCCGTGGAAAAAAACATATTCAGCATTTATTTCTTTAAAGTTTATTATATACATACCATACAATATAAAACTGAAATAATAACATGTACAGTATAATGAATGGTGTAACAGGGCCAACACTACTAAAAAGAAATTAAAAGAATGATTATCAGAAATGCCAGCAAGTTAAGGACTTGAATTTGATTGTTCAGTTCAGCATAATTTCTTTAAAAAAAGGGACATGAAACCGTTGAATATGTGTGGATTAAAAATCACTAAAAATATGATGGATGAACATTAACATAAATTAGCAGGGCGCAAAGTTTTCAAAATTAAAGAAAAGTTTCATCCTCTAATATTTTTGTTTAATTTTAAGAACTGTACATGCGCCAATTCATATTGTTAAAATATTATTAATAATAATACATGTTATTTAAATTAATTAAAAGTTAAATATTATTATATATATTTATATTATAAATAAACTTGATAAAACCCCCGAAGACATGCTTGTTTGGGGAAAATCTTATATTTAAAATTTAACGTTCATATGAACATGGGTCAGCAGATGCTTTGTTTCAAAGATACAGGATGTTAAATTTTTTAAATTGCCTTTACCTGTTAAAACTGATGTGCAATTATCTGTTGAGAAAACTAAACCAGTAAGGTATAAACCTGCATTTATGTCTTAAACGAAGTGAAAATTGAAAAAATATTAAGAAGTTTTGTTAACAACTTAACATACTATTTCATTGAGAAACGAAAATATAAAAAAATCAGTGGCGTACATGTTTTTATTGCAAAACTATTGTACCGTCTTCTCATATGCACGCTCTTGGAGGACCTGTCAGTCTTTTCATAGTCAACATTATGCTTAATTTAAGTACTTCCCACAACGTAAATTTCATCAAAATTCACGCGAATCTATTTCAAAAATATTTTGAAAGAAAATAAAAAAATTTAACACCTCTTTGAAACAAAGCATCTGCGAACCCATGTTCATATAACCTTTTCGCCTTAGTTTTTTACAAAGAATGTCCCTTTAAGTGAGGGCATATGATTTTTGGAACACCCCGAATATTTAAAATTATCCTATTGACTGATGTAATCTGTGATACTTAAATTAATTTTTCAAAGAAAAAATGGAATGCTCATTTTTGTGAATATGAGGGAGAAATATGTTTCTGGTCAACTGTAATCGAATAAGCTTTTATATTAAGGAGTTCAAGTAACTAATAAATAATAAGCAAATAGGGCAGTACAAAAGGAAACAAATGTTTTGATAGCAGTCGCAATAAATAACAAAATATCCTTACATACTTTCTGGAGTTGAGGGAATCAATACACTGGAAGTTTGTTTACTAGTGCTGTTAAAGACATTTTCGTTTTGGTTATCACTTTCACAGATGTTTAATGTTTCTAAGTGTGTGCTAGTAGTTGCACCATCACTATTTGTAGGGGCTACAGATTTACTTATTTCTTCAGCAAGACCTAATGGTTCTGAAAAATAAATAGTTTTAGTTAAGGCAGTAACAAGAAAATATTTTTAAAATTTTAACACCTTGTGTTTTTTTGAGAATATTAGTACTAAATATAAGTACTATTTTTATATATTGTATTGTAATTTGTAACCAAATTTCAGTTTTCCAGCTAAACCTGAAGTAACAAAATATATAGTTATACCTAGTTCTTATAATTAATTATACTTATTAATTATTAATTAATAATACATACTATTAATAATGTCAAAAACCTTCAGGATGATAAATTTAACTTTCCATGAGTTATCTCACTACATATTTCAATTATTAATAGTCCTATATAGTTATTTTTTTGTTCTACCAAATATTAGGCTATTATAGGTAGCCTTGTATAATTATATCCTATTATTATTTCACTTTTATTTCTCAATTTTGACAAACAAGTCGAATACAACATAATTTGATGCAAATAAATTAATATTATTATTGTAAAAACATAAAAATATACACACAGTTTAGTCAAAGTCATAAGCTGTATACATTTTACAAAAAAAATATAATTACCTGGTAACTGGACTGATGGCACAACTCCTTTTTTAAGTTTTTCATTCATTCCAAAATCCTGAGGTACAAAATGGAGGGAGCATACTCTATTATTAGTATATACCTGCTCAGGTAACATTTCTTTTATCAAGCGCCTATTGCCACAAACATTTACCCATCTATGAAACGATATTCTATCCTTTGACGGATTAGGAAAACGATGTTTTGACTTATTTCTCCAGCAGTTCTCCATACAGCAGTAAATAGGCATGGTTAAGGTGGATAGTATCTCAAACTCAAATATACTTTACTCTCTAAAGACACAGTATTCTTGTTGACTGCTATCGAAACAAAAAATCCCTTCAGTACTTAATTCAGCTGTTATAGCTTATACCATGCCAAAAATCGAAGATTTTTCTGGAATGATATATTTTGGGGCCTAGATTATAAATCTGAACGCCGTTTTTGTCGGAACAGCTTAGTTTTTGAGATATTCCTTCTTAAAGTGCTCCTTTCAGGCAGTGCTCCTTTCAGACATGTTGGGTTCCGGATGCATAATAAGGCATTTTAGTTCTTCGTCACTATTTTATATTTTACATAATCAAATTTAACTTTCTTCTTCATTCAAAGAGTAGAAAAAGTCTCATTTTTAGTTAGTGGTTTCAATTAAAATTGTACTTTATATTAAAAAATATTAACAATCCAACGACATGACACATGACAGACAATCGAGTGACAAGACAGTTGACGTTGACAGTTTGTAGCACATGGGCAATTATGCTGAAATATCTGACCGACGCGCCGTCTGGTTGTGTGGGGGGAAACAAATGTAGCTCAAGCGGCTAAATTGGAGTGCGCAGACCATGCCAGTCACCGTACCTGTGTCTAGATCTCTTCGCTTTTCGTCTCGGTTAACCTCTATGTCGCCGCTGGTTTTCCAGATTTCTTAATGATAGAGAAATGTTAGGCATAACATAAATGATTTTAAAAAGCTGGGTTAGTTTTTATCAAAAAAAGTTCACTTACCCAAGTGAGATTTGAACAACGATGAAAAACAACTTCAAAAAAATTAAACCTAAACCGCTCATTTTTCAGCCAGTTAATCATGAAGATACATTATTTTCTTGTTTTCAACACAATCTATATGTTTTTTATTATTAAAAATTTTCAGGCTGCCACTGGCGCATATTTATAAACAACGTTGACCTCTCCGGATTTTGTTTATGGTATGAGACAAACAATTCCTATGCTTTGGGTATTTGCGTTACCTCTTTAGAATAATTTCATCTTAGTCATTAAGTATTTCCTTAAAGTTCGTCAACTGATCCGGATCAATCCAATTTTGTCAATCGAACACAACTGTGCATAAAAGAAATGACACTACACACTAGTCAAAAACCGAACCTACCCTTTTATTATCCTTGCCTAACCTTGTTTATTTTTGTGGAATCGTGTGTGTTTAGTTTTTGAGGCAAAAGGCAACCAGTTTTTAAAAATGTAACGCAGACATGTAATGTATCACCATGTAAATAGAAGCATAAGCATAAGGGAGGCTACACCATAATTGGAAATGGTTGAAAAAGGCAGGGCCATGTCAGTTAAATGGGGAAAACGGCAACACGAAAACCCTGAAAATCCTCACAACGTCTCAACGTCGCCCACTTGAAAATGACACTAGATTTTTGGGGTTTTTCTTTTCGGGTTAAGTTTAAAAGTTTAATTGGATTTATTCAATTTTTAAAAACACTTGTACAAATTTTAACGTCAGGATACTAATTTTATTAATTAAGGAACTGTTTGAAATATCAAAATTACGTCGATATTTTCAAAGAAATTTTAATCTTGGTAGCACTGCACCCACTCCATCTCAAGCGCAGTCAAAGTGTCAAACCGCCATTTTTCATCTGCTCGTGTGTGTAAAGAAGTGCTTTTCGTGAATCTTTAAAATCTCTTTGGCATTTTTTAAGTTAAAAGGGATTCTTCCTATCCATCAGGTAAGTTAGATAATAATTCATAACACATTTGTTTGACTGGAATTTGATTTTATCCTAGAAGTTGAAAATTTAGTCCACCTCCACGCGGGCCTTCGGTTTGGTTAAGGATTTCGTGAGGGAGGACTGCAGGCAGGTAATGTAAGTGTAAACTGTGAATGTATTACTTGGGTTTGATCATCAATTATTATTGAGAATTTTCAGAGATAGAGTTCCATCATTTCAAGTTTTTACGTTGAACGTTGTATATTATTAAATCTTGTATATATCGAGCATTCCTAAAAAAAAGATTGGTAAAAATTTTTGGAATACCTACATCAAACAATGATTTTTTAAATGAAATCCTTACTTTGAGATGCAGGTTATGAATGTGAATTTTTTTAGTACAATTCCATTGTTTTATGAACATATTATTTAAAATTGTTCGGGTTAGAGACTTTTCAATCAATGAGGATTGTGATAATAGGGCTAATATTTGATTTTTTCACACTGAGTTGTTGCCATTTTTAACGTTTTGTACCTTAAACATACAAGTGGAATGTTAGTAGTGGTAAATAAACTGGTAGACAAGTGGGGCACCACATTATTTGAAAAATTTCTTAACATAGAATTATTTAAAAAGTGATAAAATGTACTTAATTGATATTTTAACGGTACAAGTAAGATTTTAATATTCAAATATTTTTAGTTGGGACCCTGTACGACTTTATTTTAGAAGTAGAAAAAAATGTTTATGTTTTATGTAAGTAATAAAAGAAAAACCTTTTGTTTTACCCACACGAGGTGGTTTTTCTGCACATGTGAATTATTGACATTTTAAAATTTGCATTTATTGTGTGTTAGCAAGCTGTAGTGTTTTAAGGGTCTAATAGAAATATCCTAAAAACCTCATATTCATAATTTGTGCCTTAAGGTAAGAATTTTTTTTAGAAAACTAATTTTTGGCATAAAATTACCAAACTTATTATTTCATATTATGTGGAGTTTGAGGTTAGCATTATTTGGTGTATTTAAATTGCTATTGGGCTGAAGGAAACTAGTTTTTGAATTTGAAAGCAATATTTTATTATTTAGCACTGTATTGTTCCAATTTTTTATAATTTTGTACCAAGTAACCAAAAATTTGAAGAACTACTGAAGATGAAAAAAAGGCCACTTGAAGATGCTGCTACGCAAAATATGTACTCGTATAAATATAATATTAATATTTGGTACTTATCGAAAACAAAATGTATATCTAGTTAATTGTTACCAAAAACAAAAGAATTTATTATTATTATTCAATTGGATTTTTGTTTACGAGTTCCAATTTTAGCTTGTTTTAAATAAATTTTATTTTTTTATAACTTTTGGATTTTATTTACCCTTTCTTCATTTAAAGCGTCTTAGTTTAGTTGCACAGACAATTTGATCAAGAATTAAAGTAATTAGGCTAATGTGACAGCACTCATGTTGATGTCGCTGCCTAAACGTCAATTAAATTTAGTACTGGATTAAAAATTTTGAGAAACATGTTACAGCTCAAGATTTTTAATTAAGTCATATGTTTAATTAACGTCAAAATGTAATAATTAGGGTTGAAACATCGTTCAAAATGTTAAGCTGAAATGATTCTAAATTAAATGTAAGGTAACGCTTTAAGCATCGTACTGAAATTTAGTGTGGTTCTCGAAATTCTTAATGAGTTCTAAAGGACTTTTAAATGTATTACTCATTAGAATATCGGGTATAAGTAGTAAAAACATTGACAAAAATAAACATTACCTATTTTTCTCTTAACTTGGGGAAATTGTTTTATCGGGTAAGTCAAACTACTTGCTAATTATCCCTGATATAGATTACTATGAATAAGTCAAATGTTTAAGTAGGTCTTTAGAACACTATACAAATTTTGAGATCAACACTATGTTTTTGTGCGTTGCTTAAGCGTTACCTTTAGTAAATTTATAAAAAATTTTGAATGGGTTTCCCGCGCAAAGTTATCTCAGTTGGTAAAGAGGTGATCTGTTTTGCCAGCAGTTTTTGACAAAAGGATCTGTCATTTTGGTTAATAAACAGTGTTGCAATTCAGCCCACTTGAAAACAGCTGATATTCGTGTTTCGATGGAAATACACTGTTCCGTCTTTTCTCATACCCTTTTATTTTCTTTGGAAAAAGGCTGCAGATGATGATGATGATGACGGTGATATTATATACCTATAAACTGGTCAACAAAAAAATCGGCAACAGCGATTTTTACTCGACTTTTCAAACTGCTATAACTTTTTAAAAACTTAAATTTTTGAGAGCGGTTTTCGGATATCGGTAGCCCGTCTTTCCCAGATTAAGCATCAAAAAGTGATTTTGCAATGGAAGCGACATTTTCGTGCTATACACGGTAATTAATAAGATAGTGTAAAACTACTAAAAGTTTAGGTGTGTGCCATATTGCCAATAAATTTTTTGGTCGTTCTGAGTAGATAAGGTTGGCCGGTGCAGATTTACTCCCCCACCACTTTTTTGATTGGTCGGCCCCCCTTAAGCCCCGCCTCCAAGCACCGGATTGGTCGGCCCCACTTAAGCCCCGCCTCCAAGCACCAGATTGGCCGGCCCCCACGTAAGCCCGCCTCCAAGCACCGGATTGGTTGCCCCCCACGTAAACCCCGCCTTCAAGCACCTGATTGGTTGACCCCCTTCCAGCAAGGCGCGTGCTAATTTCCCACTCCAAACTACGCATAGCAGGGGTGTGAGGGAAGGATTGTAGCTTAAGAGCATTTGTGTATTATTCCTGTCTTTAGTACCACTGTTACAAGATCCTAATATTATTATTTGTTGTTATGGATGTGTGCGGTATTTGCAATTCTGAAATTAGGATATTCGTTCATAAAGCTATTAATTTAGCTAGACTGTATTTATTAGAAGAATACGCAGAGTTGCAACATCAATACTTTGAAGATCATACGAGTTTTAAATATTGGGAAGATTATTACACATACTATTTTAACAATTATCATGTGAATTTTCAAAAGTGTATGGATGGAGTTATAATGTGCGACACATTTACCGAACGATCTGCGTGTATTAATGTTGCTGTAGACCAACTACGTCGTCTGGGATATGGGGAACTATTTCCAATAACTCTATTCATGCATTCTTGAGAAAAGACAATTGAAGAAGTGAATGGTGACTTAAATGGTTTTATACTTAACAAGTTTTTTAATAAATTTTAATGACTTATAAAACAGTGTTAAATATGTGCAATTATTGTGTCAGTAAAGTTGGTAATATATACAATTTTAGTTTCCACAGAAAATTAAAAAAGCGAATTAATATAATTAAATATGTATCGTTAAGAACAATTTCTCATAACATAGTTCATGAAGAATTGTATGCAGTATGCAGAACTCAATTTCGAAAGGTATATGAGAATTCAGTACTAGAAGGTAGATTACACACAACCACTCAGAGTAATGGTCTTGATGTATTATGTGCTGCAACAGGGATTAGCAATTTTAATCATATCACTAAACCAATTTATATTGAAATGTTAGTGATTATTCCATAAATTTGGCTAATAATAGTGACCTTTAGTTTACCCCCTCCTTAAACTGTGAAAAGGTAGGGGAAAGCTATATAATATATTGATTGAAAGGCTTCACATTTCAGTTTTACCTTAAACTTAAAACATATAGAGTCTATAGGTTAAATAAAATGAATAATTATAATTACGATGAAATATTTGAAAAACTCGAAATAGCGGATTTGCTTAAGCTTTACGAATGCTCTGCAACTAATTTATTAGTAGTTGACTATCTTAATAGGAGACTTATTGATTGGAAGCGTATATCCAAATTTGAATGGCTGTCTGAAAAATTTGTGGAAGAATTTCAAGACAAAGTTAAGTGGGAGAGAATTTCTCACAGCCAAAAACTATCTGAAGAGTTCATAAGAAAATTTCAAGATAAAGTTAACTGGAAATGGATATCTGCATATCAGAAACTAAGTGAAGAGTTTATAGAAGAATTCCAAGACAAAGTTAATTGGAAGCGGATTTCCCGTTCCCAAAATCTGTCTGAAGATTTTATAACGAAGTTTCAAGATAGAGTAAACTGGAAATGGATCTCTCTTTGTCAAAATTAATATCAAGGTTTGTCTGAAAAGTTTATAGAAGAATTTCAAAACAGAGTTGACTGGGAATGGCTTTCTCCTTGCCAAAATCTATCTGAAGACTTCATAAGAAAATTTCAAAATAGGGTTAATTGGAAATGGATCTCTGCTAATCAAAACCTTACTGAAAAGTTTATAGAAGAATTTAAAGATAAAGTTGACTGGAAACGAATATCACGTTGTCAAGACCTATCTGAAGATTTTAGAAGGAAATTTCAAGATAAGATTAACTTGAAACAGATTTCTGGACGTCAAAACATGTTTGAATTTTCTATAAGCTTCTAAGAGGGAAAGAATTATTTATTATTTTGTTTATTGTTTATATCAATATTGGAAAACTATGTTTTCATTTAGGTGAGAAATATCTGGTTAATAAAACACCTTAATATGATTTATTATTGTTTTATTTATCATCCATTAAAAAATGATTATACAAATTAAGAACATTGGTTAAGGCGCAGATGCAATAATCTTTTGCATGATAAAAGCAATGTGGTTGATCAGCTTGTATAGTTGGATGATTATCCAATTCAATAACAGGTTTGTAACTATATTTGCGAATGATGTCAGCCTTCTCCTTTCCTTTTACGTACACCGAATCACTTTTGAGTGTTAAATATTTAATAATATCGGAGAATTTGTGTAGCGGTGTAAAACCTTCGTTCCATGGAATTCAGTGATGGTTTTTCATCACCCATAGAGCCTGTTTATGCAAATCTTGTGGTAGTAGTTCCATTTGAAAAGGTCGCTTAAAAATATAATGTGTGATATGATCTCCATCATATGCAGATAACTCCTTTGTAATAAACTCATTAGTTTCTATTTTAAATCCTTGAATATCAATAACAGTATTCATAGTTAAATCTTCAAATACTTAAACTTTCTAATCATCCTTCTTCTTAAACAATAAGTGTCAATTAATTCCTTTAGTTTATTTAATTCTTTAATGTGTTGGGCTAAGAGTTTTGAATATTGCGACCACATAACTACCCACCGAATACAAAAAAGCGTATATGAAATAAACGTATTATATAGAAATAATTGCGCATAATGCGCATGTCTATTAAAGCTGTTTAACAATTTTGGTTAGTGGATTATAACTAAATATTTTATCATGTAACACAAGACAGTAAGCAGAAACGTCATCTTGAAGGTCACTGTGTAATTCAAATTCTACTCTCATAACAATCGGACCACTTTCAATCGCATCTTTTTGATGTGAGCAGTCAATATATGTGATAGGTGCATAATCTTTAAATTCCTCTGGGGAAAAAATTGGTTCGGATGATAGACAATAGTATGATTTTTGAAATTGTGAGAACGTATCATATAATAATGAATACTTATTTTTATCAAAGTTTAAAAAAAGGTCATTATATGGATACCTTTCTGAATTTAAATATACTTTAATGTTTCGTAATTTAATATCAGTAAATCTGCTCATATCTGTTGTAACTTTATCTCGCAAATTTTTTTGAAAACAGTGCTACATGGCGAGGTGTGTTCACCTTAGTCGAAGTTCTGACAGGCCAGTTGTGGCGACTTGTTTTTGTTAATTCCGGATATTCTATTAATTCCCAACTTCTAAATGCAATTAATATGTTTGTATTTCTATCAATAAGTTTCGTAAGAGCTAATTCTTGCGGGATAGCTACTGATATGTGAGGCACATTCCAAGTTAGTTTCGTGAGTTCAATTTTGGGATTTTCATTCCCATTAGTATTTATTGTAGCATTTTTGTCCGAATTGTCTCGAATTAAAATAAGTTCTTGTTTTGAATTCAATGGTATTTTTTATAATCTTCAAAAAAAACCATTAAAAATTTAAGTGGGATACACACGCTAAATAACCCTTTAGCAGAATCGACTACCTTGGAAACTTCTCCCGGAAACCAGCCAGCATTTTTTAATTTGTTGCACTCGTTTTTATTATATGATAAATACCCTTTTATTGTTGAAGTTAAACCAACATCTGTAACTGAGTCTACAGTAACACCATTTAACTGATAACGTATTTCTTTAAAAAGAAAAGCTATCCCGTTTTTAACAAGTTTTAATGTTGTTGAAACTTTCCCATCCTCTTTAGTTAATTTACCCTCTATGTGAAGAAAGCTTTCGGAAGGAAGCGTGTACTTTTCTACTTCATGAATAGGAATGATAATTTCATCATTATTCCCTAATTTTGATTGTAAATATGGTTCGTAAGCATGAAATTCTGAATGTATGATTGAATTGTCTATGATAATATTTTGTGATACATTTAGGATATCCATGTTAAACTAAAATCTTTAAACCCAGCCATTTAAGAAAACTTTTGTTTTCACGTGTTATCCGTCATGTGTTTGGCTTTCTACTAATCTTAAATTTAACATGTTATTTAATACCTGTTAACATTATTGCTTTTGAATAATTTATCACATTCTAAGACTTTCCTATTACATAGTATAACCATTATAGTTGTTTTTTATGTAGTCTAATTGTAACAATTTCGTTTCGAAAATTAACAAGTTTTAAGTTTTGATCTACTATTTTTACAGTAATTTTATCTATTACGATAACAGTAACAGGAAAATAAATAATATTTTGAGGACTTTCTATAATTTTAAAGCCCGGACTAACATTAGGAAAGAATTGATGAATAATATGCACGGGCTTTCCGTTCAGATAGGATCCTTCAGCGATACTGCAACCAATACGTAAAGAATTGACTTTTTTAATCTCTGCAGGATTTTCTGACATTCTCGGATTTCCATCACCAGGAATAATACCCTCTTGAAACCCTAAAAGTGTGCCTATTGTTCCATCCTTGAAAATAATATCTGTAGTGGATTTAATCAATGATTTCAAGGTGTTGTTATTCGCATAAAGATGAAATGCAATACCTTTCTTTTCAAACTGGCTTTGTAAATCTTTATTAATATCATCTATTTAATAACTTCCTGGCGGAATTGTTAAAAATTCATTATCTTTTCCAAAATAAACTTTATTATTTATTTCATCTATATTTGGTATGGCATTAAAAGTTTCAAAATTTGTGAGTCCGACAACATATGAGGAATTAAAATCTAAGTAGATTGGAGGATGAAATACTGACTGTAATACAGCGGAATCGCCAGAAAGAGCAATAGTAAACGACATGATGGTTTTGAGTGGAATAAAATATAAACATAGTTACACATTATTATAAATAAATTGTAAACATAATTGACCGCATGTAAAATCGTCAGAAGACTGATATCTATTGTAGTTGTATTTTATGTTATTATGGCTACCACCGCTAAAAAAATAAGTTATAACTTCCTTTGGCGGTCTTAGGTTGCCGAAACTATCAAAATAATTTATATGTTTATTTCTTTTAATATAGGCAGTCCAATGCGTGCCTTCCCCCTTATTGTCATCCGATTAATAATACCAGTTTCATACTTTTTGATTTTGATTGGTAAATTTGTTCTCATAAAAACTCCTCTAAAATTCGATAGTTTTAGCAATTTTGCATATTTGATTAAATCAAAATTTGTTAAAGGTTTGCGAGGTAGCAGTTTTAGCAGTTTTTAGGATATGGTTTTAAATATAAACCACATCCTTTCTTATACGGTTTTAAATAAAGCCCTTTTCCTATCGATATTTTCTCTATAATCCTATTGTGTCTCTTTTCTTCTTCTAATTTTTTTGTGCGTTTTTAGCGGAATTTACTGGTTGTACAATACCAGCAGCGCCACCACTCAAAGCTCCTAAAGCAGATAATCCAGCAAAAAGTGGTATTAATGGTAAAATTCCTCCAGTTTTTGGAATTCGAATAATTATTTGCTTAGGTTCTATAACTTTTAATTTTCCCCGTTTAATGGATGACAAAGCCGTGTTAACAGCATTTTTTATATTATTAAACTTCTTACCGATGATACCTTTACGTGCTTTTCTAACAGCATTATTAAAGGATATCTGACCACCTTTCTTACGCTTTTGTTTTCTTTTTCTCCTTAAACCCATACCCAATTTTGTTTTAGCTTTCATTATTCAACTCACAATCAATGAAGATAACTTTTCACCTATACTAGAATTTTTGTCTTTGAATCGTTTAAAAGCTTTATTGGCTAAAGGCTGATATGCTTTATGTCTGCTCTAAATTAGAATATGTTGAATATGCTATATCGTGTTCTTTACAAGCTTCATCTAACTGATTTATACCTTTATCACCTCGAGCAAGTCTATTCTTTAATTTTGTACCAGGACCGCAAAACTTGTATGAAGGTAAATGAAGTTCTATGGGTAATTTATTTATCAAGGTGTTAACAACACCTCTACCTTTCCTCTTAACACTCTTAGCGCGACTGCTACTTAAAGTAATATGTTTAACCATTATATATAAAATAAGTAAAATTTTGTAATGTTCTTATTTAAATAGTGATGTTGAAAGGATGAAGATTAAAAAGCGAAATATCTCTTTACCAATTAAAAATTTTGACTTTACTTAAGATGCGTATAGAAAGCATGGTGAATTATTTGGAGGAAGTTGTAAATGTTGTTTAATTGTAGGTCCCTCCGGTTGTGGAAAAACTAACGTAATAATTTCGCTTCTGACAGAAGTTAATGGTTTAAGATTTGAAAATGTATATGTTTATTCGAAATCACTGTACCAACCCAAATATGAATATTTAAGAACCCTTTTAACTCCGCTAAAATTCATAGGTTATTTTGAGTCATCAATTGCTGAGGACATTGTGCCACCTAATGACATAAAATCAAATTCTGTTATTGAATTTGATGATATTGTTTGCTGTGACCAAACACTTATGAGAGATTATTTTTGTTTTGGACGACATAAAAATACCGATTGTTTTTATTTATGTCAAACCTATTCTTCTATTCCTAAACCGTTAATAAGAGATAATGCTAATTTGCTTGTTATTTTTCAACAGGATGCCACCAACTTAAAGCATATATTCAACGATCATGTGAACAGCGATATGTCGTTTCAAGAATTTAAAGATATGTGCGCTTTATGTTGGCAAAAGTATTATGATTTTATAGTAATTGATAAAGATTCCCGTTAAATAATGGGCGTTATAGAAAAGGGTTTGATAATTTTATTCTTCTTTAGAGTATATAACAGTTTGCTAAAATTTTTGGTATTCAGTAAACATCATAACTTGCATAAAGATGGATAAAAGAGCAATTAAAGAGTTAATAAAAACGAGGAAGGATGTTAAACAAAAATATAATGCTTTAAAATCAGATATTGCTGAGACTGAATTTCGTAAGGGAAAAGAATTCAAACCGATCACTCAACCTTTACGGGAATTAATTAAAACCATTAAATCGGAAGCGCACATAAAACCTGAAATTTTCTCACCACCATTGTTTTCTACGCCACAAAAAAAGGAAATAACCAGAAGAAAATCTAATATTTACCAAAACTATCTGCCATATGATGTACCATCGTTTTTACAAAATGAAGAAGTTTTTGAGACTAATGATGATGCATGCAGATAATAATGAATATTCTTTGTCGAGGCCCGGATTAAGCTCTACAATTAGATCTAGAGAGAGTCAGGATGAGTCAACCTTGCAACCTTCAGCAGAAGATACAAGACAAGAAATTTTAGAAATAACTAGAAGCCCAGCCTATAATGAATATCTTGAGGCATTCCACCCACTAGTAAGATCATTTGTTGATGCATCAATTAAAAGTGAGTGAGATTTGGATCACACCCACGGTGTAAGACATGATACTGATGCAGAAAAATGGAGAATTGGAGACAGTTTGCTTGATTTTGATAAAGAGGATATTTAAGTTAAAAATCTGACATATAATGGTACCCCTGGACTATATGAACTTTTGTTTTTTCAAGATCCCAAAGGTTTCACCTCGAACGATCTTAGAAACTACATGGATATTTTGACACGAACTAATGCTTACAGGAGAAATTATGATGCTAATGAACAAATTCAAGGCACCACTGATCCAAAGTATCTTACAATTATTAAACCGTACTTAATAGAAAACAAAATTATTAAAGCGAAAAGTACTTCTAGTACTTCAAGTGTCAGTAGTGTCTCCAACCTGGAGAGATTACAGCCTCCTCAAACGCGTCAAAGAACAACAAGAATTGCTTCACAAAAGGGTGGAGCAATGTTAAATCTATATAGAAAAAAATGGATTATGTGTATTATGATGATCCAACGAAATCATAGATAGATTGAAATTGTTGATGTCATCGCAAATGGCCGGACACACTGGTCATCAGAATGAACTAATATCAATTTTAGAAGAATTAAGGGAAGCATAAAGAATTGTATAAATACGTGACATAAGTGAAAAGCGTGTAGTAGACCTGTGGGCTGTAACGATGTCTATTGATAAGTTTGGATCCCACATATTTGGGAGGGATAATACAAACATCAACTTGTCACCCAATTTTAGTGGAGAAAATCTTGTAAAAATCGTTGATCTTAGTGCAGTTAAACTTTGTTATTTTATTTGGTGTTGCCTTTTATGGGAATCTACAGTCTGTCAGATGGAGTTTACCATTTATTACAAGACATACGAATTAATTATATTTTTCCTATGCAATCTGCTACTATAATTTCTGGAGAATACCACAAAAAATATGTTTTCTTAAAAATTAATGGAAAAAAGATTACCGATCCTGTCGGATTAGAGTTAAAGAAAGGAGATGTTCTTTCTTTTCATCGCCCTGAAGGTAGTCATTTAGAAGATTTTTATGGAGAATTGTTAATAAAATGTCCTGTAGAAGTAACAAACTAAACATTTAATTATCATGTCTGCACAACCTAACATCAAGGAAGATCTAGTCAACGAGTTACATAAACTAGCTAGAAAAATTTTTATTAAATGACCTATGGCAAGCTGATGTGGTAGAGATGCTTCCCTACGCAAAATTTAATAAAGGATATCGATATATTTAAGTAGTGATAAACACTTTTTCCAAATATGTCTGGACACAACCTGTTAAAAGAAAAACTGTGCAAGACGTGGCTTTGGCTATGGTTAATATTTTAAGAGGAGTTAATAATATTCCAACAAATCTTCAAACTGATATGGGAAAAGAATTATTTAATAGAGATTTTAAAGAGTTGATGAATAGATACAAAATATCACTGCAGTACATTCTCAAATTTAAAAGCGAGTATTGTGGAAAGGTAAATAGAACTTTAAAAAATGATATGTGGAAAACATTTAGTTTACAGGGAAATTACAAATGGTTAGAGATTTTAAAAAATATTGTGTTAAAGTATAATAATACAAATCATAAAACAACTGGGTTAGAACCTGATAAAGTTACTAAAAATGAAAACGAGATTCTAAAACATACTTGCACTTTTCCAAAAACCCTTGATCCCAAAAACCCAAAATATAAAAAAGGCGATTTTGCTCGAATAAGTAAATATAGAGAAGCCTTTCGAAAAGGGTATACTCCAAATTGGTCTAATGAAGTTTTCCAAGTTAAGGAAATGAAAGTAACTAACCCTAGAGTCTATTTACTAAAAGATGAAAAAAATAATGATATTCAAGGAGGTTCTTACGAAGAGGAGTTGCAAAAAGTTAAACATCCAGATGTCTATCTAGTGGAAAAAGTATTGAGGCGGAAAGGGGACAAAGTTTATGTTAAATGGGTGGGAATGGATAAATCACACAATTCTTGGATTCCGAAAACTGAAATGTTAAAATAATATACATCATATAGTTGTAATTCTTAAAATGGAATAAAATACATTATATTTATTTAACTGTTTTTATTTCGATCTATTGGTTACATGTGAAACGTTTATAATAAATTTTATATCTATGCTCCATAGTTAAAACATTATACAAAATTGTAGAACGGCGTTCAATTCTTCTTTGAAAATGGAATCGATCCCTAGCGAATTGTTCATACATATTCTCTCTAGCTTGTCTATAAGGGAAACTCCCAGCGATTATTGTATGAACTTCGTTTATCTCCTCATTGAACTGCACCTTCTTCATATCATTATAATTGTTTGATTTTGCGTTCCAAAACGGTTGGATGTGAAATAGCTAACTCCAGAATTGCACAAATATTTTCACTAGTGTTTTCCTGCGCAGCTAATACGTCAAATATTTTATTTGCGAATAAGTAAATATAGAGAAGCCTTTCGAAAAGGGTATACTCCAAATTGGTCTAATGAAGTTTTCCAAGTTAAGGAAATGAAAGTAACTAACCCTAGAGCCTATTTACTAAAAGATGAAAAAAATAATGATATTCAAGGAGGTTCTTACGAAGAGGAGTTGCAAAAAGTTAAACATCCAGATGTCTATCTAGTGGAAAAAGTATTGAGGCGGAAAGGGGACAAAGTTTATGTTAAATGGGTGGGAATGGATAAATCACACAATTCTTGGATTCCGAAAACTGAAATGTTAAAATAATATACATCATATAGTTGTAATTCTTAAAATGGAATAAATCATCACCTTCACAATTTGCATAATTGTTTCTGAAGATTGAAAAATATTGTTTAAATTGCTGATTTTTAAAAAGAGTTAATCTTTTTTCTATCATTGGGATTAACTGCCACAAATTGCAAACTGTTTCTCTACCTAGATAGATGTATAATCCATTTTTCTTAATTTTTAGGAGATTTTCATCTCGAATTTTTTCAAAGTGTAATCCAATGGTTTTAAACTCTAGCGATTCCCAATACGATTCTGATGAAAACAGGTTATTAGTAATTACGCCTCGATAAATCAGGATTTCCCTCCACTCACTTTCATTTAAAAGAATTGAAATTCCTTTATTTCCGGACCGCTTGATGCACGGATTAAAATCTTCCACACTTAAAGCAATGCATATATATTTATTGATAGATTTATTTAAAGGATGAAACCATTGTTGAATGACACTTGTGTTTTTAAAATCACTATCACTATCACAATTGAAAACGTTGTTTGAACTCAAACTTGGAGAGAATATTTCACTATAATATGAATTTACTTTGTTAGGGTGAATAGTGTTCGGAGTATTCATGTTTATACTTCTAACTTTAACGTCGCAACTACTGATCTGCTCAAATATATTTATTCTTTTATACCCTACTTCCCCCTCCATCCGGAGAGATCTCCCTCTACAGATCATTTTCTTGTATAATTTATGATGAGTCATGTAAAATATGTAAAAAGAGCGTGTTAATGTAAAAATTTATATATTTTCCACAAGAAAAACGATGTTAATAAATACATTACAAGAATTATTGTGAAACACAAAAGTATTAAGTATAAAATGGTAAAATATTCACAATTAAACTCGCATTGTTGCGACAGTTCTTTCCATTTTGAATTAATTATGGTTTTATTAGGATATATACAGGGTGGTGCAACCAAGATGGGGTGGACGATTGTGAGTAAACGGTGAGGAATTTCGAAAATTTTTTTATTGGATATTATCGATAGTCAAACACGCTATGTTTTAAAATTATATCCATAATACAGGGTGGTCCGAGAAACTCGTGGCGAACCAAACTTGTATTTTTTTAAATGGGACACCCTGTATATAATTGTTCCAATTGATTCTCCTGTTCATTACGATCATTTTGATATAGGGTTTATTGGGTCTAAAATTTATAGTAACGGAATGGGACGCGGTTAAATTTGAAAAAATGCTCACAGTTCGGCCATTTTTTTAAAAAAATTTGAAACAGGTATGGAAAAACCAAATATTCCATAAAACGTTACATATCCTTCAATACATTAATCGCTTGCAATTTGTTTAAAATTATTCACTGTTATACAGGGTGGTCAAGTTTTGCAAATACGCCCTGGACTCATTTTTTTTAAATGGAACACCCTATGTATTTTATTTTCATGTTAAAGATAACATTACTAGCTTTCAAAAAATACCATACATGATGCCACTCTGACCAGCAGTTTTTTAGTAAACTAGCCGTGAAAGCAAAGTTTCTTCATTCTAATACGATTATACTGAATTTACGTTGTTTATTATTAAATACCTAATATTAGGAGGTCATGACACTATCGATAAATGAAACAAAAGATTGACGAACTTGTCAAAGCTACTGCCGCATAATCCATTATTTACAAGTTAAGCGTGGGTGAGGTAAGAAAACTGAGACCCGAAACCTTTACATGTTTATTAGAGATATTTCGAAAAACAGAAAATATTGTTTTTAGGAAATGTAAAGTAAGTAATAAACCAGTTATAAACAAAGATATCAGTTATCAGTATTATTAATAGTGTAAGAATATTAATTAAGCAACAACAGAACATCTTTTAAAAGTATTTAGTTATGTGTTGTGCTTACTTGTCAACCTAATTTAATATAAACAATTAAAAAAGCTCATATGAGGTGTTCAATTAAACCACCATTTTGCTGAAGGCACATTTCGAGTCTATCCATAAATGAAAGTTTCACTTTTCCCAAAGTCTGTTCTGAAATGTTGCGAAAACTGTTTCTTATTCTCGTCTTCATATCTTTCACTGTGGTTGGAACCTCTTTATAGACTTCTTCTTTAACATGCCCCCATAGAAAAAATCTAGTGGTGTTAAGTCGGGTGATCTGGCTAGCCACTTAACTGGTCAACCTCGCCCAATCCAATCTTCCGATTATCGACAAAATATCTTACATTCCTATGGTACCATCATGTTGAAACCATAAGGATCCCCTTACCATTAAAGGTAAATCTTCAAGCAATACTGGCAACTCGTTTCTCAAAAAGTTGTTTATAACTGGTTTAGTAATTACTTTACATTTCCTAAAAACAATATTTTCTGTTTTTTGAAGTATCTTTAATAAACATGTAAAGGTTTCGGGTCGCAGTTTTCTCACCTCATCTCACCTACGCTTAACTTGTAAATAATGGATTATGCGGCAGTGGCTTTGACAAGTTCGTCAATCTTTTGTTTCATTTATGATACTGTCATGGCCTCCTAATATTAGATATTTAATAATAAACAACGTAAATTCAGTATAATCGTATTAGAATGAAGAAACTTTGCTTTCACGGCTAGTTTACTAAAAAACTGCTGGTCAGAGTGGCATCATGTATGGTATTTTTTGAAAGCTAGTAATGTTATCTTTAACATGAAAATAAAATACATAGGGTGTTCCATTTAAAAAAAATGAGTCCAGAGCGTATTTGCAAAACTTGACCACCCTGTATAACAGTGAATAATTTTAAACAAATTGCAAGCGATTAATGTATTCAAGGATATGTAACGTTTTATGGAATATTTGGTTTTTCCATACCTGTTTCAAATTTTTTTAAAAAATGGCAGAACTGTGAGCATTTTTTCAACTTTAACCGCGTCCCATTTCCTGACTATAAATTTTAGACCCAATAAACCTCATATCAAAATGATGGTAATGAACAGGAGAATCAATTGGAACAATTATATACAGGGTGTCCCATTTAAAAAAATACAAGTTTGGTTCGCCACGAGTTTTTCGGACCACCCTGTATTATTGCTATAATTTTAAAACATAGCGTGTTTGACTATCGATAATATCCAATAAAAAAAATTTCGAAATTCCTCACCGTTTACTCACAATCGTCCACCCCGTCTTGGTTGCACCACCGTATCTTACTTGAAAATATCTTGTTGAGGATGCATACTTATCACCCAGTTGGTGATACCACATGGTACTACTATTCACATTAGTTATTTTTATTATATCACAACATTCAGGTTCAAAATCAGTTTTATTTGCATTAATGAAAGTCTCAGCAAAGTGCGTTTTCAGAACATAATTAACATATATTATATTCCCTATTAGAGCAGACAATACTAACACAGTATTAGCAATCATTTTCTGTAACGAGTACCTAACAACTGACCTGCAACTAGTTTAGTTTCCTATTATATATAAAATAATTTTGTATAGAATGCTTTACATTAACCATCTTCTTTAACAATATCATCAATAGTTTTGCACAATTCATGTAACTGTATGTTATGATGACCCAAGCTAAAGTTTTACTACTCTCAGGAATTAAATATCGTTTATCATCATCAGCAGTCAAAGCCAGCTAATGAATTAATTCAGTATACATGGTATGCGAATGTGATCTAAAGGCATACATTGTGCAATACACTTTAGAATTTTGTTCAATTGCGTTTATGTAATCTGTAATGGTTAATTGTTTTTGAGTGGAAGAGCGACAAATACCCTTCGCTTTTTAAGAATGTTATGTTCTGTTTCAACGCAGTATGCTTTCGCTCCCGTCCCATAAAAACTTTTGATGGGTTCACCAGCATATTCATCTTTAAATTTGCCAACCACAGAAATATTTTGAGGAATACCATAAATATTGACTTTATCATAATTTGATGTGTCGAATTTATCTAGGTTATGTTTCATATCATCATAAAAATTTTCGTTTGTGACTTCCAGTATAAGAGAATCGGTGTCCGTGTATAAAAGGGAAACATTATTTCCATATCTTTGTTTAAGATAGTCATAAAAAAAATTATACATTACAGTTTTAGAGGTATCCAAAATTGAAAAGCCTGCATAAATAGGTTTGATATATTCAATTTTTGTTTTATTCATTTGTAAAGCTACTAAATTTTCTGAAAATATTTTACAGTCTTTATAATAAGGTTTTGCTATAAACTTCTCTGCACAATTGATTTTATGACCAACTCGCTCCCAATGTGATACCAGTTTCACATCCACCCTTCTATCCACATTTTCCATAGTTTTCCATATATGTTATTATTTTTAGTCTTATAGAAGTTTTTATCGAATTTATTTTTTGAAGAATTTCTTAAATTTGTATTTAAATCATTATATTCTTTAAGCCATGGCGATTGCGTGAATTTTAAGGCTCTGTGAATTTTTGTAAATTTGAAACCAAAACGCAAACATTGCTTAAGATACATGTAATGAATTACATATTTCTCTTTATTTCTGAAATTTGGTACTAATTTCGAATATTTTGAATTGGGGGGAATTAACCCTTCAGGACAGAATGTTAGATCATTGTGGTCATCATGCAATTCTTTGGGATATTCTAAATCAACTTCCAGAACATAACCCATTTCTGCTGTATCAGATATATTATTTATATTTTCTTTAATGTTATCAATCACTTCTTCAGACATCCAAACAAAATTTTTTTGAGGCAAATATTGACTCATTGCATAACCATATAAGTAGGTATCCCGACACTTGAGACTACCCCCACTCCTCTCCCTCTGACGTCACAAGCCCCGCCCCCTTTTCTGCGCATGCGTTGGCTGCGCGCGTATCTGTCATCTGTGATCTGTTATCTGTTATCTGTTATGTCACCTGTCACATGTCATCTGTCACCTGTCATCTGTCAACTGTCACCTGTCAACTGTCATCTGTCATCTGTCAACTGTCATATGCTAACTGTTATACGTCATCTGTCATCTGTCACACTCTTGGGCGTTAGTTACTTTGGTCTTAACTATTTGGGGACTATCTATTTGGGCACTATCTAGTCTTCTTCTTCGTCTTTCTGCAGTTTTTATTCACGATGACGTCACAAACGTTTTCATTAATCCTACCTAATTAAATGTATTTATTTCGTAAGTCGCGTATGCACTGAAAAAAGTTTTCTGTCCAAGACGCGGATCGAACCCGCACACACCATGTGTATAAATTTCGTATTATATACGTTTCCCAGCTATAGAACCAAGTACGCCACGGCGCCTAGTTGAATAAATAAACATGGAAAATGATAACTTCAGTGAGTTTGGACTTGACGTGACGTAGTAGATATGTTTTATGTATTTTATGTTTAATTAGCGGTTAAGTGGTTAAGTGGTTAAGCGGTTGAGCGGTTAAGCGGTTGAGCGGTTGAGCGGTCGGGCTCCAATAATATATTGAGTTCGGGAGATATAGACTTGCAGCTAGAAATTTAATATACGTAGTGTATTGAGAACGGCGTTATAAGTCATATGTAAAAGTATGTCAGCCATCACCTATCATTTAAGATATGTCAATTACCAATTGTCACTTGTTAAAGACCAAAATAAAAATTTAACATACGTCACGCGTTCAAAATGACGTTATAAGACATGCGTAAAAGTATGTCAGCTGTTACCTGCCATTTAAGATATGTCAACTGTCACTTCTCACTTGTCAAACACCAAAATAAAAATTTAACACACGTCACGTGTTCAAAAGGACCTTATAAGGCACTGATCCCTCAAGCGCGCTCCAGCTCAATTTTTTATGAATAAAAATGATCCTTTCAAAGCAAAAACCCCTAGAACTTCATTAAAACATACATTTATATGTATATGGCTCTTTATTTTCAAACCAAACATATTACAATATACAATAAAATATACTATAGTACAAAATGTCTTTTCGTCTTCCTCCATGATACTGTGATATCCCCATCTTATTGTTCGTGCAGCTTGGATAATCCTACGTTAAACGTCTTTATCGAGCTTATTCAGTTGGGTGGACATACTACAAACAGACCCTGTTCGGGAAAACCAGCTAAAAAACAGACCCTGTTTCTCGAAAAACAGCTAAAAAACAGACCCTGTTCTGGAAAAAACAGCTAAAAAACAGACCCTGTTCTGGAAAAACAGCTAAAAAACAGACACTGTTCTGGAAATACAGCTAAAAAACAGACCCTGTTCTGGAAAAACAGCTAAAAACAGCTAATAAGCAGCTAAAAACAGCTAATAAACAGCCAAAAACAGCTAATAAACAGACCCTGTTCTGGAAAAACAGCTAAAACAGACTCTGTTTCTGGAAAACAGCTAATAAACAGCTAAAAACAGCTAATAAACAGCTAAAAACAAACCCTGTTCTGGAAAAACAGCTAAAAAACAGACCCTATTCTGGAAAATCATCTAAAAAACAGACCCTGTTCGGGAAAACCAGTTAGAAAACAGATCCTGTTTCGGGGAATAACTTCTAAACAGCTACTAAACATCTAAAAACGTCAAAAGTCGAAGGCCCTTTATCAATTGTTAAACGCTACAGGTGTTCGTTGTGAGTGCTAATGGGTAAGAACGTCTTACGCCATTTAGAAGAACCCTACACTAATATGTTGCGTCGCTCAAAAGTTATAGGATTTAAAGTATTAAGGTCCTAATGAATTCTCTGTTTCTTCTTATATCCGTAGGGTTCTGAGCTGCCATCACTTAGAAATTTTCTTTTTGTGGAATTAGGTCTGTATAGCTTGATTTCTGTGTTTGTTGTTACGGTATGTTCGTGGGTTCGCCGAATGTTCCTGGATATAAATTGGTATGGCTCTTTCTTCTTCTCCAGTACCACATCCTTAATTGTGTCGAAGTTTATCAATTTTGATGCTGCATAATTTATGGATATACCTTTAACTTTGCAAACTACTTTTTCAGAGTCGGTGTTTGTAGCATGAATTTTGTAAGCATAATTTTTTGGGCCGCCACTTACAAATTCTTTAATATAACTACCAAGTCCGTAACCTTCCAACTCGTCCGTTAAATCTCCGACAAATTGGCCTGTTGCCACATCCAATTCACCTGGGGTGGAAATATAGATAACGGAATCAGTGTCATAATACAGAACTCGGTCACCTAGGGTCTCTAAATAGGAATATAATTTTAAGCGTGCCTGAGCAGTCACATACGACGCAATAGCCACATTAATTGTAGTTAAGGGATCAAACGAATCTTCAGTGTGCTCATAAGAAACGATTAGAGTCTTTTCGTTAACCGGGAAAATTCCATTAATATAAAGTCCGGAGTTAAGAAGCATAGCAAATAATTCCGAAGGATCGTTTACAACTCGGGTGTTTGGCTGATTTTCTCGCTGTCCAAATTTACCCCAGAAAGAATTTAAAATAAGTTTGGCCTGAGATCTTAGACCTGGATTTTCGAGTATTTGATGGTATTCTAGCTTAATATCCTCTCTTTCAAAAAATTCCTCAATGTAACGGTTTTTCTCTTCTTCTGTTACGCAGTCTTTCGGCCACCCTGATGCTTCCTGCTTAATTTTAAGAAATGTGTTCACCATGGACGTAAATAATCCTTCTCCCGTTTCCTTATTTAACCTTTGAATATTATATTTCCAAATTTCGTGCATTTTCAATATCCGGTACCCCTTTTCAACAGCCTTTCGAACTTCGTCCATGGCCCACGTGCCTTCAAGTGCACGTTCTTCCGAATTATGCTTACATTCATTGAGATTCATTTCCTGACCACATTTTTGACAGAGAACAAACATAAGTTTATCGTTCATCTTTAATGGTAATACTGGATGATAGAGGTCCCGGGGAGGAAGAATGACGCATTTTATAAGACCATCTACGGTATTTAGGTCCAACTTCCTACACTCGTCGTCTCCAACAAATATCATGGAATGACCTATCGGAAACGTGCCTATTTTGCACACAAATGGGTACAAAGAATACACATCTGCATAGCGAATGCATTGGCCTTCTTTAGTTTTATAATACTCCCAAACGTTTCCGGTACGACCACCATAAAAAGCATCTCTGGGTTTTAGAGGTTTCATAATTAGAAAGGGGTGTGCTTTGGTATAATTTCTAATCTCAGGATTTTCTTCTATCAGTTTTCTAAGTTTACACTCCCACATTTCGTTAATCGTAAAACCAAATTCCTTTAATATTTCAATTTTTACTTCGGTGGCTTCAAAACGTAAATTGAATGTTGTTGTAGGATCGTCATAAAGAGGATCGTCTCTACTAAACTTGTAACATTTGGGGCAGCCGTGCCAATAACAGCCCTGGAATTCAAAAACCTCATTGGTATCCCCACAATAACCATCAACCTTCATCCCATGTAAAATATGAATTCCTCTCTGTTTTTCCTCCCACAATAACCACTCAGTTGCAATTTTGCTTTGGTTATCTTTCCATCGATATTCGTTCTTAGGGATAACCCCAATTGTGTTTGGTTTAAGAAAATTCCTTCTAAAAACCTTATTACAACACGAAGCAATCGTAGTAGCTTCTGTGAAGGGACATACATTAGTTGTGGTAAGCAGTTGTTGTCGGAATTTCAAACACGCAGCGGCTAAAATCTCTACGTCGGAAATACAGTAGTCAACAAGCTCCTTTTGCATATCAAAATGATCAGACTTGTGTTCTTCATACCATGTCAGAAATTTAGAACGATCGTCCTCCTTCATCGTGTCGGGAGAGTAAAATTCCATCGAAGGAAGGAGACCTACGTAGTTCTGGTTCGCTATTTTATTAAAAAGATGAGGGAAATATCCTTTTTTAAAGTTATATCCCAATCCGAAAGCTTTGGGGAGTTTTGCTAAGGCCATAGGGAAGTAGTTTAGTGAGTCTATAAGCTTAACATCTACAACTTGCATTAGGATAATTTTTGTCCCTCTCATTATTAGTTCAGGAGTTAAAGCAGTCTCTGTCAAAACATAATTTAAAATAAATTGATGATCAAATGCTTGTCCGTTATGAGCTAATACAATTACATCCTTAAATTTCTTCCTTAGCTGTAATAAGTGTTGCGTAAATGAGGCAACAGGGTTTAAACCTTGAAGTTTTTGTAATCTAACACCTCATTTCTTGCAAATAACCGTCTCAGAGTTCATACATTCATCACAATATTGTTTAAATACGCAAAGGTTAGCTTTATGAAGCAACACGCCAGCACCAATCTCTTCCTCTTGCTGCGTTTCCAAGTCATAAAATAAGAAGATGGTATCTTTAACTTTAGGCTTTCCATTGTCTCGTTGAATATGGCACAGACGATTCTCTGGTACATGAGTATGACAGATTTTGCAAAATATCTCACCACGAGTGTGTTTTCTGTTTCCTTTTACTACCTTAAAACACTGATCACAACTCCTGATTTCGGCACAGACAGTGCTTTTTTCCAATGATCCTGCAACTAGATGCTTGTTATAACACGTTTCTCCTCTGAAATATCGTCGACAAGAAGAGCATTTCACTCTTACTTGATCTTCAGTACATTTTGGAGACTGTAAACAACCAGGACATGTTCCACCATATCTGTGTTCATGTTTATGATCATAAGGAATAAAACATTGCTCACAAAAATAGCCAGAGCAAAATGCTGCTGTAAATTAGGTTATGACATTAAAGTGCGATTCATAATGTAACAGATTCAGTCTTTTGTCGCTGTTAGACGCATTTACAAAAATAACGTATCTTCCCTTCGAACGATAACTGTAGACAACAACTTTATAGTCCTTAAGATGTTCTTGAAACTTTTGCAGCTCGAGAATTCCAGTACCTCCTTCAGGAATTGTAACTCCAACGCTTTCCATCAAAGTCTTTGTTCGCCTCGTCTGAATTTTTCCAATATCTCTTCTAATTTTACTTAATTCAGGATCCTTATTTATAGAAGCCATCGCAATCACTAGAGCACGTGGTAAACATAAATTATCCTTGTTGGTAATTGTTATAATTCCTCTTCTCATGCCTCTTCAGTAGATGATTTTCGTTCGCGGGAAATATGGACACTATCCCTACCACCACACCAGATATGGATCCAAAAATAAATCCCCCTACTCCCTACCAAATCCCCCCCACCCCTACCAAATCCCCCCACTCTTCACACTACCAAATCCACCCACCCCTACCAAATCCCCCCACTCTTCACACTACCAAATCCACCCACCCCTACCAAATCCCCCCACTCCCTACCAAATCCCCCCACCCCTACCAAATCCATTCCACTCCGTACCAAATCCCCCCACTCCCTACCAAATCCCCCCACTCCGTACCAAATCCACCCACTCTTCACACTACCTTATATAAATTCCTTAAAGCTATAATAAAACAAAATTCACAACAATGTCTTTGGCAGTACCTATTGATCTCTCCTGGGACACAGAACATTGCGAAAGCTATAATCCACAAGACTACATAGAAAATAATTTAATTTTACGAAAACCTCCACCGAACCTATCCAAAAAAGCGAAAAAACAATTTCGAGAAGCAGAGCGTAAAAGGATTCAAGAATTGGAAGCAGAAAAGAAAAACTATGTCTTGCCCAACAGCAAATGTGATGTTTAGTCATGTAAGTGGAAAGAAAACCTTGCAAGATTTTACTACAGATGAACTAAATATGTTACCTTTGGAATATCTAATTAATTATGCAGACCCTTTGGAGCTCTTGGATGTATGGGGAAAATTACCAATGTCTTATAAATCAAGTTTTAATCTTCAAATTAACTTACCATGTTTTTTTCATTACAATCGTCCTGACTGGAGCACACACTTCGATGGACCTCCTACATCCCAGAAAGCATGTTTCGTTTGCAACAGAAACATCAAGTAGACTAATGTAGATATTGTTATTTATTTCAAAAATAAATTGTATTTTAATAAATGTATTTTTTATAAATGTCAAACAAATTTCATTGGATTCATTGATTCACTTTACAGCGTACCACCTCTCTTTTAAACGCACAATCCTCTCCACAGCACTTCTCCCTACCAAATCCCCCCACCAAATCCCCCCACCAAATCCCCCACTCTCCACCCCACCACTTCCCCCCACTCTCCACCCCACCACTTCCCCCCACTCTCCACCCCACCACTTCCCCCCACTCTCATCCCCACTCCTCTCCCCTCTCTCATCCCCACTCCTCTCCCCTCCGCTTAAAATCCTTATTTAAACCAATACCGAATGATTCCTTGTTAGTTATGTATCCTCCATGGTTTAGAATTGCTATACTAAGCTTTTCTATAATATCCCGGTGTCGTTGTTTAGTTTGCAAAAACCTAATTGTTAAGAGTAATAGTGCTTGTATACAGTATTGTGCAAAGTGTTGTGAGCTGAGACCAGTTAAAATAACCCAAGAATGTGTTGACTTTTATAAAAGAATAAGAAGATGTTAAAACATAAACATCAAATAAAAGTAAAAAATTTAAAAAAGTGTTTTGTGGACACGCGCTATGAACTTGTAGAATTAGACTGTAGTGATGATGAACTCTTTACGTTGCTTGAGGAAGGTATAGCGTTATGTAACAATGTTCTTGCAGGAACTATAAAATCAAAACATTTTAATGACCATATAAGTCTTATAAGTTTAGGTTTAGATTTATATGAATGGTTTACCGTAATGAGAGGAAGAAATCTGATTGCGGAAGAATAAGTATAAGTTTCTCGTGCTTTTTTGTTTAGTTCTCATCATGTTTTCATGCAGGGAATGCAACAAGACTTTTACCCATCAATCGAATGTATATAGACATAAAAGAGAATCGTGTCCCATGAGACCATCTTGTTCTCGAGAAAAACGAAAGTCCAAGATTCCCTTATGTGATGTACCCTTGAAAAGATCCAAAGTAGAAGATAGACCCTCCATACCTAAACTTATTCTATCACGATGCAAAGACTGTGATACTTGGTATGTGAAAAATAAACTTACTGCCCATTTACGTTCAAACTTACATAAAAGTAAGCTTAAGAGTGATGATGAAGTGAAAATTTTAACTTCCGCGTTTAAAAACAGGATTGTGTCCTACATGTTGCTTCCATCGAAAAAGTATGTGGACATTGATGAATTTTTTAATGAAGTACAACAAAAATTTGTAAGTTTACTTTCCGAACAGTTAGCTAAGCATAGAAGTGTTAAGATTAATGTAGAACTATTTGGTCAATATCTCTTACAAACAAAAGAGACCTTAGAGACTAAATCATTTAATACCAAGAATAAGGTCATAACTTCAACAACAGATTTATCTGATATTTATAAGAAGTTCTTGTCTGAAATTAAAGAGAAAGTAGCAATATTTGCTGAGAATGGTTCGGGTTGGGCATTGGAAAAAATATTACATTTGGAGCTTAATATAAATAAATTTAATCCAATTAGAGCTTCATCCTATATACCTTTACCAAAACAAATTTTAAATAAACAAGGTGTAATTAACATCAAAAATAATGATTTATATTGTTTCGGATGGAGTGTGATAAGTGCACTGTTTCCTGCTGAAACAAATGTTAATATAACGAGTTCATATCCTAATTTTTTTGAGTATTTAAATTTTGAAGGAATAGAGTTTCCCGTAAAGTTGAAAGATATACGAAAATTTGAAACTCTTAATCAAATATCTGTAAATGTTTACGGTTTGGAGAGTGTTTATGAAGATAGTAAATTAAAGTATGAAGTAGTTGGCCCTCTTCATTACACAAACAAAAAACTTCCAGTTCACGTAAACTTGTTGATTATAAATGATGGGGAAAACAATCATTATTGTTGGATTAAGGATATGTCAAGATTATTTTCAGCACAAGTAAATAAAAATCATTTAAAAAAGTATTTCTGTGATGGTTGTTTAATTTATTTTACTTTGATGGAAAAATTAAAACAACATCAATCACATGATTGTAATCATTTGGTTACAAATGTTCCTACCAATAACATTAAAATTAATAAGTATGATCAGCATATACCAGAAAATATTTTACAGTTTGAAAATTTTCAAAAACAGTTGAAAGTTCCATTTGTTATATACGCAGACTTCGAATGCTTTTTAAAACCCTTGCAGTTTGAGCAACCAGATAATGAACAGAATTCTTATACTTTAAATACATTTAAACATGAACCTTATGCTTTTTGTTACCTTATTAAATGTTCATATGATGATTCTTTGTCCGTATTAGACTACTATTTTGGTATGGATGCCGCTGATGAATTTTGTAAACGAATTGAAGGTCATGTACATAGAATTTATAATGAGCATCTTAAAAATATAGTGAAAATGCTTCCTTTATCAGATGAAGAAGAGCTGGCTTATAAAAAAACAAATATTTGCCACATTTGCAATAAAAAAGTTGAAGAAAATGAAAAAGTAAGGGATCATGATCACTCCACTGGTAAATTTCGAAATGCAGCTCACAGTATCTGCAACCTAAACTTTCAAATTCCAAATTTTATACCCATCTTTTTTCATAATTTAACTGGTTATGATAGTCATTTATTTGTTAAACAACTGTGTTGTGAAGAAGATTATATTGATGTACTTGCACAAACCAAAGAAAAATATATTTCGTTTTCAAAATCCATATTAGTTGACAAAGTAAAAGACAAGGACAATAAAGAAAAAAATCTGTTTATTAAAATGAGATTTTTAGATTCATTCCGTTTCGTTGGTTCCTCTTTGGAAAAGCTTGGTGCAAGCTTGGAACCAAATCAATGCATTGAGATTAAAAAATATTTTGAAGATCCTAACCAGTTTAATGAAATTCGAAAAAAAGGTGTTTATCCTTATTCTTATGTTGATTCTATGGATAAACTGTATGAAAATCAACTCCCAGCTATTGAACATTTTTATGATAAACTTAAAGATGAACCTATGTGTCCATCGGATTACAATAGAGCAATTAATATTTGGAATTTATTTAATTGTCAAAATCTTATGGATTATACCAAAATTTACTTAATATCCGATGTTCTCATATTAACAGATTTTTTGAAGCTTTTGGAAATGTATCTTTGAATAACTTTAAGCTAGATCCTGCACAGTATTATACATTACCAGGTTTAAACTGGGATTCAATGTTAAAAATGACTGATGTTAAATTAGAATTATTAACGGATATAGATATGATACATTTTTTTAAAAACAATATAAGAGGTGGTGTATGTCATTGCAGCATTCGAAAAGCTGAAGCTAATAATCCATTCTTGGAAAATTATGATCCAAGCAAACCAAATTCATTTATAATGTATTTAGACGCAACTAACTTGTATGGACATAGTATGAGTCAATGTCTCCCCGTAAGTGATTTTTCTTGGTTAAGCGAGGAAGAAATAGATGATCTTGATGTGATGTCTATATCTGATGATGCTGAATTCGGGTTCGTTTTGGAAGTAGATTTAAAGTATCCTCAACGTTTACATCAAGAACACAATGAACTACCCTTTTTGGCTGAAAATACATGCGCACCAGGTTCAAAACAAAAGAAATTAATATGCAATTTAAACCATAAAGAAAAATATGTTATTCATTACCGAAATCTTAAACAGGTGCTTCAAAATGGATTAAAATTAACTAAAATTCATAGAGTTGTTAAATTCAAACAAGCTGCATTTCTAAAACAGTACATCGATTTAAATACTGAAATGAGGAACAAATCTAAAAATAAGGTGGAAAAGGATACTTATAAATTATTTAATAATGCCATTTATGGTAAATCTTTAGAAAACATTGACAAACGAGTTGACATTAGATTAATCACACACTGGGAGAACATTGGTAAAAAGCAAGGTGCGCAGACATTGATTGCCAAACCAAATTTTAAAGATCGATTAGTTTTTAATGAAAACTTCGTCGCGATACAAATGGAAAGAATAAAGATAACTTACAATAAACCCGTTTATGTTGGATTCACAGTCTTGGAATTATCAAAAACCGTTTTATATGATTTTTATTATGACTATATTAAGAGCAAGTATGGAGACGAAGCAATTTTATTATACACGGATACAGATAGTTTAATTTTAAACATAAAAACTGAAAATTTTTATAAAGATATGCAAGACAATTTACATAAATTTGACACTTCTAATTATAGTGAAAATAATATACATAATATAACTAGGAAAAATTCTGTATTAGGACGAATGAAAGATGAGTTTGCGGGCAAACCAATTTTAAGTTTCTATGGAACGGGAGCTAAAGCCTACTGTGTCAATTTAGAGAATAAATCTGAAAAAAAGGCGAAAGGAGTAAAAAAATATGTTATAGAAAATTCCATTACTAAATAAGATTATAAAGATGTAGTTGAAAATTCTGAGATCAAATTTCGAAAAATGAATATATTTCATTCTATTTTACATGATATGTTCACACAACTAAAAAATAAGGCTGCTTTGTCTCCAAAAGATGATAAACGCTATATAATTCCAGATTCTTTTAGAACTTTAGCTTGGGGACACAAACATATAAGTATTTTGGAAGAGAAATCCAAGACTGATGATGAGATGGTTAATAATGTAATTGATATTCTAAAAGATTTAGTTCATGACGAATATAAAACATAAGAACCCTGGAAAAATATTTTAGTTTGAAAATGGCTCTGCTACCAGTAGGAGTTCTATTTCTATCAGCATTCGTTAACAATACTTTGTTCATACAAGTTGATCCTAATGTTCGAGAAGCATTTATTTGTCTATCTGTTAATAATGTAAATAATGATAGTTGGCCTTCAACTTGGAGAAGAATGAATATAAATAATGGTTTATTTACCTACAAAATAGATGATAATATTATAAATAATTCTACCGTTGTACAGTATAAGTTAAGATTATATTATTTCAATAAAACTTCAATAGTGACACAGGAATGGAATCAGTTGTATAGAAATTCTTGTATAGAAGAATGCAATGTAAATGTGTGTATAGTATTATTAAGTATATTGTTAGTAGTGTTTATATGTACTATGGGATATATATTATTCAAAGTATATTTGTATTATAAATGAAATTCTGGAGTCAATAAAAAAAAGGTTTTTATTCATAACAATGCCTATAATTATATAACAATTTTACGTTTGCTAATGCACAATGCCATTGCTTCACATTTTTGTGAAAATAACATTCTGGAATTTTCTTAAATCTACTTAATTTTGGTTCTTGACCAATGGGAATAGCGTATATGAAATCTTCATCCAAAAACTTTTTTAAGTAGTTTATTTTTTCATTCCCTTTCACGTAAATTTTGAGCGATTGGTAAACTTCTAACACATGCTTTAAAATATTATCAATTTCATTAAGTTCTATATTTCCAAATTCCCATTTTAGTCCATGATACTCTTCGGCCCATTTAACCAGTTTGAGATCAGGAGCAGATAACATATTTTTTTGAAATGGTGATTTAAACAGATAATTTGAGCAACGAATCCCATCATAAATCGCTAATTCTTTTGGAATGTATCCAAAGGAACAGTTATATCCTTGAATGTCGATAAAAAGTTCTGTCTTACACTCATTCATGGTTAGTCGCTAAATGATGTTTAAATCTATAAGATTAGTGTTTAAATCCTCCCACCACTATCCCCACTACCACGCTTACTATCCCCACTACCACGTCTATCTATTTAAGCAATCACCCACAGTTCTACTGACATTATTTCAAGCAAACATCTGAAAATGTATCAACCAACAGGAAACCAACAAGAGTTTAGTAAGAAGCGCAATGCAGCTCTCATCAATGAATCCATCTACTACATCGACAAATCCAAATCCAAATGGGTCAGCATTGGATTTTCCTTAGAGAGAAAATATATTCCTGTTGTTAAAGTCTGTGGATACAAATACAATCAAAATGTGATTTTTAATGAAGATCAATGGATTTCCTTCCTAAATAACCAAGGAATTATGTTGAGCTTTATTTATTCCAACAACACCGGGTGGCAACCCATGAAGGGAAATGGTTATGAGATTCACTTTGTGTTTATTGGTGATGCAAGAATAATTAAGATTACACAAGATGGTGGTAATGAAGTATTTTTAGCTGGTGACACCATAAATGAATTAGTGAACTTGACAAATTTAATCAAATATCCTTTTGATATCTTAAAAAACCAGGAATTTTCCAAATATTATAATAATTTAGGTAGTGGAATCTCTATGAAAAATGGTGATTTGTTAAAAAATGTATATGATGTTATTTCACCTATGGAAAATAGTTTAAATGTTTGCTGTGTTTTAGAATTATTAAACTTTTACTCAGATTGTGTTGTGGAGGATGTAGAAATATTTGCATGTAATGAATTTGTAAAGAGTTGCATTGAAAATAAAAATTTATAAACATATTTTTCTTTTTATTCCCCCCACCTCCTAAATTAATATTTAAAGCTCTGAACTTACTTTAAGTCTGAACATTCTCCAACAAGATGTGGTTAGCATATACATCTCAACGAGTAGCATATAACCTAACAAGTGCTATAGAGAATCTATCGCAACACTTTAGTAATTTAGAATTTGATGCTGAGCATGAAGCCGAGTATGGATTCGAAAACTTCTATACGTATGAGGAATGTATGGAATTGGCAAGAAAGTATGAAAAAGCTGCAGAAGCCTGTAACATATATTTAAATACTTCTGATATAAGAACTTTTCTGCAAACCATAAAGGAAATGGGATTTGAGGAGCATTTGGATGAGGTAAAGAAGTTTTTGTCACCTGAAATTATTCAAGAATTCAACCTAATTTATAACAAATAAAAAACTTTATTTCATTTATGTGTTTTATTCAATCATTAAATTATTATTATATAAATTGTATACATTAGTAAGTGCACATATACATGATGATTTAGAATGATAAAAACAATGAGCTTCTCCTTCTTGGAATTTTGGATTTTCATCAAGTTCTATGACTGGTTTTAGTGAGTATTTTCGAATGTATTCGGATTTCTCTCTCCCTTTAACATAAACATGATCTACTTTCTCTGTTAAATTCTTGATTATAAGAGAAAACTTGTGAATTGGTGTATATCATTCATTCCATGGGATACAGTGATGATTTTTCATTAACCACACAGCTTGTTTGTGTAAGTCAGGTGGTAGGTATTTTAGATCAAATGGTGCTTTAAAAACATAGTGACAAGTCTTGCTTCCATCATAGGCAGCCAGTTCTTTGGGAATAAACTTCTTATTTTCTATGTTAAATCCTTGCACATCGACAATTAGTAACCTCATAATTTAATAAGCGAAAATTGTTTAATCATAGATTTCTTGTCAGAATATTCTTGTAGTTGTTGTTTTAATTTTTTCAGCTCTTCTAAAAAGTAGGATACTCGAAGTTCCAGTTCTTCACCCATAATGGTAGGAAGGAATAGTAGAGCATTGATTTTATATAGTCAGACATGCGCTTTAAAGTTGTCTAACATTTTTGGTTAATGGATTGTAGCTAAATACTTTATCATGCATAATAAGACAATATGCAGATATTTTGTTTTTAAGATCATCATGTAATTCAAACTCAACTCTCATAACAATAGGTCCGGATTCAATTGATTCTTTCTGATGTGAACAATCGATATATACGATAGGAGCATAAGTATTAATTTCCTTTGGAGAAAAAATGGGTTCAGGTGTTAATCCATAGTAAGATTTTTGAAATTGTGAAAACATTTCATATAATGATGCAAATTTATTTTTAGCAAAGTCTAAATATAGATCGTTGTAGGGATATCTCTCAGAGTTTAAAAATACTTTGATGTTTCGTAATTTAACGTTGGAAAATAGAGACATATCAGTAGTTGATTTATCCCTTAAGTCTTTTTGAAAAGCAATTGCTACATGACGTGGGGTATTAACTTTCGTAGATGTTTTGACAGGCCAGATATGACGATTAGTTTTTAATAATTCCGGATATTCAATCAGTTCCCAACTCCGGAAAGCAATTATTATATCAGTATTCTTATTAATTATTTTAGATAATGCCAATTCTTGAGGAATAGCTACTGAAATGTGAGGTATATTCCAAGTTAGCTTTGTAAACTCAATTTTTGGATTTTCGTCTGCAGTATTAATTGTTGCATTTTTGTCGGAAGTATCGCGTACTAAAATAAGTTCTTGTTTGGCATTTAAAATAATTTTTTTGTAGTCTTGAAAAAAACCCATTAAGAATTTAAGCGGAATGCAAACATTGAATAATCCTGTTGTTGCATCAACAACTTGTGAAGATTCCATAGGAAACCAGCCTGCGTTTTTAAGTTTATTGCATTCATTTTTATTATATGACAAGTATCCCTTTATTGTTGAAGTTAACCCAACATCTCTAACTGAATCTATTGTAACACCGTTTAGTTGATAACGCATTTCTTTAAAAAGGAATGCAATCCCATTGTTTATCAATTTTAATGTATTTGAGATGGTATTATTATCTTTTGTTAGTTTACCCTCTATGTAAAGAAAGCTTTCGGAAGGAAGAGTATACTTGTCTACTTCATGAACAGGTATTATAATTTCATCATTATTTCCCAATTTTGTAGGTAGGTATGGTTCATAACCATGAACTTCGGAATGCACAATTGAATTATCTATGAAAAGACCTTCTGCTACGTTAAGGATATCCATTATATTAAAACCTTTAAGCCTAGAGATTTCAAAAAGCTTATATTTTCAGGTGTTATCCCTTGTGTGTTTCTCTTTCTACTAATCTTTGGTTTACGGTGTTTAGTCTTCTTATAGTTTTTATTAATTTTTGTGGGTAAATTGGAGGTTTTTCTATTATAAAGGATAACCATTATACTTCTTTTATATGCAACCTTATTGTTACAGTTTCGTTTCGAAAATCAACAATATTTAAATCTTGGTCTATTACCTTTATTGTTATTTTATCTATTACTTTTACTGTAACAGGAAAATAAATAATATTTTGAGGACTTTCTATTATTTTAAATCCAGGGCTAACATTAGGGAAAAACTGATGAATAATGTGTACTGGCTTTCCGTTCACATAGGAACCTTCTGCGATACTGCAGTCTATGTATAAAGAATTAACTTTTATAACCTCTGCTGGATTTTGCGATGTTCTTGGAACTCCATCACCAGATATTATCCCATTATTAAAACCCAAAAGCTTTCCTATTGTACCATCTTTAAAAATAATATCTGTAGTAGACTTTATTGTTGATTTTAATGTGTTGTTATTTGCATAGAGGTGAAACGAAATATTTCTTTTTTGGAATTCACTCTGTAAATATTTATTAACATCGTCCATTTCATAACTTCCCGTAGGAATTGTTAAAAATTCATTATTTTTTCCAAAATATACTTTATTATTACTTTTATCAATATTTGGTATTGCATTAAAAGTTTCAAAGTTGGTAAGTCCGACAACGTAGGAAGTGTTAGGATCTAAGTAAATAGGTGGATGGAAATCTGCTTGAAGTATAGCTGAATTTGCGGAAAGAGCTATAGTAAACGACATGATGGTCGTAATAAGAATAAAATGGAAACACAATTACGTATTATTATAAATAAACTGTAAGGATAACTGTCCGCAAGTTGAGGTATTAAAAGATTGATATTTATCATAGTTATATTTAATATTGTTGTTGCTACCATCGCTATAGAAATAAGTTATAACTTCATTTGGTGGTCGTAGATTTCCAAAAAAATAAAAGTAAATTATGATATTATTTTTAACATACGCTGTCCAGTGAGTGCCTTCCCCCATATCGTCATCTAAATTTATAATACCTGTTTCATATTTTTTTATTTTTTTGGGTACCTTGTTTCTCATAAAGACACCTCTAAAATGTAGCAACTTTAATATTTTCGCATACTTTAATAAATCTATATTTGTCAAAGGTCGGCGAGGTAGCAAATTTAACAGTTTTTTGAATATGGTTTTAAATATAGACCACACCCTTTCTTATATGGTTTTAAATAAAAACCTTTTCCAATTGATATTTTTTCCATTTCTTTGTTGTGTCTTGTTTGCTCTTCTAACTTCTTTTGTGCATTTTTGGTGGAATTTACTGCCTGGGCAATGCCAGCAGCGCCCCCGCTTAGGGCTCCTAGAGCAGATAAACCAGCAAAAATAGGTATTAAAGGTAAAATTCCACCAGTTTTTGGAATTGGAATAATTCTTTGTTTAGGTTCTTTTATTTTTAATTTTTTAATTGATGACAAAGCAGTGCCGGCAGCGTTTCTTATATTAGCAAATTTTTTCCCAGCTAGCTCTTTACGTGCTTTTCTTACGACTTGGTTAAAGGATATTTGACCTCCTTTCTTGCGTTTATGACTTCTTTTCCGTTTTCTTATTCCCATGCCGAGTTTTGTTTTTGCTTTCATGATTCCGGCCACAGCCAAGGATGACAGTTTTTCGCCTAGATTTGAATCTGAAGCTTTAAATCTATTAAATGCCTTTTTAGCTAATACTTTATCTGCCTCGTTTCTGTTTTTTAAATCGGAATATTCCGAATATGCTATATCGTGCTCTTTGCAAGCTTCGTCTAATAAATTAATTCCCTTATCACCTCGAGCAAGCCTTTTATTTAACTTTGTACCAGGTCCACAAAAGTTATAAGAAGGAATATGGAGCTCTACTGGTAATTTATTAATAAGAGTATTTAATAAACCACTACCTGTTCTCTGTCCTTCCACACAGTGAATGACATTATTATGTCTAATCATTATATATAAATGATTTAAGAACGCAAATAACCGTACTTAAATAGCGATGTTCAAACAATGAAGATCAAAAAACAAGATTTTTCTTTACCGATAAAAAATTTTGATTTATGTCATGATAATTATCGAAAACATGGACAATTATTTGGTGGAAACTGTAAAAGATGTTTAATAGTAGGACCATCGGGTTGTGGGAAGACAAATGTTATGATTTCTCTTATAACACACGCTAATGGATTAAGATTTGAAAATATATATGTGTACTCAAAATCCTTATATCAATCAAAATATGAATATCTAAAAAGGCTTTTTGCCCCACTAAAGTTTATTGGTTATTTTGAATCATCGAACGCTGAGGATATTGTTTCACCCACTGAAATAAAACCAAACTCACTGATTATATTTGATGATATAGTATGCACTGATCAAAGTCTTATGAGGGATTATTTTTGTTTTGGACGTCATAAAAATACAGATTGTTTTTATTTGTGTCAAACATATTCATCAATCCCTAAACAACTTATACGTGATAATGCCAACCTCTTAGTAATTTTTCAACAGGATGCTACAAACTTGAAACATATATATGATGACCATGTAAATGGTGACATGAGCTTTCAAGAGTTTAAAAACTTGTGTTCAATGTGTTGGAAACATAAATATGATTTTGTCGTTATTGATAAAGACTGTCAATTTAATGATGGGCGCTATAGAAAAGGATTTGATAATTTTATTTCCACTATATAACTCTCTGACAAAACGATAATTTTCTAGTATACAACCTACCTTTTGTAAAGATGGATGAAAAAACGGCGAAAGAGTTGGTAAAAACTAGACAAGCCGTTAGACAAAAGTATAAAGCTTTAAAATCAGATTTATCTGATAAAGAAATTCGTATGGAAAAAGAATTTAAACCAATAACTCAACCTTTGCATGAGTTAATTCAGACAATTAAAACAGAACCGTTCATTAAAAAAGAAGTATATTCACCACAATTAGTTTCGACCCCAAAATTTCAATTTCCTACGCCAGAGATCAATCAAAGGAAATCAAATGCATATAGTAAATATCTTCCAACACACATGCCCTCACTTTTAGGAGATGAAGAAGTATTTTTTGAAGATTCGCAACAGTCAGGAGAATCAAGCCCTGAAACAACAATTGAACCAACTATAGGTGAGTTGCGACAAGATGTTTTAGAATTAACAAGAACACCTGCTTATGAAGAATATTTGGAAGCATATCATTCACTTCTAAGACCATTCGTGGATGGGCTAATAAAAGACACGGAAGGTAAATTTGATAACAAATATGGTTTTAGACATGATGTTGATGCAGATAAATATAAGATTGCTAATTCTGTGGTGGATTTCATAGGAAAAGATTTTAAAGTTGAAGGAGTTAGGTATGAGGGAACACCTGGATTGTATGAGCTTCTTTTTAAAAAAGAACCTGTTGGTTATACATCAAATGATATGGAAAATTATATGGATGTTTTGAATAGGACAAATGCATATAGACGAAATTTTGATCCTGATAGTCAAATTCAAGGTTCGACCGACATTAAATACTTGACAATAGTTAAACCTTACTTATTACAAAAAGGTATATTAAAACGGGGAAGCACAACAGAGACAGGTTATCGTGCAGTTCTACCAACCACTTCACGTTTGCTACCTCCACAAAGACCGCGTTCTACAAGAAATCTGTCTACAAAAAGTGGAAAGGGGGGAGCTATGTTAAATTTATCAAAAAAGAAATTAGATTATGTATATTATGACGATATAAATGAGATAATTGATAGACTAAAATTATTGACAGCATCACAAATGGCTGGACATACTGGTCATCAAAATGAAATAATATCGATTTTAGAAGAACTAAGAGAAGCAAAAATAATTAAATAAATACTAAGTCTCACATGTTTATTCCTTATTCTACCGCTGACAACAACCATGTCTATTGACAAGTTTGGTTCCCACATCTTTGGCAAGGATAATAAAGAACATAACATTATAAAACTTGTTGACCTTAGTGCAGTTAAACTTTGTTATAATTTGGTATTACCTTTTATGGGAATCTACTCTCTCTCCGATAGAGTTTACCAACTTTTACAAGACAAAAGAATTAAATATATCTTTCCTATGGAATCTGCTACAATAATTGGGGCAGAGTATCCAAAAAAATATGTTTTCTTAAAAATTAATGGAAAAAAGATCACCGATCCTGTAGGTATTCGGTTAAAGAAAGGAGATGTTCTTTCTTTTCATCGTCCTGACGGTAGTCATTTAGAAGATTTTTATGGCGAATTGTTAATAAAATGCCCTGTAGAAGTAACAAACTAAACATTTAATTATCATGTCTGCACAACCTAACATCAAGGAAGATCTAGTCAACGAGATACATAAACCTGCTAGAAAAAATTTCAGACGACGACGGGTTATTATTAAAAATTTAAACGACTTATGGCAAGCAGATTTGGTGGAAATGATACCTTATGCAAAACTAAATAAAGGATATAGATATATTTTAGTTGTTATAAACACATTTTCCAAACATGTTTGGGTTCAACCTGTTAAAAGAAAAACTGCTGAGGAAGTAACTTTAGCTATGGAAAAAATTTTAAAGCTTGCGAAAACTCCTCCAACTAACATACATACAGATCAAGGAAGAGAATTTTTCAACAAAAACTTTAATAAATTAATGGAGAACTATAACATTAATCACTACAGTACATTTTCCACAGTGAAAGCAAGTATTGTTGAAAGGGTCAACAGAACTTTAAAAACTCTCATGTGGAAACAGTTTAGCTTGCAAGGAAATTATAAATGGTTGGATATCCTAAATAATATTGTTTTTAAGTATAATACAACTAAACATATAACAACAGGATTAAAACCTATAGATATAAATGAAGAAAATGAAAAAGATGTTCTAAAATCAACTTATAATAATATAAAAACAATTGACCCCAGAAAATCAAAATTTAAACAAGGGGATTATGTTAGAGTTAGTAAATACAGGGAGGCTTTCCAAAAGGGATATACACCAAACTGGTCCAATGAAAATTTTCAAATTAAAGAAATTAAATTAACCAACCCAAGAACATATCTGCTGACAGATGACAAAAATGAACTAATTTTAGGTAGTTTTTATGAACCGGAGTTGCAGAAAGTCAAACATTCAAACGTGTATCTCGTGGAAAAGGTGCTAAGAAGAAAAGGAAATAAAGTGTATGTTAGATGGCTGGGAATGGACAAATCACACAATTCTTGGATATTAAAAAAAGATGTAATATAATAAAAATAAAAAACTTTATATTTAACAACATGGTTTTATTTACTTCTCATCATGTTACTTATGTACAACAATATCACTAGAGCTTGATCAGTACTGTCATTTTTCTTCACAAGAATCTTTTCCTTAGTCTCTTTTAAAACAATTGAGAAATAGAATCTTCTGCAAAGAGGACAATGCGCGTTGGTTTTCGACCACTCTGTTAAACACTTTATACAAAATTTGTGTGTGCATGAATTGGGTGTGCAAATTTCTTCTCTTCTCATGGAATATAAACAAACAGGGCATCTGCTTCTGTCTTCTTGTTTAAGCTTTTTCGCCGATTTTCTGCAACCAACCAGCTTTCGTTTTTGAATCATATTTCTAGCAAATAATGTTTTAGAAACCGTATGTATATAAATTTATAGATATTCCCCCACTCAAGTAAAGCTCGCACGGGTGAGGTGGGAGGACATGACTCTGAATTGGTCGTACTCAAAAATTATTTAAAACGATTTTCGTAAATTTTGTTTCTAAAATTTTCATGCAAAACATCCTTTAGGAGCTTCTCAGCATATTGAAGTCTATTTTGAAAGCGGTAGCGTTCCAATACGTACTGCTCGTAGTTACTAATACTTGCTTGTTTGTATGCAAATTTCCATGCAAACAATACATGGATTTTATTCATATTTTCGTTAAATGTAACCTTCTTCATAGTGCTTCTCTAAAATCACAAGCTTTCTTCCCTTATATATTAAAAGTCAATGTCATATTATGAGCGGGGAGGGGAGGTGGGGGGAGGGAGGGGAGGGGGAGGGAGGGGAGTCAGATCCACATACTAGTGCCTCTACTATTAAAGTTACTCAAGGTCAAGTCAAGGTCAAGAGTGGGAGGAACAGAAACGGTTTACTACTACTACTACAACCAAAGGGGAGAATAGCAACCAACTTACAACATCTACTTTTATTTTTCCAGATCTCATATATTTCATAAACAAGATACTGTTTCGGCAAATTTGCAGTAATTGATCTCACTTTGCATAAAGGAAAGAATTAATTTATTAGAGTAATTTAGAGTTAAAACGTTTAGATTTAGTGTAAAAACGGTTTTCCGGCTTACTAAAATTAGTTGTGACAACAGTATATTTCTGATCGTGCAGGAAGAGATTTCCTTATTTCCGCTCCTTTGTCTCATTCCTTATAATTACTAATTATTAATATTAAATTCCTTATTCTGTGAAATAAAATAACGGTAACAATCTTTTATTATTCCGTCTGAGAATTTAATATTAAACCATAATTATATTCTTTTCTCGCAACAACCTGTCTAAATCTGGGCTATAATTATTTCTTAACTGGTTCGATGCGAGAGAACCACTTCTTCGTTCTTGTTTTCGACGTCAGATTCACAGACCTTCATAAAGTATTTTTAGACTCCTCGAGCGTGAAGTTCAGTTACGAGCCGATATATTATAAAACCGTGTAAAGAACGTAGTTTCCTAAATTGATTTTAAAATACAGTTTAAATGTGAGAAAACCCTTGCAACGTGCTAATGCTAAAGTGACTTAGATTTATTGTGGAAAATTGTAGTGTTTTCAAAGTTAAAATTCATTATAAAGCTGTAAGTCCTAACTACTGTATTTTATATCATTTGAATAATAAGTGTTGTGATTTTTAGGATCTTTTTCTCCGAACTAATATAAGCAAATGATTATTATCGACTCAACATTTATTCTTGTCTTTCTATCTACATAGAGAAAAGGTAAAAAACCAAATTTTATACATATTTATTATCGTAAAAGTTAAACATCTATAGTAAAGTTTTGATTATATGAAATACATATAAAGTTCTTAATTATTTCTGAATGATGTGATAAGGCTTTCATGCTGTAAATTTTATCTCTAAATAATACAACGTAAAAATCACTTTCTGTTGAGAAATTGAAGCAGTCGTCTTTGTTTACTCATGGCTTCAAACTGTGTAATAACTGCTTGTTCCCTAGTCCTCAATACATCCAACAAACTATGACAGTGATTGGCCATTTCCATAAAATGATCTAATCTTTGTTGCATTGATACACGTGTGGTCCTTATTTCTTCCAAACTAATGTCCCTATCAATGTTTAACAATGCTTCTTCATCTAAATCCTGTTGTTCATGCATTTCTACATCGTTCATTATTAGAATGGGGGCCTGTTCAACAATGGGAGCTTGCTCGGGAACATCATCAGCTACAGCAGGATTCTCCAAGACTGCAAGCTCCTCTTCGTTTCTGAATGCTTCAATGACAGCATGTTCAACAATGGGTACTTGCTCGGGAACCTCATCACCTACAGCAGGATTCTCCAAGACTGCAAGTTCCTCGTCGTTTATGGATGTTTCAATGACATCGTCCAGGAGGGCTTCCACTTCTTCTTCGTTTGGAAGATCTCCATTAATTAAGTTATTTACCGCTTCTTCCACTTCGTCAACCTCTTGTCTAGCTGGAACAAGCACTATATCTTCTAAAACGTGTACGCGTCCAGCTAACCTAGCCATTGTAGCAACAGTTGGTTTTGAATACATTTTGATTTGTTTAGGTTACGTAGACTTGATTTGACTTGGTTATTTGTAGATAGAAATAAAATAATAAATGTTGAGTCGATAATAGTGACTTGAGTTTATAAGCTGTACTGAAGTTAGAGCGGAAAAGTTGTGCTTTTATAGCCAACTTTAAAATAAAAATTTCTAAATCTAATTATAATTTTCTAGTTACGGCGGACCCGCTTAAGTCATTTATTACAATCTCTTAAAAATGTCCCTCATAGAGCAGACTGCAAAAATGTACGGAAATTTTTATAATGCAGGGTAATTGCCTTTGTAAAATAAAAATTCCTGCATCTGCTGTTACTTTTCTAGTTATGACAGTATCTAACTCTGTTAAAAATATCCCGCATAGGGCAGACTGCAAAAATGTATGGAAATAGGCACGTCCATCTGATCATTTTTATAATGCAGGGTAATTTCCTTTATAAAATAAAAATTCCTGCATCTGCTGATAATTTTCTAGTAATGGCAGTATCTAAGTCTGTTAAAAATAGCCCGCATAAAGCAGAGTGCAAAAATGTATGGAAATAGGCACGTCTATCTGGTCATTTTTTTTATAATGCAGGTTAATTTCCTAAGCACATCTTTTACTCAATTCATAGCAAGAATCCCCTACAAATAATAATTACTCATTGCTCCATAATTGTACCCGTATAAAATGAATACAGTACTTCAGGAAATTATTCAAAGGTAATTTAAATTTAATGATCGAAGCGATACCCGTACCTGCTGTCTATAATTTTTATAAAATAAAAAGAAACAATTAATAAATTAAGTACATTTCCTTTTAAGACCCACCAACAACATATAATTTTTACTGGTTCTATAGTGTTTAAATCACTATCGTTTTGAATAAGTATAGAAGATATTCCATTAGCGGAATTAAAATAACCATATAATTTTCTAAAGAGTCAACTCAGTACAAAAATAAATCATACCATCTGCAAAATGTAAAACATTTGGTTACATATCTTTTTATAAGTAATCAACTCGAACACGGAAATTATGTAATATCATGTGCAAATATACTTACTTAAACAAAGCCGGGTGAAAGGCGTTCGTTGAATGCTGGAAAACGTGAGAAATGAGCTTCTCTATATTAAATTGCATATACGGGGGGGCATTGAGAACTTAATAAAAATACAGCGTGTACTTAAATTGTTTTTATTATACAGGTGACATTAAAAACGATAAAATAGAGTATATTTAAATTGTATGTTTTTATTATTCGAGGACATTAAAAATAATAAACATATTTCTTGAGCTACTGGTGGGTAGTAAATCAACTGTTTTTTCCTTGCATATGCAAAAGCCTTATACTAGCTGTTGGACATGCCATTATTGATAGTTAGTTCTTGTTCAATGAATAATCAATAGGGACTGCTACAGACATCGTTGTGAATTGTGTGAAATACTGTAAATATTGAGAATTTATAGCAATAAAAGCGGTGTGCGGAAAAGCTGGTAGGAGGAATGGTTTTGAAAGCTCCTTTGGAGCTATATTAAATTGCATATACGGGGGGCATTGAGAACTTAATAAAAATACAGCGTGTACTTAAATTGTTTTTATTATACAGGTGACATTGAAAACGATAAAATAGAGTATATTTAAATTGTATGTTTTTATTATTCGAGGACATTAAAAATAATAAGCATATTTCTTGAGCTACTGGTGGGTAGTAAATCAACTGTTTTTTCCTTGCATATGCAAAAGCCTTATACTTGGACATGCCATTATTAATAGTTAGTTCTTGTTCAATGAATAATCAATAGGGACTGCTACAGACATCGTTGTGAATTGTGTTAAATACTGTAAATATTGAGAATTTATAGCAATAAAAGCGGTGTGGGGAAAAGCTGGTAGGAGGAATGGTTTTGAAAGCTCCTTTGGAGCTGGATTTGATATAAGAGTGGTAGGATTTGGTAGGGAGTGTGGGGGGATTTGGTAGGGAGTGGGGGGATTTGGTACGGAGTGGAATGGATTTGGTAGGGGTGGGGGGATTTGGTAGGGAGTGGGGGGATTTGGTAGGGGTGGGTGGATTTGGTAGTGTGAAGAGTGGGGGGATTTGGTAGGGGTGGGTGGATTTGGTAGTGTGAAGAGTGGGGGGATTTGGTAGGGGTGGGGGGGATTTGGTAGGGAGTAGGGGGATTTATTTTTGGATCCATATCTGGTGTGGTGGTAGGGATAGTGTCCATATTTCCCGCGAACGAAAATCATCTACTCTCTTCCTTTGCCAGTTGGTAGTCGCCCACTTGTTACTTTAAGACAAAATGACTCTGTGTTTAAACCTGCGGAATTAGATTGATAAACATTACTTATTACATTACAAACATCCTCGTAATTTACTTCTTTGGCAGGTTTAAAGCGAATCCACCCTTCACCGCGACTAAAGTCTTTTGAACAAAAACTAAAACCAACGTAATCCGACGCTTGAAGTCCTTCAGTGGCCTTATGAATAACCTGCTGTATAGCGTCTCTCACCCAGCCAACTGGTTCAGTTCCTTCTGGCACATGCTTTAACTTAAATTCCACCACACGACCTGTAACATTGTATCTTCGCACCTTTTGAATAGAGTCCCTAAAAACAATGAACTTTTCCATTTTAACTAGACACGTCCGTACACTTCAAGAGGCTGATGCGAAATGACTAGACTGCTGTTTACCACCTCTATTTATAACCTCGGTTAGGTTTGTTAAAGCAAAATTTTAGGGTGCGTTCAGAAATTAGGGTGCGTTCGGAAAACTTACCTTTAATACGAAGTCAAGGATTAGTATGCAGTAAAAGTTTAAGATAGGTATAGAGCTAAAATATTCTGTTTCCTAAACTTTGATCAATTATTAGAAACTATCTGTAACAAAACAAACAGTTATAATAATAATAATAATAATAATAATAATATAGATGTTTATGCCAATAAAAATAATTTAAATATAAATATAAAATTGATAAGAGTAAAAAAGAAAACCAAAAAATGACAGTAGTATGCTAGTTGGCATAAATAGGTGGGATTTTGATTTATAAGAAATCATTCTTCCAATCCTACCCCTACTAAATAATTTTTTATATTATTTTTAAAAGTTATATAGCTTAAGCCCCTTAGACTAGAAGGAATATTTTTTAAAAATTACACAAGATGTATATTTAAACGAAGACTTATATTTTTCAGTATGATGTTTAGATATTTCTATTGCGTTCTGATTTCTAGTATTAACATTATGAATATTATTCCTTAATTCAATTTTTTCAAATAAATATCTAGGTTTCTGAGTTAAAATTATTTTATATATAAAACAGGATAAGTGGATTTCGCGTCTTTTTTCTAATTTAATTATATTATATTTGTTAAAGGTAGGTGATATGTAATCATATTTTTTTAGTCCTATTGAAAAACGAATACAGTTATTTTGAAGAATTTGTAATTTCTGTTTATCTTCGTTACTGATATTTTTGTGATAAATTATATCACAATAATCTAATCCACTTAGAATAATTGAATCAACCAGCCTGAGTTTAGTATCGGTATTTAAGTAGTCCTTAAATTTATATAAAATTCTTAGTTTGTAGTATGCTTTTTTAATTATATTTTTTATATGTTCATTAAAATTTAGATACTGATCAAAAATTACTCCAAGATTTTTACCATATTCGATTGAAGTAATCTTAAAATTATTGTTAAGAACAATTTTGAAATCAGAATTATTTTTTATTTTAGTGATTAGTGTTTTAGGACCAGTTAAAATTAAGTTAGTTTTATTTTCATTTATTTTTAATCCATGATCAGTTATAGTTTTTGAAATATTTAAAAGATCCTTATTGATTAAAGAAATACTATATTTTAAATCTGTGTATTTGATTGAGTGATATATTTGAGCATCATCTGCAAAAGCTAAAAGATTGCCGTGTTTAATTGATAAATGAAAATCAAAAGTGTATATAATAAACAATAAAGGGCCTGTTTGTAAAACAAATACTTTAATCTTTGTTTTGTATTTTAAAAGAACCGCGTCTCGGGGTCATAACTAACCAATCAGGTTAAAAACGTCAGACGTAGTTGTCGTTGCACGGCAACCTAACTTCAAAGAAATGTATCAAGCAACCTTTTGTTCCGTACGTAGCGTTTAGCCGATCGTGCTCTTCCGAAGGCGCGCTTCCTAGACTACCACGTCGGTAGAAGTTGTCCGTATAGTTTTATTATACTGCGCGAGTTACGCGTTTTACCGTTGTCCTTGACTTTGTCTTGTGGGTATAAACCGTCCTACAAATTTCAAATTTTATCGCCGTGTTTGGCATCTGTCAATGTCTATACAAGGTTAAATTAAAGTTAATGTCGACTTTGCAACCTTTCCTTTTTTGTCAGTTGTAAACTTAGTAAAGTATTAAGTTAGTTTAAGAAGATTAAACAAATATATGGTAGAAAAAAAAGTTAAAGAGTTTAACTACAACTACAGCAACCTATGAAGATATTCGATGGGGAATTCCTGACTTTTCAGGTGTGGAAACAATAATGTTGTTACCATAGAGTTACAGCGGGATTGTGCCCGAAATCAAAACGTCACGACTGTACATTTGGTCCTTCGGAACCGGATAGAAAAACTGTAGAAAAGGAAAACAAAGTGGTTTGTAACAAAAAAGTACTCAGAAAATATTGTGTCCCGACAAACTGTAAGTTTGAAGTTTTATATTATGTAAAGTCAAAATAAACTTTCCATATACATATTTTGACAAGAAAAACCCTCTTATAAAGACTTTCTTTAATTTGACGAGAAGCAGGCATTATTACCTTCCGATTTGTCACGAGAAACATCAGTTTTTTAGTAGAGACTTTTAGTTTTAAAGAAAAAATTAACTTATTTAACTTTGATCAAATTTAAAAATTTAGATATTGTTGAGAGAATTTAGATTTATTCTTATTCAAATGTTACTTTAAAAAAATACCTGTGTCTTACAAAAATACCTTAAGATTGTCTCAGTTTACTGATTTTGTCTCAGAAAATTTTGTCTTGTTAAATTTTTAAGATACATTTTTTATTATAAAAAATGGATTATTTGATCCAGCAAAGAAAAGTTTGCAAACGAAACATTTCACGTATAGTTAATTGGTATAAAGACATGAGAGATACTGAAAACGATGTTTATCAGTTTCAAATTCACGAGGTTAAATTAAATTCACATTTTGCTAAATGGGAGGACATTCAAAATGAGATAGAGGTTTTAGATACTGATAAGACTGATAACGAAATTAGAGAGGAAGTAAAGAAAAAATATTATGACACTTTAGCAGGTTTAATGCGTAAAATTTTTGAATTAAAGTCATCGTCTTCAATCAATACGTCGCTGCAGCCAATTATAATTCCACAAACTGCACAATCAAATGTCAAACTACCCGATTTAAATATTCCTAATTTTTCTGGCGATTTTACGGAATGGACGTCATTCTTTCAACTCTTTACGGCTTTAATTACAAATAACTCGGACTTGAGTAACATTCAAAAATTTATGTATCTTAAATGTTATTTAAAAAATGAACCACTTAATTTAATTGATAACCTACAACTCTCCGACGCAAATTTTAAAGTCGCAATAGATATTTTAACAAAACGATATTCCGATAATACGTTAATTGTTAACGCTCACATAAAAAAATAATTAGATATTTCTCCAGTTACTAAAATTAATTTTCAAAATTTAAGAGAATTTTTAACTCACATTAAAAGACAAATTGCATCAGTGCGTAATTTAAGTTTACCCGTAGATCAATGGGATGTTATTTTAATTCATATTTTCTCTCAAAAGCTTGATCATAACATGCGTAAGTCTTTTGAATATGAGAGAGATAGATCAAAATTACCGACTATGGATGAATTTTATAACTTTTTAGAAAAGAAATGTCAAATTTTAGAAACTGTGGCTACATCCGAGTCTCAGGCTGATAATAAAAGTTTTAATAAATTTCAGAAGTGTCCAAGTAAGCATGGACAAACTTCGGCTCATATGGGTATTATGAACTCACCTCTTCGTTCATCTAGAGATTACTTGACGTGTGCTTATTGCAACCAGGCAAATCATTTCTTATATAAATGTGAGACATTTTTAAATTTGCCTCATAATGAAAAATTAAAATTTTTACATATAAATCAGAGATGTTCAAATTGCCTTGGTAAACATGCATTTTTGCAATGTCGTAGCGAAAAGCTATGTAATATTTGTCGTAAAAAGCATCATACAATTTTACACATCAATTCTTCCGTACTTAAACTTAAAAATGAAAACAATTCTGGACAAGTCAATGATCAGAATAGAGGTTTTAATAAAAATTATTCCACGTTTAGTAATAATAATAAAACCGAAAACGCTACTGATTTATTGTCAAGTCAAGGGAATATAGAAAAACAAATTTTTCAAAATCAGTGCTCTCAAAATGAAAAAACACATACCCTTGTTGGTTCTAATCGTCAAATTTCAAATGACGCTTTTCCAAGTAGTCCTTTAACGGCAATGTCACACACATCATTTTCACAAAATCCAACATTTGTGTTTTTGGCTACTGCTATAGTAAATTTAAAAGCCGAAAATGGTTCTTATGTTATGGCTAGAGCTTTAATTGACCCTGGCAGCCAAAGTTCATTTATTTCACAAAAATTAGTAAATATATTAGGTGTCCGTTCTTACGACATGCAGACTCGTATCTCAGTTATTTCAAACAAAAGTACGATTGCTAATAAAATGGTAGATATCAGAATATTTTCTAATGTTGAAAAAGAAAAATCTTTTGACGTGTCTTGTCTCATTATAGATGAAATAACTGGAAAGTTGCCCCAAGTTCAGATTAATAAAAATAATTTACATATTCCGTTAACTGTTCCCTTAGCAGATCCTTCATTCCATATTCCATCAGAAATTGATATTCTTCTAAGTGCGGAAGTACACCGTGAACTTATCAAACCTGAAATAATTGACTTGGGAAAAGGTTTACCTATCTTACAATCTACACATTTAGGATATGTCGTTTCAGGTGCAATGTCTAACTGTCATACGTCTAAATCAAAGTCGAATGTATCATTTTTCATACAAAATTCACAAACCGATTCTTACAATTCTGGTAATGACCTTGACTCTCTTCTTTGTAAATTCTGGTCCTTGGAAGAAGTCGAAAATAAGCCCAATTTATCACCAGAAGATCTTCAGTGTGAAAAAATATTCCAAGAGACGACAAAAATTTTAGATAATGGCCAGTTTCAAGTAAATTTACCCCTTAGAAATAACGAAGATATTTCAAAACTGGGTGATTCATTTTCTTTAGCAAGAAAAAGATTTTCTTACCTAGAAAACAGATTTAAGAAAAATCCTGTGCTTTTCTGTCAGTATAAAGATTTTATTGACGAATATGTGTCTTTAAATCATACCCGATATGTGTCCCCGTCCGAAGCTGAAAAATGTAATCGTAGATATTACATGGCTCACCATTGTGTTATACGTGAATCCAGTGCCACGACAAAATTACGTGTTGTCTACGACGCTTCCATGAAATCCAGTTCTGGATTCTCTTTGAACGATATTTTACTTAAAGGTTTTACCGTCCAACCAGAACTGTTTGACATACTTTGTAGATTTCGTTCTTCGGCATTTGTCTTTATTTGTGACATTGAAAAAATGTATCGTCAAGTTCGTGTTAATCCAGATCAATCATTTTTACAAACAATTCTATGGAGGGAATGTTCCGAGAAGTCTTTGGAACAAATTGAGTTGACAACTGTCACATATGGTACTAATTGCGCCGCGTAACTCGCCACAAGATGTCTGGTAGAGCTCGCAAATAAAGGCAAAGATCAGTTTCCTCTTGCTTTTAAAGCAATTCTTAATCAATGTTATTTAGATGTTTTTCTATGTTTTGCAAATTCCGAAGCAGAACTGGAAAAGCTAGCCCAAGAACTCATTGGTCTTTGTAAATCCGCTAGTTTTCACTTACACAAATGGGGTTCGAATTCAGAAGAATTTTTGAAGTCTTTACGTGTAAGTTACTCTCAAAATGCCTATAGTATAGTTTTGGAAAATACATCCAACAAGGTTTTAGGTGTCGCTTGGAGTCCTCAAGATGACAATTTTGCCATTTCACTACCAAAAAACATTTCTAACATATCTATGACTAAAAGAAATATTTTGTCAATTATTGCCCAAATGTTCGATCCCCTAGGATTTATTGGCCCTGTAATTATTCGTGCTAAAATTTTTATGCAGGAAATCTGGAAGGCCAAAATTGACTGGGATGACATGTTACCTAAGGACTTAGTTAATGAATGGCAATCATTTTCTAAACATTTATCACAACTGTTAGAAGTAAAAAATCCTCGATGTCTTTTGATGCATCTTGGCTGTCTTAAGGTTGAATTGTTTGGATTTTCCGATGCAAGTCAAAGAGCTTACGGTGCTTGCCTATATGCTCGTGCTATCTATGAAAACCGAGAAGTCTCTTGTCAGTTAATATGTTGAAAATCCAGAGTCGCGCCTATTAAAACCGTGACCCTACCCCGACTTGAACTATGTGGAGCGGTCTTGCTCTCTAAATTATGTGTCAGAGTCATTTCAATATTTAAAGACGTTCTACAATTTGAAAGTATCAATCTTTTTACGGATTCCCAAGTTGTTTTAGCTTGGATTAGATCTCATCCTTCTCGGTGGTCTACGTTTGTCGCAAATAGAGTTTCGAAGGTACAGGAATTAACTTCAGAAACATGTAAATGGTACTATATTCCTACTCACGAAAATCCAGCAGATTTTGTCTCTCGAGGATTGAACCCCCATGAAATAAAAACCTGTACTCTTTGGTGGCGCAGCCCAGAAATGTTACATCAATTTGAATCTAAGTTCAAAAATTATAGCAGTCAAATAACAGATACTTCTGAAGAAGAAAAAATTTTCACTTCTAAAGTACACTTTCAAAGTAACGCCGAATCGGACTTAGAAAATATTTATTTAAAATTTTCTTCATTTACGAAATTACAAAGAGCTTTAGCATATTGTCTAAGATTTGTCAATAATATTAAATCAAAAAATGATAAATTGCTAGGTCCACTTTCAGTAAAAGAACTTCAAAAGTCCTTAGACTTAATCATCAAATTTGTACAAAACAAATATTTTTCACAAGAAATATCAGAATTAAATTCCAACAAATTAGTTACCTCCAAAGCCATAAGATCTTTAAAACCCTTTTTAGACAAAAATGGATTTCTACGCGTGGGTGGTCGTCTATCCCAGGCAGAAATTTCATATGATCATAAACATCCTTTACTCCTACCGTCGAAAAATCATATTTTCAATTTATTATTGAGAAAAGAACATCTTCTTCTTTATCATGCTGGAGCTAGGACAGTACTGTCAAATTTTCGTTTAAAATATTGGCCACTAAATGGATTAAAAGAAATTAAAAAAATAATCAGAAACGGTGTAATCTGTTTTAGATTTCGAAATAATACCAGTTCTCAACAAATCATGGCAGATCTACCAAAAGATAGAGTCACTATTGTTAGGCCTTTCTTTTGTGTTGGCGTAGATTTTGGTGGTCCGCTTTTAATTAAAGCATCTAATCTTCGGCGTGCGCCGCTAACAAAATGTTATATTGCTATATTTGTGTGTATGGCTACGAAAGTCGTATACATTGAACTCGTTTCAAGCCTATCTACAGATGCATTTCTATTAACATTAAAGCGTTTTATTGCACGTCGTTGAAATCCACAAACAATTTACTCTGACAACGCTACCAATTTTCTTGGAAGTCGAAATCAACTAAGAGAAGTTACTGACTTTTTTAAGGCAAAACCAAATTCAGAAATTATTTATAATTATCTTTCTTGCATGAAAATTCAATGGAAATGTATTCCTGCCCGAAGTCCTCATTGGGGAGGTTTATGGGAAGCAGCTATAAAAAGCGCTAAATTTCACATCACTCGTATTATTGGCAACAGTCATTTAACATTCGAAGAGCTTAGTACAGTGTTGTCTCAGATTGAATCTGTTCTCAATTCGCGACCACTGTGTCCCTTGTCTGTAGACCCGTCTGACCTTGAATGTTTAACGCCAGGTCATTTTTAAATAGGTACAAGCCTAATGTCCTTTCCAGAAAGAGATCTAATCGAAACTCAAGTGAATCGTTTAACACGTTGGCAACACTGCACCAAATTACAACATGACTTTTGGAAACGATGGTCTGTTGAATATTTGAATAATTTACAGAAACGTTCTAAATGGCTGTTAGAATCAAATAATGTTCAACCCAATACCATTGTGTTGTTAAAAGAACATAATGTCCCACCTTTAGTTTGGCCAAGAGCCAGAGTTTTAGAATCTATTCCCGGACCTGACAATAAAGTAAGAGTAGTCAAACTCAAAACTAAAGATGGTGTTTTTAAACGATCAATTACCAAGGTCTGCATTTTGCCGATCAGTGACAATTTAGAATTAAATGTACAACCCTAATTAGATACGTCTGTCAAAGTTAAATTATCTATTCATGAATATTCGTGATTTAAATTGTCTGTCCATCAACTATGTTTATGCTTGCTTGTCATTGACTTTAAGTCATTTTGACGTTGTCACGCCAACGGGCGGAGTATGTTTGTAAAACAAATACTTTAATCTTCGTTTTGTATTTTAAAAGAACCGCGTCTCGGTGTCATAACTAACCAATCAGGTTAAAGACGTCAGACGTAGTTGTCGTTGCACGGCAACCTAACTTCAAAAAAATGTATCAATCAACCTTTTGTTCCGTACGTAGCGTTTAGCCGATCGTGCTCGACTACCACGTCGGTAGAAGTTGTCCGTATAGTTTTATTATACTGCGCGAGTTACGCGTTTTACCGTTGTCCTTGACTTTGTCTTGTGGGTATAAACGGTCCTACAAATTTCAAATTTTATCGCCGTGTTTGGCATCTGACAATGTCTATACAAGGTTAAATTAAAGTGAATGTCGACTTTGCAACCTTTCCTTTTTTGTCAGTTGTAAACTTAGTAAAGTATTAAGTTAGTTTAAGAAGATTAAACAAATATATGGTAGAAAAAAAAGTTAAAGAGTTTAACTACAACTACAGCAACCTATGAAGCTATTCGATGGGGAATTCCTGACTTTTCAGGTGTGGAAACAATAATGTTGTGACCATAGACAGTTACAGCGGGATTGTGCCCGAAATCAAAACGTCCCGACTGTACAGGGCCTAATACGGATCCTTGTGGAACACCTCTAGAAATCGGCAGTGAATTTGAAATGTCACAAATGTATTCGTTTGCAATTTTTGTCACTTGTTTTCTGTCAGATAAATAATGTTTGAACCACTGACAAGATTTTTGACTAAAACCTATATATTTAAGCTTTGCTAATAACATTTCATGATTTAGGGAATCGAAGGCTTTAGCCAAATCGAGAAAGACTATATTAGTAGCAAAACATGAATCCCAATTTTCTAAAATATCATCTTTAAGTTTACAGAGTAACCTAGATGTACTAAAATTTTCTCTAAAACCTGATTGGTTCTCTGGTAAAATATCATATTTTTTTAAATACTCTAATACTTGGTCAAAAACTATACGTTCTAAAATTTTAGATATTATAGAAAGTAGAGAAATGGGTCTAAAATCATCTACATTTTCTGCGTTGTGAATTTTAGGAATCGGTATAACTAAACTAGTTTTCCAGATATTAGAAAAATAATTATTTAAAATAAAACAATTTATTATATGTTTAATAGTATTTAAAAATTATTACTTATACACAGATTTAACATGCGTAAAGTAGTACCATCTGTTCCACATGATTCTGTTTTAATTTTTGATAATATTTTAACAATATCATAATTCGTAATTGGTTTTAAATTTAGAAACACATCTTTATCAATTTTAGAAAACTTATTATTCAAATAAAGATAGTAAATTTTGATTTGGTGATCCATTTTTTACATAATTTATAAAATGATTATTTAGTACCTGTGCACAAGGATATTCATTTACTGATTTAAATTCTTTTAAATTAATATTAAATTTTTTCAAGTTTTTCCCAAAAAAGTGTCGGATTATTTGGATTTATATTATTCTTTATAAATGTTTGCTTTTCTTTATTTATAAATTTAGATAGAAAGTTTCTTATTTCTACATAATCTTTCCAATTGGATTCAGATTTATTTTTACAATATTTATTGAAAGCTTTTTTTGAATTTTGCAAAATTTTTTATATTTGAATTAATCCATGAATTTGTTTTTTTATTGGTATTTATTTGAACTGGTGCATGTTTATTAAATAAATTTAGGATATTATTGTTAAATATTTCAATTTTAGTATCAAAATTATCAATGTTTTCAATTGCATTCCAATCAATTTGGCTAAATCTTCATTAAATAAATCAAAATTAATATTTTTAAAATTTCTGTAGTACCTTAATGATCTAGGAGATTTATTTTCTAATAAAAGTTTGCAAAATACCATTGAATGATCAGTTAGAGAAAATCCCGAAGAATTTTTTATTAATTGTGTTTCGAATATACCAGAATCTGTGATATTGATATTTTCATCTATATAAAGATGATCAATTATTTTTGGTGACCTTTCTTTCCTTGTAGGCTCTGAAATAATTTGTTTCAAACTGAAAGTGGCAAATAAATTTTCAAGAAGATAACCATCTTAATTTTTATTGTACAGATCAACATTAAAATCACCTGTTATGATCAGTCTATCAACCGATAAGTAAACTTGTGGAATTACCTGGTTAAGAATAAGAAATGAATTGAAACTAATGTTTGGTGGTTTATAAATGATCCCAAAACCTACTTTTTTCTTATTAATTAGAATATTAAGCCAAAATGTTTCCAAAGGTCTAGTGTCAAGAACATTTATTACTTTCACTTGTAAATTATTTTTAACGTAAACGCTAATTCCACCACCTTTAGTATTCCTATCCAATCTAAAAAACTTATAGCCAAAAATCTCAAAATAAGTAGATGAATCATTATGATTTAACCAAGATTCAGTTACAGCTAAAATATCAGGATTTATATCTAAAACAAATTGTTTAGATTCAAAAAAAGAAGATTTTAATGATCGTATACTAACGTGTGCCACTAGTATACTACCGTGATTATTTAGTTTTTCGTACTAGAATTAGACCTGCTTGTTTCTTGAAAAAAATTTTTGGAGGAAAATACTGGTTAACATAAATTCCCATTGGCCAAACATCTTCACACAAGAATTCATCCTTCATTAGGATTGGTATACCAATTTTGTACGCATTTGAGTATGTATTCTTTGTTGAAACTCTTTCGCAACTGTATTCAATGTTTTTCTATTGTTTCAGATAAGTAATAATATCAGCTTCCGTTGTTGTTTTAGAGTAACCAGACGTATATATCCAAAATTTCTTAGTAGACAATAAACAATTTGTCTTTTTGAACCATATATGGCTTTACTTTCTCTTTCTTCACTTCTTTTACCTGACATTCTATTTATATTTAGATTTTTATTGCACTGTATATTTTCTTCTGTATTTTGACTAAAAGTTGACAAATTAACATTGACTTTGTCATTATTGGTTATCAATTTATTGCTGGTAGTTTTATTTATGACTTTTTGTTGAGAATTTTTTACAACTTCCGAAAATGATAGTTTTACATTATTTGATGGTGTTGGAGCTGGAATTTTTTCGAAGTTTTGAAATTTAGCTATTTTAATGTAATCATCTAAAGAAAGAAATTTAACCAAATCAATATTCGACTCTCTAAGGTTAGTTATTTCATTTCTAATAACTTCCAAGTAATCAGAAACCTTCTTCATTTCTTCTTCAAAATTTTGTTTTTTTTTATATATTCTTGTGTATCATTAACTATATTCTGGCTTTCACATGTTAAATATTGTGTAGGAAACAGGTCTTGTGAGAAAATATTATCGTTATTTTCACAAATAGGGCAATGGAATTTAAGTTTTCTTGTTGACATAATAGCACAGTTATATTCTTTCACTGTAAGTTTAGAAAAATTTTTACAAATTTTCTTCAAACAAGAATCACAAATGGCTAAATTCTTGAATTCTTTCCAACATATTGATCATGAAGATTTTGACATTTTTGCTGTCAAATTTACTAATATTTTAAAAACTAAAAATGTTAGGATTTTCTTGGTTTAGAACAGGAACTTCTTGTTTTTGTATAATTTTATTTTTCTTTCTTCTTTTTAAACTATTGCTCGATATTTATTATTGTATAAAACTTATATAAATTGGTAAAAATTATGCAGCAAAATGTAAAACGTCAGTAAATCAGGTATCAGGTATTATTGATTAAACCAGAGCAAACCCGTTGGGTTTGCTCTGGTTTACTCGATACCGGCTGAGTTTGCTCAGGTTTACTCGGTATCGGAGTTGGTTTTGCACACTTTGCTTGGGTGCACTTGTCGTTGAAACCCTCTACTATCACTACTGCCGCTAACTAGCTTACCGTAGATAATGGTGGTGATCGGGTGGTGTCAAATGGAAGACGAGCAGTAGTATACGCTGACTATGAAGTTGGTTCTTCAGTTTCATCAATGGTTCGCTAACTAGCTTACCGTAGATAATGGTGGTGATCGGGTGGTGCCAAATGAAAGAGGAGCAGTAGTATACGCTGAATCTGAAGTTAGTTCTTCAGTTTCATCAATGGTTCGCTAACTAGCTTACCGTAGATAATGGTGGCATGCGGGTGGTGTCAAATGAAAGAGGAGCATTAGCATACGCTGACTATGAAGTTGGTTCTTCAGTTTCATCAATAGTTCGCTAACTAGCTTACCGTAGATAATGGTGGCACGCGGGTGGTGTCAAATGGAAGAGGAGCATTGGTAGACGCTGACTATGAAGTTGTTTCTTCAGTTCCATCAATGGTTCGCTATTTTTGAGAAAAGTGGCAAAATATGATCTGTTACGTGTGTTCCATATCGCATTCGCGCCTTCCCGTCAGCTAAAAACAGCTAAAAATAGCTAAAAACAGCTACAAACAGACCCCCTGTTTCTGGAAACAGCTAAAAATAGCTAAAATCAGCTAAAAAACAGCTAAAAACGCAAAAACGCATTTTCTCCGGAACCAAAGGGCCGATCAACGCCATTCTTTTTTTACACGCCTTCTGACAACGCCACGAACACGTGACGTATTTTTAATTTTTATTCTGACGTTTGACAAGTGACAGGTGACAGTTGACAGATCGAAGATGACAGGTGACAGCTGACAAATTTTTCTCATGTCTTATGATGTCATGCTCAACACGTGCCCTACGTCAGTTTTTAATTTTGACGTTTGACAAGTGACAGGTGACAGTTGACAGATCGAAGATGACAGGTGACAGCTGACAATTTTTTTCTCATATCTTATGACGTCATACTCAACACGTGCCCTATGTCAGTTTTTAATTTTGACGTTTGACAAGTGACAGTTGACAGATCGAAGGACAGCTGACAAATTTTTTCTCATGTCCTATGAGGTCATGCTCAACACGTGCCCTATGTCAGTTTTTTATCATTTTTAATGTTTATGTATTTAACCTCATGCTATTTCTATCGCTCGACAGAAATAGCACGAGGTTTTTCGTTTTTTTTTTTCTCCAAACGACTTGTTACGTTACGCTGAGCACGTGTAGGTGTTAACTATAAAGAAACTATTATATTGTTAGCCTAAAATACCTAAAACATGCCTACTACGGCACGCCCAAACTTGCTGAGGATATCATTTTTAATGTTTATCTATTCAACCTCGTGCTATGCGGACTTCAGGATGCGAATAGCATGAGGTTCTTCTTTTTTTCTTTTCCAAACGACTCAGTATGCTGTCGCCGGCTGCGGATTGTTTAAGTTTCGATAATTTTGTACCACCGGCGATAGAACATGTGTTGAGGTTAGGTTTAACTGGTTAAGAGGATAAAACATATAAAGGACTTAGTTTAATTCTTTATTAAAAACATTTAGATACATTTCTATAGACAATTTTTCTAATAGTTTTAAGTTTATCTGGAGCGTTGGAAAAGTATATGTGTGTTGTGCTTTTTATTAAATCTTCGTTAATATGTAAGTAGGAATAACAAGAGTTTTTGGAGTATTCGTGTTGGTTGTTCCAATCAACCATAAGTTAGATTGGAGAATCCCTGTAAGAACGATAAAAGGCTAAGTTCAATGTTCTAGAATTTTCTCGAATATTCTAGTACTTTCGTTTTGAATGTCCCGATTTAGGGAAAGCTCCCCAGCTTCTGAACGTACTCTAAAATTTTTACGGCCATCCATTTTGTTGTGGTACGTGAGCGCGAGAGAGAGAGAGAGAGAGAGAGAGAGAGAGAGAGAGAGAGAGAGAGGGAGAGAGAGAGAGAATTTAATATTCTAGAATTTTCTCTAATATTTTGAAACTTTTACATGTATCCTTTGTATTGTGGTAAGTAAGAGAAATAGACTTAAGATTGGGAAACTTATAACTGTTTGTTTTGTTAGAGATAGTTTCTAATAATTGATCAAAGTTTAGGAAACAGAATATTTTAGCTCTATACCTATCTTAAACTTTTACTGCATACTAATCCTTGACTTAATATTAAAGGTAAGTTTTCCGAACGCACCCTAATTTCTGAACGCACCCTAAAATTTTGCTTTAACAAACCTAAACGAGGTTATAAATAGAGGTGGTAAACAGCAGTCGAGTCATTTCGCATCAGCCTCTTGAAGTGTACGGACGTGTCTAGTTAAAATGGAAAAGTTCATTGTTATTAGGGACTCTATTCAAAAGGTGCGAAGATACAATGTTACAGGTCGTGTGGTGGAATTTAAGTTAAAGCCTGTGCCAGAAGGAACTGAACCAGTTGGCTGGGTGAGAGACGCTATACAGCAGGTTATTCATAAGGCCACTGAAGGACTTCAAGCGTTGGTTTTAGTTTTTGTTCAAAAGACTTTAGTCGCGGTGAAGGATGGATTCGCTTTAAACCTGCCAAAGAAGTAAATTACGAGGATGTTTGGAATGTAATAAGTAATGTTTATCAATCTAATTCCGCAGGTTTAAACACAGAGTCATTTTGTCTTAAAGTAACAAGTGTGCGACTACCAACTGGCAAAGGCAGAGGAAAGAAATACAATAGTTTTACCGAAGAATGTGGCATGAGAAGAGGAATTATAACAATTACCAACAAGGATAATTTATGTTTACCACGTGCTCTAGTGATTGCGATGGCTTCTGTAAATAAGGATCCTGAATTAAGTAAAATTAGAAGAGATATTGGAAAAATTCAGACGAGGAGAACAAAGACTTTGATGGAAAGCGTTGGAGTTACAATTCCTGACGGAGGTAGTGGAATTCTCGAGCTGCAAATGTTTCAAGAACATCTTAAGGACTATAAAATTGTTGTCTACAGTTATCGTTCGAAGGGAAGAGACGATATTTTTGTAGATGCGTCTAACAGCGACAAAAGACTGAATCTGTTATATTATGAATCGCACTTTAACGTCATAACCTCACTTACAGCGGCATTTTGCTTTGGCTATTTTTGTGAGCAATGTTTTATTCCTTATGATCATAAACATGAACTCAGATTTGGTGGAACATGTCCTGGTTGTTTACAGTCTCCAAAATGTACTGAAGATCAAGTAAGAGCGAAATGCTCTTCTTGTCGACGATATTTCAGAGGAGAAACGTGTTATAACAAGCATCTAGTTGCAGGATCGTTGGAAAAAAGCACTGTCTGTGCCGAAATCAGTGTTTTAAGGTAGTAAAGGGAAACAGAAAACACACTTGTGGTGAGATATTTTGCAAGATCTGTCATACTCATGTACCAGAGAATCATCTGTGCCATATTCAACGAGACAATGGAAAGCCTAAAGTTAAAGATACCATCTTCGTATTTTATGACTTGGAAACGCAGCAAGAGGAAAAGATTGGTGCTGGCGTGTTGCTTCGTAAAGCTAACCTTTGCGTATTTAAACAATATTGTGATGAGTGTATGAACTCTGAGACGGCTATTTGCAAGAAATGCGGAGTTAGATTTCAAAAACTTCAAGGTTTAAACCCTGTTGCCTCATTTACGCAACACTTATTACAGCTAAGGAAGAAATTTAAGGATGTAATTGTATTAGCTCATAACGGACAAGCTTTTGATCATCAATTTATTTTAAATTATGTTTTGACAGAGACTGCTTTAACTCCTGAACTAATAATGAGAGGGACAAAAATTATCCTAATGCAAGTTGGAAATATTAAGCTTATAGACTCACTAAGCTACTTCCCTATGGCCTTAGCAAAACTCCCCAAAGCTTTCGGATTGGGAGATAACTTTAAAAAAGGATATTTCCCTCATCTTTTTAATAAAAAAGCGAACCAGAACTACGTAGATCTCCTTCCTCCGATGGAATTTTACTCTCCCGACACGATGAAGGAGGACGATCGTTCTAAATTTCTGACATGGTATGAAGAACACAAGTCTGATCATTTTGATATGCAAAAGGAGCTTGTTGACTACTGTATTTCCGACATAGAGATTTTAGCCGCTGCGTGTTTGAAATTCCGACAACAACTGCTTACCACAACTAATGCATGTCCCTTCACAGAAGCTACTACGATTGCTTCGTGTTGTAATAAGGTTTTTAGAAGGAATTTTCTTAAACCAAACACAATTGGGGTTATCCCTAAGAACGGATATCGATGGAAAGATAACCAAAGCAAAATTGCAACTGAGGGGTTATTGTGGGAGGAAAAACAGACAGGAATTCATATTTTACATGCTGCCAAAGGTGAAGAAGCCGTTTTACATGGGGTGAAGGTTGATGGTTATTGTGGGGATACCAATGAGGTTTTTGAATTCCAGGGCTGTTATTGGCACGGCTGCCCCAAATGTTACAAGTTTAGTAGAGACGATCCTCTTTATGACGATCCTACAACAACATTAAATTTACATTTTGAAGCCACCGAAGTAAAAAATGATAGATTAAAGGAATTTGGTTTTACGATTAACGAAATGTGGGAGTGTAAATTTAGAAAACCGATAGAAGAAAATTCTGAGATTAGAAATTATACCAAAGCACACCCCTTTCTAATTATGATACCTCTAAACCCCAGAGATGATTTTTATGCTGGTCGTACCGGAAACGTTTGGGAGTATTATAAAACTAAAGAAGGCCAATGCATTCGCTATGCAGATGTGTGTCCTTTGTACCCATTTGTGTGCAAAATAGGCACGTTTCCGATAGGTCATCCCATGATATTTGTTGGAGACGATGAGTGTAGGAAGTTGGACCTAAATACCGTAGATGGTCTTATAAAATGCGTCATTCTTCCTCCCCGGGACCTCTATCATCCAGTATTACCATTAAAGATGAACGATAAACTTATGTTTGTTCTCTGTCAAAAATGTGGTCAGGAAATGAATCTCAATGAATGTAAGCATAATTCGGAAGAACGTGCACTTGAAGGCACGTGGGCCATGGACGAAGTTCGAAAGGCTGTTGAAAAGGGGTACCGGATATTGAAAATACACGAAATTTGGAAATATAATATTCAAAGGTTAAATAAGGAAACGGGAGAAGAAGGATTATTTACGGCCATGATGAACACATTTCTTAAAATTAAGCAGGAAGCATCAGGATGGCCGAAACACTGCGTAACAGAAAAAGAGAAAAACCGTTACATTGAAGAATTTTTTGAAAGAGAGGATATTAAGCTAGAATACCGTCAAATACTCGAAAATCCTGGTCTAAGATCTCAGGCCAAACTTATTTTAAATTCTTTCTGGGGTAAATTTGGACAGCGAGAAAATCAGCCAAAGACCCGAGTTGTAAACGATCCTTCGGGATTATTTGCTATGCTTCTTAACTCTTCACACTGAAGATTTGTTTGATCCCTTAACTAAAGTTAATGTGACTATTGCGTCGTATGTGACTGCTCAGGCACCCTTAAAATTATATTCCTATTTAGAGACCCTAGATGACCGAGTTCTGTATTATGATACTGATTCCGTTATCTATATTTCCACCCCAGGTGAATTGGATGTGGCAACAGGCCAATTTGTCGGAGATTTAACGGACGAGTTGGAAGGTTACGGACTTGGTAGTTATATTAAAGAATTTGTAAGTGGCGGCCCAAAAAATTATGCTTACAAAATTCATGCTACAAACACCGACTCTGAAAAAGTAGTTTGCGAAGTTAAAGGTATGTCCATAAATTATGCAGCATCAAAATTGATAAACTTCGACACAATTAGAGATGTGGTACTGGAGAAGAAGAAAGAGCCAATACCAATTATATCCAGGAACATTCGGCGAACCCAGGAACATACCGTAACAACAAACACAGAAATCAAGCTATACAGACCTAATTCCACAAAAAGAAAATTTCTAAGTGATGGCAGCTCAGAACCCTACGGATATAAGAAGAAACAGAGAATTCATTAGGACCTTAATACTTTAAATCCTATAACTTTTGAGCTACGCAACATATTAGTGTAGGGTTTTTCTAAATGGCGTAAGACGTTCTTACCCATTAGCACTCACAACGAACACCTGTAGCGTGTAACAATTGATAAAGGGCCTTCGACTTTTGACGTTTTTATATGTTTAGTAGCTGTTTAGAAGTAGTTCCCCGAAACAGGATCTGTTTTCTAACTGGTTTTCCCGAACAGGGTCTGTTTTTTTAGCTGTTTTTCCAGAACTGGGTCTGTTTTTTAGCTATTTTTCCAGAACAGGGTCTTTTTTTACCTGTTTATTAGCTGTTTTCCAGAAACAGAGTCTGTTTTTTACTTGTTTTTCCAGAAGAGGGTATGTTTATTAGCTGTTTTTCAGAAACAGGGTCTGTGTTTTAGCTGTTTTTAGCTGTTTATTAGCTGTTTTTAGCTGTTTTTCCATAACAGGGTCTGTTTTTTAGCTGTTTTTCCAGAACAGGGTCTGTTTTTAGCTGTTTTTCCAGAACAGGGTATGTTTTTTAGCTGTTTTTCTAGAACAGTGTGTTTTTCGAGAAACAGGGTCTGTTTTTTAGCTGGTTTTCCCGAACAGGGTCTGTTGGTAGTATGTCCACCCATCTGAATAAGCTCGATAAGGGCGTTAAACGTAGGATTATCCAAGCTGCACGAACAATAAGATGGGGACATCACAGTATCATGGAGCAAGACGAAAAGACGTTTTGTACTATAGTATATTTTATTGTATATTGTAATATGTTTGATTTGAAAATAAAGAGCCATATACATATAAATGTATGTTTTAATGAAGTTCTAGGGGTTTTTGCTTTGAAAGGATAGTTTTTATTCATGAAAAATCGAGCTGGAGCGCGCTTGAGGGATCAGTGCCTTATAAGGTCCTTTTGAACACGTGACGTATGTTAAATTTTTATTTTGGTGTTTGACAAGTGAGAAGTGACAGTTGACATATCTTAAATCGTAGGTGACAGCTGACCTACTTTTACGCATGTCTTATAACGTCATTTTGAACGCGTGACGTATGTTAAATTTTTATTTTGGTCTTTAACAAGTGACAATTGGTAGTTGACATATCTTAAATGATAGGTGATGGCTGATATACTTTTACATATGACTTATAACGCCGGGCAAAACACGCTACGTATATTAAATTTCTAGCTGCAAGCCTATATCTCCCGATCTCAATATTTTATTGGAGCTCAACCGCTCAACCGCTTAACCGCTCAACCGCTTAATCACCTAAACGCTAATTAAACATAAAATACATAAAACAAACCTACTACGTCACGTCCAAACTCACTGAAGATATCATTTTCCATGTTTATTTATTCAACTAGGTGCCGTGGCGTACTTGGTTCTATAGCTGGGAAACGTATATAATACGAATATATACGTTTCCCATACACATGGTGTATGCGGGTTCGATCCGTGCCTTGGACAGAAATCTTTTTTCAGTGCATACGCGACTTACGAAATAAATACATTTAATTAGGTAGGATTAATGAAAACGTTTGTGACGTCTCGTGAATAAAAACTGCAGAGAGACGAAGAAGACTAGATAGTGCCCAAATAGATAGTGTCCCCAAATAGTTAAGACCAAAGTAACTAACTCCCAAGAGTGTGACAGATGACAGATGACATATGACAGCATATGACAGTTGACAGATGACAGTTGACAGGTGACAGTTGACAGGTGACAGATGACATGTGACAGGTGACATAACAGATAACAGATCACAGATGACAGATGCGCGCGCAGCCAACGCATGCGCAGAAAAGGGGGCGGGGCTTGTGACGTCGGAGGGAGAGGAGTGGGGGTAGTCTCAAGTGTCGGGATACCTACTCATATAAATTAGTTGCATCCAAATAAATTATATATTTCGTGGGTTCTAATGGATTAAAACTGAGGAGAAACGGGTTATTTGCAATTGATTTTCGCTTTACGCAAGTACTAACACCGCCCCTTGCACCTTTTTTTAAAAAATGGAGCATGTCCGGATCGGTAACAAGTTCTAATTCAACTCCTGTGTGCAATAACATAGCATCCCAGCTTAATCCCGGTACAGTAAAATAATGTGCTGGATCAAGATTGTATGTTTCTAAAGAAAGGTTTCTATAATTTTCAAAAATATCGGTTAATAGCAAAACATCAGATTTTAAATAAATGTCCGAATAATCTCCAAGCGTCTGACATTGAAACATATCCCAAATTTTTTTAACACGTTGATAATCCATACTTGAAATACGTTCATCTTTTAATTCATTATAAAATAATTCTGCAGCTGGTAAATTTGTTTCATCAAATTTTGAAATATCATCAATATATGAATAAGGAAATATACTTTTCTTTCTTATATTTTCAAACTGTAAATCATTTGAGTATTCTTTTCGAATTTCTAAACATTGAGAATCATCAAGTATACTTGATAAGTTATCCAAAGATGATGGCAGGAATTGATATGCATCAATAAACCTGAGTTTTAAATATTTTTCCCTTGTTTTTCCGTTTTTATATTTAATTTCTTCTACATGCAGGTATTTGCTAAAGGAAATGTATTTTTCCTTATTCATAGGAATAACATCAATTTGTTCCTTATCTAAACATAATGATTTTATGAAAATGTGGCTATCATAATTTTTTAGATTATGCATTATGACTGGAATAAAGTTTGGAATTTGGAAATTTAAATTACACACTGAGTGTGCTGCACCTCTGAATTTTCCAGTCATATGACAATGATCTTTCACCTTATCCAAAACGTTGATAAAACTTTTTTTGCAAATATGACAATGTGTTGACTTGTGAAACTTTTCCCTATCAGAATTTGTAAGTTTTAACATTGGTGTAACATTTTTTAAATATTTTGAATATAATGATTTAACATCCAATTCTAAACCTTTTACAAATTTTTCGATACAATCCCTCCCTCGATATAAATGAAATTTTGAAACTTCATTATCAAATGAGCATTTAACATAATATGCAAATGAATGTGGTATATGTTCAAATTTTTTCAAAGTGTACGTTTGTGACGAATTTCCATCATAATCATTTTGGATAGGTTTTAAAGCACATTCAAAGTCTGCATAAACAACAAATGGAACTTGCATTTGTTTTTGAATATTTTGAAACTTTAATATATTATTATTTTCAGGCATCATGTTACCAAATTTATCTAATATATACTCTTTTGAAGGAAAATCATTTCTAACATAGTTGCAATCACTTTGCATGTGTTGCCTAAGAATATTCAAAGTGGTAAAAAATTGCAAACAACCATCACAAAAATATTTTTTGTGTTCATGATTACTAACTTGATTTGAAACTAGACGAGAAAGATCGCTTATATAACAATAATGATTTTTAATATTGCCTATATCATCTTGTTCCGACAATAACAATAGATTGATATGGTTATTATATCTAACATTGCAAAAATGTAGAGGACCAATTACCTCATAAATGTTTTTCCCATTTTTATATACGACTTCTAAACCGTAAACATTTATTGATACATTATTTAACTCTTCAAATTTAGCAATGTCTTTAATAGATACTGGAAAGTCTATACCTTCAAAGTTGAATTACTGCCTAAACTGTGGATACGATGCTGGATTTCGAGGATAGTAGATAGGTTTCACAGTTTCTAAATCAGGGAGCTTCCACAGTGGCTTCCAAATCCCCCACTCTTCACCCTACCACTTCCCCCCACTCTTCACCCCATCAAATCCCCCCACTCTTCACCCTATCACTTCTCCACTCATCTCCCCTCTCCTCTCCCCGCTCCTCTCCCCTCTCCTCTCAGGAGCTTCCAAATGAGCTTTCAAAACCATTCCTCCTACCAGCTTTTCCCCACACCACTTTTATTGCTATAAATTCTCAATATTTACAGTATTTAACACAATTCAGGTCATGTCTGTAGCAGTCCCTATTGATCTCTCCTGGGACGCAGAACATTGCGAAAGCTATAATCCACAAGAGTACATAGAAAACAATTTAATAATAATAAATCCACCTCCCAATCTAAGAGTGCTAAAAAAAATTTTCGAACTGAACAGATAAAGAAAGTTCAAGAATTGGAAGCAGAAAAGAAAAACTATGTCTTGCCCAACAGCAAATGTAATGTTTAGTCATGTAAGCGGAAAGAAAACGTTGCAAGATTTTACGACAGATGAACTAGAAATGTTACCATTGGGATATCTAATTAATTATGCAGTTCCTTTGGAGCTCTTGGATGTATGGGGAAAATTACCAATGTCTTATAAATCAAGTTTTAATCTTCAAATTAAATTGCCACGTTTTTTTCATTGTAATCGTCCTGACTGGAGCACACACTTTGATGAGCCCCCTGTATCTCAGAAATCATGTTTCGTGTGCAATAGAAACATTGCCACGCTCTTTTCCGCACACAAGAAGAATTTTACTTCTACTTACTTACCCTTCATAATTGAAAATTCTAAGTTGAAAGAAAATTTAAAAAAAATAGAATTATTGACAAGTTCCAAAATCAACTCACGTAAAGAGTTGAGGTGAATGCGAGAGGCTTGCGCATGCGTGCCAAAAAAATGCCCTAGCTCCAGTGCCGGAGAGAGGGGTGGATTGAGGGCGCCACTGTTTTTAAAGCCGGGCTAAAAACAGAAACCCTCCTAGATGGTGTTGGGACCTCGCTTTCAGCTCACTCACTCACATATAGTTACAATATTATCACTAAAAAAAATCCAAGAAACTGCGCTGTCTGGTGAGGCAAATAAAACACTACCTTTAAAACAAATTTACAAATATATTTACACTCTAAAGGGAAATAGCTGGTCGCGTGACCACTTTTTGACAATTTATTTACCAAAAGAAAAGGTCATTTATAAATTTATTTAACTCAAAAAAAATCAAACCCTGAGGGGGGAAATTAAAGGAGAAATGTAGAGATTCGAATCGATTCGACTTTAGACGCTAATGATAGTTATTATAAATATAGACTATATATATATATATATATATATATATATATATATATATATATATATATATATATATATATATATATATATATATATATGGATGGCGCATGTTACGAAGCCCACTACAACCCACAGATGAACGGAAGCCCGAGGTTTACGGGGTAAGGGGATTTTGGTGATGTCGATATTCTCGGGTTTTGCGAAGCCCAGATGTATATATGAGTTTGCAATGTTTAGAGCGCTCATATTATATGAAGCCCGACATTGTTGCCAGAGTTTGAGACAACATTTAATTTATACCGTAGTAAGTACGCCGATTGTAAGAAGCCCGTAGGCGTATATATAAGTTTATTTATATCCTGCCGATTATCAGCCGCCCAGCAATATTGACATGGGTTTACCATCACATAAATACTTGCATTATTTGTAGTCTTATATTCACATTCTATAGTGTGTAACAAAAATATGTAAGCCTGGAAATATCTTGGAAACCGTTATCGGATTTTTATGAAATTTTGTACATTTAGGTACGAAATTACACCCGATCCAGTGGTGAATTCCGCATTGTTGTCACATTTACCGTTTTTCTGAAAACGACAGGAACCTTTTTTTTTAATGGAACGCTCTATATTTTATTCGATTTTCGAATGTACCTTAGAATTCTGAATACTTCTTTACATTTTATCGTAAAGTTTACAGTTTTTTGAAGAAATGGTGGTCAAAAATCGTTATTTTATTGTATTTTAAGCGTACCAAATGCTAGTTCAATTGGCGCGGGCAGTTGAAAGTAATATATAAAATTCCAAACATCGAACAACCGGTCACCCTGCAATTGTGACTTGATGTCTTTGCAGGTGACTTCCATTACTAATTGTGACATGTGTCTTTAGTGTTGGCGCTGGTGTGTGTATTACTTGGCCTAGATCTGCCGAGATGGCGCTACCCGTAGCGTTTTGCCATTTAGTTGAAAGTAAGTTTGGCGGTTGTTTCAGAAGAATTGACTGTGAATTCTCTCACTGACACTCTTCGTGCAGCTGGCCCGGGAATAGCTCCACCTAAATCTAATGACGAACAGGTAAGTTTTAGTAATATAAATGTTCGTGAAGCCGTGAAGTCGTTTTTTTAAATATGATTTAAGGACAAAGTTAGACAGAAATAATGGTTTATAGACTTTTCCTAACTACCCTCAAATTAGAAGCAAAGTCGGTGCGGGTTAAGAGTTGAAAATATTCAAAAATGCACCAAAAAATCTGTCTTTATTTTTTTTCTTTGATTTCGGACGGGGTTACATACTTAACGTTTGACAGATGATTTATGCTACTAATTTAGGCGAACGTCTGGAAGGACCCTATCAATCAAATATGAAACGATAAATGTGTTGTAACCCCATTCAAAATATTAGGAAAAAACTTAAACCGGAATTTTAGGTGCATCTTTTTGATATCTTCAACTCCTAAACCGGTACCGATTTTGCTACTAATTAAGGAGTAGTCAGGGGAAGTTTATTAACCATTATTTCTATATACTTTTTTCTTTAGAACGCATATTTTTAGAAAAACTATTTGTATGGAGTTTTGGTGCGGATGATTTTGATTTTAACGCTATTAACAACCAGGATTTTACCACCGCAATGAATAAACAAGATGAAAATGCCCTGCCTGATAATATCAAAGAGCTTGAACTTAGTAGTTAACCAATGACCAGCCAGAACCTTCAAAACGAAAATCCACCGCCAGGATGTACCACTGATTATATTGCACCAATACTCAGTCAAATTAATGAAGACGTAAGCCGTAGATGTCAAGAAGGAAATGCACGTAATATTGGACAAAACCTTCAAGACGAAAGCACACCTTGTGATAATTCAAATAACGACTTTGCACCGATGACCAACCAAAATCTTCGAAACGAAAATCCACCTCCAGGAAATACCAGTGATTATATGGCACCAATCCCCAGTCAAATTAATGAAGATATAAACCATAAACTTCAAGAAGAAAATACACCCAATATTGGACAAAACCTTGAAGACGACAACACATCTTCTGATAATTCAAATAACGATATTGCAGCTATCCAAAACTTTCAAGGTGACAACATACTCCTTTGTATTGTCAACGATTATACTACGCCAATGATCAGCAAAACTAAACTAGATAAAAATGTCCTCCCTGATAATACCAAAGATTGTATTTCACTAATGACCAGTCAAAATGTTTAAAACGAAAATCCGTCTCCAGAAAATACCAGTGATTATATTGCACCAATGCCCAGTCAAATTGATGAAGATGTAAACTATAACCTTCAAGAAGCAAACACACCCAATATTGGACAAAACCTTCAAGACGAAACACACCTTTTGATAATTCAAATATCGATATTGCAGCTATGACCAACCAAAACTTTCAAGGTGAAAACGTACTCCGAGCTGCGTATATTGCGCCAATGACCAGCAGAACTAAAAATAACTTTATCTCTAATGATTTACAAAATTATATAGAGAGAATACTTCTGAAATCAATAGTGCTTTTTTTATCTAAGACATCCCACGTAGACTTCAAGCCTAAGTACTAACGTACCGTGGGTGTCTGAAGAGAAGGGAAATGTAGTCTATTGACATGGGATTTGAAGGATTGGAGGTTAGGACGGGAAGGGAAAACATCTGCAGGCAATTTGTTCCATAATCTGGAGACCCTAGGTATGAATGAGCGAGAGAAGTGGTCTGTTCTAGGCTTTTGTAGCTGGACAGTAAAGGGACGCATACGTAACGCGCCTCTTGTTGTTCTGTGAGGGACATTTAAGGGAGGAATAATACCGGCTAGTTCTTCAGAGCAAAATCCGTGGAAGTAGCGGTAGAAAAGTGATAAATACACTACAGCGCGGCGATGAGCGAGAGAAGGGAGTTTTCTCGTGAGGGCTGGGTCATTGATAAGTCGAATGGCTCTCTTTTGGATAGAATCAAGGATCTTAAGTGTCGAAGGTGATGCCGCTCCCCAGATGTGGGAGCAGTACTCTAGGTTAGGCCTTATTTGGGAAACATAGAGAGTGTATAAGTTGGAAGGGGAGAAGTATTTTCTGGCTCGAAAGAGAAAACCAAGCTTTTTAGCTGCCGATGTGGCTACTGAAGTAATGTGTGTGTGCCCGCTGAGATCATGTTCGAAAGCGACGCCAACGAGATCGAATGTTTCGTTGTTTTGTAGGACTTGGCCATTCATGTGGATGGGGTAAGCGTTGCCAGACTTTTTGCGTGAGAGGGAGCAAGACTGGGTTTTGGGGGCATTGAACTGAACAAGATTCTTGGCATCCCAGTCTAAGATTAATTGAAAATCTTGGGAAAGGGATAGGTACATAGATCTGCGTCTATTATCCAACTCCTGATTCGAAACTTGTCTGGAAAAATGAATATTGGAGTGAAGAATACTATCGCCAGCATAACTGTGGATGGGATTAGTAGTTGAAGAGAGCAGTTCATTAATGTGAAGAAGAAATAGGGTTGGTGCCAGGACTGAGCCTTAGGATGGAAGTTAGATGAGTGACCGTCAACCACAACAGATATGCGCCGATTAGAAAGGAAGCTGCCGATCCAGGTACATAGTTTGGTAGGAAGACCGTAAGAAGGTAGGTTGTTGAGGAGTGCGGCATGCCACACTTGGTCAAAGACCTTGGAAATATCGAGAGCAACAATCTGAGATTCGCCATGAAATTCAAGAGACTTGTTCCAGTTATGTGTGACAAAGCTAAGGAGATCAGCTGTTGATCTTTGGTACCGAAATCCGTACTGTCTGTCATGGATGATTTTGTGTTTTTCTAGATATTTTAGAATTTGCAAGTTGATTACTTTCTCCATAAATTTGCTGACAACGGAGAGAAGAGAGATGGTTCGATAATTGGATGGAAGGGACTTTCTTCGGGACAGGCTGCACACGAGCAGTCTTCCAGCTATCTGGGAAGATACCCTTGTCATAAGAGATCTGGAAAAGACGAGTTAAGATGGGTGCAAGTTCTGGAGCGCATTTTTTAGAACAATTGATGCCATCCAGACCAGAGGACTTTTTGGTGTCAAGGGATAGAAGAATTTTTTGAACTTGTGACCTTAAGTATTATATCGGGCATTTTGTGGGGTACAGACTTAGCGGGTGGAAGAGCGAAATTGGGGGAGCGATCAGGGTGGAATTGGCAGCGAATTGTTTGGCGAATAGTTCTGCTTTCCCTTTAGAGGTGGAGATAACTTCGTTGTCAGAGGTCAGGGGAGGAAACGTGCTTGAACAGAAGTTCTGACTAATGTTTTTGGCAAGTGACCAGTCTAGATAGTTATTCAGACTTCTCAGATTTTGAGTCCTCAGAATCTCAATATTGTCCATCAACAGCATCGGTGGCATCCGATACATCGGGAAATATCCAGGAATAAAGAGTGCGACAAATAATAATAACATATACAACAAAACAATAAACCTAAGCAAATCTGAGCAAACAGGCATTTTTAATGGCCGAAATAGTGTAAATATTATTGCAGGCGACTGCAAAATCAGGCATTCCTCAACACGTGATATAACTTTAAACTGATCTGATTCGACTCGATAAATATGAACCCCAAGGACACATGGCTAAAAGGAAGATTTTTACCATTGCCAAGATTTTTTGTCTAAAATCAACACCTATCACATTTATAACAGATTTGTAAGATATGTAAACACTGCACTGCACGTTCATTTTAAAATAAATAAATACATCTAGTGCATTTATTATTTTATTTTGGATACATACATATGCACGATAGACATAAATTACCTTTTCAACAATTAATCCAATTTGTAGATTTTTATTCTTTTGTTTTTAAGATTTCAATCGAACCAGTTTTGGTAAAACACCCTGTATAAAACCACAGCATAAACCTAAATGGTTTGAATTTAATAAGTATTTTTATTAAAATAAACGTTGCCAAACTTCCGGGCTTCTGTTAATCGATCGAACATCTTCGGCTTCGTAACATGCGTAGTATTCCCGAAGTGTATATACATTTTTCCGGACCGCCAACTGGTGGCAGTTACCATGAACTACAAGTGTATATTTTTAGGGATCACACAACCCTAAACAGCCCGGGCTTCGGATAGGAAATTGCATTTATAGAGTCACCTATTGTACTTTTAACAAAGCCGCGGCAGTCATAGGAAGCCTGAACCGATATGCAACCTAATGCACTTACTCGTAATGCAAAAAGATAGCGCTAACTACGTGTTTTTTTATAAAAAGCACTGAAAAATTACGAAGCCCGAAATCTGGCTTCCCAAGTCGGTATCGGGCTTCGCATACTAGGTCCAATATAGCGTTTTTGGCTTCCTAAAGGTGGAATCCATATATATATATATATATATATATATATATATATGTATATATATATATATATATATATATATATATATATATATATATATATATATATATATATATATATATATATATATATATATATATATATATATATATATATCTTTTTTATTGTTTCTTTCTTGGGATTAGGTTCATTATAAAAACATTTTTTTTTTATTATTTTTTATTAAAAGTCCATTGACGTTTCGACCCCTTTTCGGGTCATTTTCAAAATGTTTTTTTTTATTTGGTTTGTTAAAAGACCTAAAAATACATTATTGGTTAAAATTTTTTTTACAAAAACACAACAATACGACAGTAAAGGATTAAAATTTGGACATATTATTTTAAATTTTAATTACAGCAAATTAAAAAAAGTATCTCCTCTTAACCAACATCAGTCATATCCTCTTAATATCAAATCAATAGATTACATTTTTTATAAAAAAAAAAAACGACGGCTTTTTCTCTTTCCACGTAAAATACTCTGGTATGTTTTAATGTGTCTGATAACAAATAACAGATTAGTCCTTCTAAGACCTTATAGTTTTCAAGGTGCGTATAATAAAAATATCTTCCAATTGTAGAAAAATGTTTACTGTTAAGAACGTAGAATTTTAAAATAATATGTCCAAATTTTAATCCTTTACTGTCGTATTGTTGTGTTTTTGTAAAAAAAATTTTAACCAATAATGTATTTTTAGGTCTTTTAACAAACCAAATAAAAAAAAACATTTTGAAAATGACCCGAAAAGGGGTCGAAACGTCAATGGACTTTTAATAAAAAATAATAAAAAAATAAAAAAAAAATGTTTTTATAATGAACCTAATCCCAAGAAAGAAACAATAAAAAAGATATATTATAAATGGTTCAAGAAAAGTAACAAAGTATCTATATATATATATATATATATATATATATATATATATATATATATATATATATATATATATATAGTACGATTATCCAGATTAATAATAATAATAATAAAAAAGTTGCCTGAAGGGGTGTCGCCCCTGATGAAGGTATCTGGGCTCAAGGCTGAGATGGCTGTGGTGGTTTAGTGACCGGTGCACGGTGAAGAGAGCAGTAGTCGGGGTCGTTCGGATGCGTTCGACACCCGCTGATGAACATGGACTGCAGCGGCAGAGAAATTAGTGGAGGATACCGTTTTTATTTTGTTAGTTAGTTGGCGGACGAGATCGTCCGTGAGTAGAGGCGTGGTAGCCAAGTGGAGTTAAGGGCTGTAAGATTATCATCAGAAGTGTTAATAAAAGTATTATTGTTATGGTTCTTTTTATGTCCTCAAGAACCCACGCACCCTGAAGAGCTAGCTAAGGCAAATTTGGTACCCAACTAGCGGCTGAGGACCTAGAGCTGGTGAATTAAGAAAAGGACCGAAGAAAGTATCTCCTAATATCGACCTCCATGTTTGTGACGACATGACGAGGAGCTGCTAAAGATTGGTGAGAGAATTCCGGTACTTTGTTACGATACGAACTGTTTTATCCCGTAAAATTTTGTGTTTTGCCAATGCTAAGAAATCGGCAATCATAACTATAACATTCTTTATGATTCCTGGCGTAATAATTTTGTGTTTTGCCAATGCTAAGAAATCGGCAATCATAACTTATAACTTATAACATTCTTTATGATTCCTTGCGCAGTTGCCAGATTTACCAAAAAAAAGGAGGTATTCCAGTGTTGAATACAAGCAGGACTGTGCAGTTGAACTAGACTATATATGTTATAAAAATATATTGTTTGCAAAACAAGCTTACTGTTATGTAGAACTGAAGTTTGATATACTCGTAGTTAGTATTTGAAAGTATTTAAATCTTACAGGCTTTTATACTTATTGGTCTGTGACTAAATATTTGCAGTGATTCGGGTTCTGTATGCTAAATAAACATAACTTAAATTTAGGTATTTTGACAACTGTATGTCGATTTGGATATCTAAAAACTTTATAGGTAAAAGGAAATAGGTATTGTGTTTTCTTAGATACAAAATAGCACTGTTTTGTAATTTGATGTACTGTTAAGTTGCTTAATAGCAAATGATTGAGTAAATAGTTAATAATTTTATTATTGTAAGCTGTCTAAAAATGGCACCGGCTAAAAATAAGAAAACACGAAAGGGGGACTCGGAGTCCGAGTTTTTGGATCTAGAAGCTACTTTAAAGCAACTTACGACCGGTATAGCTCAGATGCAATCTTTTGTGACGGAATTAGCTTATGAAGTAAGACAAATTAAGGAAATTTCTATAGATAATACAAGAAATACTTCAGTCGATGTTGAGTTTAATAAAAATAAATCATTTTTAGTGACTGAAGAGAATGAGAAACCTGTTGACAGGTCATATATTTTAAATTGGAAGGAACTGGGGGGTGGTAACCTCACTTTTCACCCAAATTCAAAAACACACCCGATGCAATTTTTAAAAAAATTAAACAAAATTTTTAGGGATGCGGGCGTGCCTGAACAGTGTAAAACGAGCCTCGCCTTAACTTGTTTGCGCGGTACTGCAGCGGATTGGGCGTCGGTAAAAGAGGAATCCTTTTTAACCTACGGTAATTTTGAAACAGCCTTTACTGAACGGTTTTGGGGGGTTGAAAAACAGAGGGACCTCTTTCTAGAATTGAATTACGGACATTTTGACGGCAGTACTGGTGGTAGAGCCGATTATTTTTTAAATCTTAATAATCAAGCCAAGTTTTTAAGCCAGCCTATTGCGGAATCGAAACTAATCGATATGATAGCAAAACAATTCCCAGCCGACATACAAAGAGGTATTATTACCAATGGGTATTGTACCATAGATGCGGTAGAAAGCTTTCTCAGAAAAATTGATGAAACTTTCTTAGAATCAAATCACACTATGCAGTCGAACAGTTCTATGGGGCATACTAGAACGATCACGAGAAACCAAAATAACGGAGACATAACAAGAAATCAAAATAATTATGGTTATGGTCATAATAACTACAGTCAGGGCCGTAATAATAATAATTCAAGTAATATTAAAAATATAATTTCTTTTCAGCAAGATTCTTTAGATCTTTTAACCGATTCCGATAGTGAGATTGAGGAAAGTGAAATGGTTGCACCGGTAGTGACAGGGAAAATAGGGTCGCGCGAGGTGGAAATTTTATTAGATAGCGGGTCTGATGTGTGCGCCGTGTCAGAAATTTTTTATGAAAAATTAAAAAACGAAATTTCTGATATTCCGGTTCTCCCAGTATCTAATACGACAATAGCTGTGGCAGTGGGGGGAAACAAGCAACGAATTAAAAAGCAAATGTGTTTATCCCTTACTATAGGCGGCCTTAAAATGGATGTGATATGTTTGGTTGTTTTGAAGTTGAACAGTGATATTTTGTTCGGGTCAAACTGGATGTTTAAATTTAAAAGTAAGCTAGATTTCGAAAAGTCTTTATTACGCATTCAAGAGAATGACATAACTTATACTTCTCCAATACGTTTTAGGGTAAATCGAGCGGATTTGCAGATTAACTTGTGTCAGAATTTTTCTGTACCGACAAGCTATGATCGGCTACCAAGTATTACGGGCGCGCTCCTGCCTAAACAAAAGTATTCAGATGGCGATTTAAAGAACGCAGCTTTAAAGGCCGAAACCAGCGAAAATAATCGAGAATCTTTGTATTCTATGTTAAGACAAAACAGTGATGTCTTTTCCGAATCACCGGGTCGAGTTATAGGTTATGAGCACGAAATTGAACTAAATGACTACGACGCATTTAAGGCTCCTGTCTACCCGATACCATTCAAATACCGAAGCGAAGTAAATTCACAGATCGCGGATATGTTGTCGAGCGGAATTATTAAAAAAGAAAAAACTGAATACTTGTCTCCCTTGGTTTGCGCTGTTAAAAAAAACAAAAGTGTTAGAGTTTGTTTAGATGCACGTCTACTTAACTCAAAAATGAAAAAAGATTTTTTTAAGTCCACCTAATCCAAATGAACTGCTACTGAATTTTCAAAAGGGGCAAATACTCAGTACTATAGATTTGACAGCTGCATACTGGCAGATTTCTGTTAAAGCCGAGCATACTAAATACGTTGGTTTTGTGTACGAGGGTGAAACTTATACTTTTCAGAGGCTACCGTTTGGTCTAAGCACCTCTATGGCAAGTTTAATAAGGTGTCTAAATATGGTCCTTGGTGAGGAATGCGCGGATTTTTCGTGCGTGTACGTCGACGACTTGTTGGTTTTTTCGAACAATATGGCTCTGCACTTTGAGCATTTAAACACTATTTTTCAGAAACTGAACGAAGCGGGTATGACTATAAAAAATCACAGTTTATCCGCCACGAAGTGACATTTCTTGGACATGTTATAGGTCAAGATGGCGTCACCATCGATCCTAAACGCGTGGAATGTATTGAAAGGTTCCCAACCCCACGAAATATTCGCGAACTAAGAGGGTTTTTGGGGCTTGTAAACTATGAACAGAGATTCTGCCAGGATTATGCCGATTTGACTATCCCTTTAGTAGCACTTTTAAAGAAAAATCAAAATTGGAACTGGGGACGAGAACAGGAAACGGCGTTTAACGATATCAAATTAGCATACTTGAAATCCACTTTGCTCGTACACCCGGACTTCGACAGTACTTTTTATATTCAGTGCGACAGCTCGCACTATGCTGTGGGGGGTAGTGTATTTCACTTGTCAGACAGAAACGAAAGGCAGGTTATCGCGTATACCAGTGCAACGTTAAAGGGGAGTCAGTTGAATTACACTACGACTGAAAAAGAGTTATACGCTATACTACATTGTCTGCAACATTGGCGCACGTTAATTTTGGGGAGAGATTTAGTGGTTATCACGGACCACAAAACCTTAAGTTTCTTAATGTCTTGCAAATTAAAATCGGCGCGATTAACCCGCTGGATCATATTCATACAAGAATTTGACTTCCGCATTCACTACTGCAAGGGATCGGATAATGTCACCGCTGATATCTTGTCGCGCTTTCCACCGAAAACATCTTCTCAAAATCGACCGGTACGACAGGTAAATGTTAGGGTATCATTAATTAAGTTATTTAATGACGTCTCTCTGCTTAAGAATAACATACAAACTTTAGCTGAAGACCAACAAAACGAAAATTGGATTCGAGAAAAAATTGATTTTTTAAAACAATACGAAAAGGAAGTGAGGGTTCTAACGGCCAAAGAACTATCAACATACGAATGGTATATTGTACATGAAGGGTTACTTTTCAAACGCGGAGATAACGGCTTTCCAGATTTTAAGTTGTGTGTGCCAAGCGACCAAGTTAAAGATCTAGTCTTATCGCACCATACTTCTATGGGACATTTTGGTAAAAGTAAAGTGTATTTATACATGCGGCGAATTTTTTATTGGCCGAAAATGCAAAAACATATACGACAGCTGGTGGCCACGTGTGAGCTTTGCCAAAAGGCGAAATGTTCGCCTACCAGTAAAGGGTTACTAAGCCCTATCCTCGCGGAAAAACCAGGTGATTTGGTTTGCCTCGATTTAATAGGACCACTACCTGAAGGTCGTGGGAAAACTCCACAGTTATTGGTTATTGTAGACGCCTTCACCAAATTTGTAAAATTATATCCATTGCGTCGGGCCAAAACTCATGCTATCTTAAACCGAGTCTTGTTAGACTATATTCCTAATATTCAAAAACCTAAATCTATGTTGTCGGATAATGGTACGCAATTTACCAGTTGGCATGGAAGCGTACATTGGAGGACGTTGGTATTAAGGTTAGATTTACCTCGGTATACTTCCCACAAGGAAATCTAACGGAGAGATATAATAAAGAAATCGGGCGATTGTTCCGTTCCTATTGTTTCGAGAAACACACTAAATGGCCCAATATGTTAAGCTTTGTAGAAGATTGTATAAACAACGCTATTAATTTAAATACCGGTTTCTCGCCTATGTTTTTACAAACGGGAGAGGAAATCGAAAACCCGGTAAAAAGATTGATAAAATTTCCAAAAGGCGGTAATAGTGTTTTATCACTTGAAAGCGCTTGGAAAATTGCATATAATAATTTGAGTTCTAAGGCGTTAAAGCGTGCTGAAAAGGCTAATGCTACAGGAAAAAAGGTAGAATTTAAAGTAGGCGATATGGTTTTGGTTAAAACACACTACCAATCCTCTGCAGAAGATAAAACAATTAAGAAATTTTTCCTTTTATACGAAGGCCCCTTTTATATTGTCAGGCGAGCCGGCTCTAACTCTTACATTATAGGGGATAAGGAAGGGACCGAATTCTCCAAACAAAATATTATTAATCTAAAGTCCTACAAGGATCCAACTTCCAATTAAAATTTGGATTTGTTTTTTTTTTCTTATTTTTAGTAGTTGTAACTTAAATAACCGCCATTACTTATTACTTGGCAAATGTTGTGATTTAAGTTGGGGGGTAATGTGGTGGTTTAGTGACCGGTGCACGGTGAAGAGAGCAGTAGTCGGGGTCGTTCGGATGCGTTCGACACCCGCTGATGAACATGGACTGCAGCGGCAGAGAAATTAGTGGAGGATACCGTTTTTATTTTGTTAGTTATTTGGCGGACGAGATCGTCCGTGAGTAGAGGCGTGGTAGCCAAGTGGAGTTAAGGGCTGTAAGATTATCATCAGAAGTGTTAATAAAAGTATTATTGTTATGGTTCTTTTTATGTCCTCAAGAACCCACGCACCCTGAAGAGCTAGCTAAGGCATGGCCTAGTCTGCTTTTGTCGACTCCCAGCTTAAGAGTTGTGGGGTGGCCTCCCAGTAAGAAGACGTTGCCCAGAGAAAGACGTTGTCTCCCAGCAACAAGATTGTTGTCTCCCAGCAAAAAGAGTGCTGTCTCCCAGCAAAAAGAGTGCTGTCTCCCAGCAAAAAGAGTGCTGTCTCCCAGCAAAAATAGTGCTGTCTCCCAGCAAAAAGACCCTGTCGATTTTGTGTCGGGTCTAAATTAACATATCGGCGATTTATCGCATAAATCCGACTAAAAAGTTGAAATTCTTCCGCTCAAAAACCAAAACGGTCTCACTAGACCTAATCAACGTAACGCCCAAAAGGCAAACAACACAATAAAGCGGAAGAAACTATTAGTACTGCATTACAAAACCCCAATTCTTGGATGTCCTCCAAAAGACTACAAAATGGCAGTACCGACGACAACGCGATATGTTTCTCAACCGCTCCGGTGCCACACCCGATCTCTATCAAATTCCAATATCGATTTCTTTGTCCCCCCAGTGACGACACAACAGGGTTGTTTCTAAGTACGCTTTGGTACTCAATTATGTCCAAAAGCCTTGGTTCGATGGTATTTCCTTCAAGGCATTGGCACAATGTTCTGCCTTTAGAATTAACTTAACCAATGAACGACGGCAATATACTAACAATTAAATACATTTCTCCGTGTCCATAACCCGGCATTCACTAATAGTTTGGTACAATTCATTGTAGTCTGTACAATTGGAAACAACTTACGATCTTCGTCAACCAGGAATACGTGTAGGCATGGATCAACATTAGAACCCTTGAAGGCTAAACCCAGAGGTGCAACTTGGGCTCCCTAGGTGGCGCAGGCACCACCTAAAACTAATTGTTGAGAAAGGGATGTCATCCCTTACCTATTTTAACCAAAAATTAGGACATACGCCCTTAAATACTGGCAGCTAAAAGACTTGTCCAATTTACTAGTGAAATAAGGCAAAATGGGCAAATAACACAGCCGGAATTCAAAAATCCAATACCCCGTCTGACCTCTATCGTCCAACTCATAAAGCTGCCCGCAAACTAAATCCCATATTTTGTAATTCACGACATGACCACCTGTAATTACAAGTAGGAACCGATACCGAACCCGATCTGCAAAACGAAGGATCCCATAATTTGGAAGCAGATTCCATCGTTACATAGCTTCCACCAATAACCACAGAGGGCGGCCCAGGACAGAAAGCTAAGGTTTTTCGACAGGTTCGAAGAAATTAATTTCAGCTGATTGAAATGTCAAAAATGCCGTTTTACGTTGTCATTGTAAACAAATTCTAATTTATATTAATAGCCAAATATCGTTTTTAGGGCCAAATTCCGAGGTATTTCCCTAAGGATCAACTATTCAGAATGAGGAAAAACAAGGCTGGATCCAAGACAGACTAGTGACGGAAAATTTATAAAAATTAAATTCGAGGTTAGGAAAAATTTTGACTAAATGGAAAAACAAACCAAAATAAAACGTTCAAGGAATAAGTGAATATATTCAAAAAGGTAGGACTAAATCCTAAAAATCAACTAATCGCTGCGACTGCTATCACAATAATATTTTAATTTCGTATGACAAAAACAAACCGTAATAACATAAAGTAGACTAATGTAGATAAACATATTATTTTTTTTTTCAAAAATAAACCTGTATTTTAATAAATGTATTTTTTTTATAAATGTCAAACAAATAATTAGAAGTATTATTCATTAATCCATAGATTTTCTTTACAGCATCCCACCACTCTTCAACCCACCAAATCCCCCCACTCTTCACCCTACCACTTTACCCCACTCCTCTCCCCTCTCCTCTCCCCGCTCCAAAAAACAATGACCTTGACTTTTAATATACATATAAAAGGAGGGAATAAAGCTTGTTATTTTAGAGAAGCAATATGAAGAAGGTAGCATTTAACGAAAATATGAATAACATCCATATATTGTTTGTATGGAAGTTTGCTTACAAAAAATCACGTGAGAGTGATTATGACCAGTATGTAGTGGATCGCTACCGCTTTCAAAATAGACTTCAATATGCTGAGAACCTCCTAAAGGATGTTTTGAACGAAAATTATAGGAAGAAAATTTACGAAAATCGTTTTATATTACAACCAATTCAAGCTCATATCCTCCCATCTCGCCCATGTGGGCTTGACTTGCAGTACTGAGTGGGGGAATATCTATAAATTTATACGCACACAGTTTCTAAAACATTATTTGCTAGAAATAATAAATATGATTCAAAAACGAAAGCTGGTTGGTTGCAGAAAATCGGTGAAAAAACTTAAACAAGAAGACAGAAGCAGATGCCCTGTGTGTTTACATTCCATGAGAAGAGAAGAAATTTGCACACCCAATTCGTGCACACATAAATTTTGTATAAAGTGTTTAACAGAGTGGTCGAAAACAAACGCACATTGTCCTCTTTGCAGAAGATTCTATTTTTCAATTGTTTTAAAAGAGAATAAGGAAAAGATTCTTGTGAAGAAAAATGACAGTACTGATCAAGCTCTAGTGATATTGTTGTACATAAGTGACATGAATTTAATATAGATATATCAGAAGTAAATAAAACAATGTTCTTAAATATAAAGTTTTTTTATTTTAGTATATTACATCTTTTTTAATATCCAGGAATTGTGTGATTTATCCATTCCCAACCATTTGACATAAACTTTATTTCCTTTTCTTCTTAGCACCTTTTCCACGAGATACACGTTTGAATGTTTGACTTTCTGCAACTCCGGTTCATAAAAACTACCTAAAATTATTTCATTTTTGTCATCTGTCAGCAGATATGTTCTTGGGTTGGTTAATTTAATTTCTTTAATTTGAAAATTTTCATTTGACCAGTTTGGTGTATATCCCTTGTGGAAAGCCTCCCTGTGTTTACTAACCCTAACATAATCCCCTTGTTTAAATTTTTATTTTCTGGGGTCAATTGTTTTTATATTATTATAAGTTGATTTAAGAACATCTTTTTAATTTTCTTCGTTTATATCTATAGATTTTAATCCTGTTGTTCTATGTTTCCACAAACCTCGCTTTGATAGTGGAAAATATACTGTAGTGATTAATGTTATATTTTTCCATTAATTTATTAAAGTTTTTGTTGAAAAATTCTCTTCCTTGATCTGTATGTATGTTAGTTGGAGGAGTTTTCGCAAGCTTTAAAATTTTTCCCATAGCTAAAGTTACTTCCTCAGCAGTTTTTCTTTTAACAGGTTGAACCCAAACATATTTGGAAAATGTGTTTATAACAACTAAAATATATCTATATCCTTTATTTAGTTTTGCATAAGGTATCATTTGTACCAAATCTGCTTGCCATAAATCGGTTAAATTTTTAATAATGACCCGTCGTCGTCTAAAATTTTTTCTAGCAGGTTTATGTAACTCGTTGACTAGATCTTCCTTGATGTTAGGTTGTGCAGACATGATAATTAAATGTTTAGTTTGTTACTTCTACACATTTTATTAACAATTCGCCATAAAAATCTTCTAAATGACTACCTTCAGGACGATGAAAAGAACGAACGTCCCCTTTCTTTAACCGAATACCTACAGGATCGATGATCTTTTTTCCATTAATTTTTAAGAAAACATATTTCTTGGGGTATTCTCCAGAAATTATAGTAGCAGATTACATAGGAAAAACATATTTAATTCGTTTGTCTTGTAATATATGGTAAACTCCATCGGACAGAGAGTAAATGCCCATGAAGGGCAACACCAAATTATAACAAAGTTTAACTGAACTAAGATCAACAAGTTTTATAATGTTATGTTCTTCAGATGAAAATTTATTATCCTTGCCAAAGATGTGGGAACCAAACTTGTCAATAGACATGGTTGTTGCCAGCGGTAGAATAAGGAATAAACATGTGAGAATTAGTATTTATTTAATTATTTTTGCTTCTCTTAGTTCTTCTAAAATCGATATTATTTCATTTTGATGACCAGTATGTCCAGCCATTTGTGATGCTCCCAATAATTTTAATCTATCAATTATCTCATTTATATCGTCATAATATACATAATCTAATTTCTTTTTTGATAAATTTAACATAGCTCCCCCCCTTTCCACTTTTTGTAGACAGATTTCTTGTAGAACGCCGTCTTTGTGGAGGTAACAAACGTGAATGCTTGGTAGTACTGCACGATAACCTGTCTCTGTTGTGCTTCCACGTTTTAATATACCTTTTTGTAATAAGTAAGGCTTAATTATTGTCAAGTATTTAATGTCGGTCGAACCTTGAATTTGACTATTAGGATCAAAATTTCGTCTATATGCATTTGTCCTTTTCAAAACATCCATATAATTTTCCATATCATTTGATGTATAACCGACAGGTTCTTTTTTAAAAGAAGCTCATACAATCCAGGTGTTCCCTCATACCTAACTCCTTCAACTTTAAAATCTTTTCCTATGAAATCGACCACAGAATTAGCAATCTTATATTTGTCTGCATCAACATCATGACTAAAACCATATTTGTTATCAAATTTGCCTTCCGCGTCTTTTATTAGCCCATCCACGAAAGGTCTTAGAAGTGAATGATATGCTTCCAAATATTCTTCATAAGCAGGTGTTCTTGTTAATTCTAAAACATCTTGTCGCAACTCACCTATAGTTGGTTCAATTGTTGTTTCAGGGCTTGATTCTCCTGTATGAGACTGTTGCGAATCTTCCCAAAATACTTCTTCATCTCCTAAAATTGAGGGCATGTGCGTTGGAAGATATTTACTATATGCATTTGATTTCGTTTGATTGACCTCTGGCGTAGGAAATTGAAATTTTGGCGTCGAAACTAATTGTGGTGAATATATTTCTTTTTTAATGAACGGTTCTGTTTTAATTGTCTGAATTAACTCATGCAAAGGTTGAGTTATTGGTTTAAATTATTTTTCCATACGAATTTCTTTATCAGATAAATCTGATTTTAAAGCTTTATACTTTTGTCTAACGGCTTTTCTAGTTTTTACCAACTCTTTCGCTGTTTTTTCGTCCATCTTTACAAAAGGTAGGTTGTATACTAGAAAATTATCGTTTTGTCAGAGAGTTATATAGTGGAAATAAAATTATCCAATCCTTTTCTATAGCGGCCACCATTAAACTCACAGTCTTTATCAATAACGACAAAGTCATATTTATGTTTCCAACACATTGAACACAAGTTTTTAAACTCTTGAAAGCTCATGTCACCATTTACATGATCATCATATATATGTTTCAAGTTTGTAGCATCCTGTTGAACAATTACCAAGAGGTTGGCATTATCACGTATAAGTTGTTTAGGGATTGATGAATATGTTTGACACAAATAAAAACAATCTGTATTTTTATGACGTCCAAAACAAAAATAATCCCTCATAAGACTTTGATCAGTGCATACTATATCATCAAATACAATCAGTGAGTTTGGTTTTATTTCAGTGGGTGAAACAATATCCTCAGCGTTCGATGATTCAAAATAACCAATAAACTTTAGTGCAGCAAAAAGCCTTTTTAGATATTCATATTTTGATTGATATAAGGATTTTGAGTACACATATATATTTTCAAATCTTAATCCATTAGCGTGTGTTATAAGAGAAATCATAACATTTGTCTTGCCACAACCCGATGGTCCTACTATTAAACATCTTTTACAGTTTCCACCAAATAATTGTCCATGTTTTCGATAATTATCATGATATAAATCAAAATTTTTTATCGGTAAAGAAAAATCTTGTTTTTTGATCTTCATTGTTTGAGCATCGCTATTTAAGTAAGGTTATTTGCGTTTTTAAATCATTTATATATAATGATTAGATATAATAATGTCATTCACTGCGTGGAAGGACAGAGAAAAGGTAGTGGTTTATTAAATACTCTTATTAATAAATTACCAGTAGAGCTCCATATTCCTTCTTATAACTTTTGTGGGCCTGGTACAAAGTTAAATAAAAGGCTTGCCCGAGGTGATAAGGGAATTACTTTATTAGACGAAGCTTGCAAAGAGCACGATATAGCATATTCGGAATATTCCGATTTAAAAAACAGAAACGAGGCAGATAAAGTATTAGCTAAAAAGGCATTTAATAGATTTAAAGCTTCAGATTCAAATCTAGGCGAAAAACTGTCATCCTTGGCTGTGGCCGGAATCATGAAAGCAAAAGCAAAACTCTGTATGGGAATAAGAAAAACGAAGAGAAGTCATAAACGCAAGAAAGGAGGTCAAATATCTTTTAACCAAAGTGTAAGAAATTCACGTGAAGAGCTGGTTGGAAAAGAGTTGCTGCCAGCACAGCTTTATCATCCATTAAAAAATTAAAAATAAAAGAACCTAAACAAAGAATTATTCCAATTTCAAAAACTGGTGGAATTTTACCTTTAATACCTATTTTTGCTGGTTTATCTGCTCTAGGAGCCCTAAGCGCTGCTGGCATTGCCCAAGCAGTAAATTCTGCCACAAATGCACAGAAGAAGTTAGAAGAACAAACAAGACACAACAAATAAATGGAAAAAATATCAATTGGAAAAGGTCTTTATTTAAAACCATATAAGAATGGGTGTGGTCTATATTTAAAACCATATTCAAAAAACTGTTAAATTTGCTACCTCGCCGACCTTTGACAAATATAGATTTATTAAAGTATGCGAAAATATTAAAGTTTCCACATTTTAGAGGTGTTTTTATGAGAAATAAGTTACCCAAAAAAATAAAAAATATGAAACAGGTATTATAAATTTAGATGACGATATGGGGGAAGGAACTCACTGGACAGCGTAAGTTAAAAATAATAACATAAATTACTTTGATAGTTTTGGAAATTTACGACCACCAAATGAAGTTATAACTTATTTCTATAGCGATGGTAGCAACCACAATATTAAATATAACTATGATAAATATCAATCTATTAATACCTCAACTTGTGGACAGTTATCCTTACAGTTTATTTATAATAATGCGTAATTGTCTTTCCATTTTTTTCTTATTACGACCATCATGTCGTTTACTATAGCTCTTTCCGCAAATTCAGCTATACTTCAAGCAGATTTCCATCCACCTATTTACTTAGATCCTAACACTTCCTACGTTGTCGGACTTACCAACTTTGAAACTTTTAATGCAATACCAAATATTGATAAAAGTAATAATAAAGTATATTTTGGAAAAAATAATGAATTTTTAACAATTCCTACGGGAAGTTATGAAATGGATGATGTTAATAAATATTTACAGACTGAATTCCAAAAAAAGAAATATTTCATTTCACCTCTATGCAAATAACAACACATTAAAATCAACGATAAAATCTACTACAGATATTATTTTTAAAGATGGTACAATAGGAAAACTTTTGGGTTTTAATAAGGGCATTATAACTGGTGATGGAGTTCCGAGAACATCGGCAAATCCAGCAGAGATTATAAGAGTTAATTCTTTATGCATAGACTGCAGTATCGCAGAAGGTTCCTATCTGAACGGAAAACCAGTAGGTACACATTATTCATCAATTTTTTCCTAATGTTAGCCCCGGATTTAAAATAATAGAAAGTGCTCAAAATATTATTTATTTTCCTGTTACAGTAAAAGTAATAGGTAAAATAACGGTAAAGGTAATAGACCAAGATTTAAATATTGTTGATTTTCGAGACGAGACTGTAACTATAAGGTTGCACATAAAAGAAGTATAATGTAAAAAGAATAATAGAAAAACCTTCAATTTACCCACAAAAATTAATAAAAACTATAAGAAGACTAAACACCGTAAACCAAAGATTAGTAGAAAGAGAAACACACAAGGGATAACACCTGAAAATATAAGCTTTTTGAAATCTCTAGGTTTAAAGGTTTTAGTATAATGGATATCCTTAACGTAGCAGAAGGTCTTTTCATAGATAATTCAATTGTGCATTCCGAAGTTTATGGTTATGAACCACACCTACCTACAAAATTGGGAAATAATGATGAAATTATAATACCTGTTCATGAAGTAGACAAGTATACTCTTCCTTCCGAAAGCTTTCTTTACATAGAGGGTAAACTAACAAAAGATAATAATACTATCTCAAATACATTAAAATTGATAAACAATGGGATTGCATTCCTTTTTAAAGAAATGCGTTATCAACTAAACGGTGTTACAATAGATTCAGTTAGAGATGTTGGGTTAACTTCGACAATAAAGGGATACATGTCGTATAATAAAAATGAATGCAATAAACTTAAAAACGCAGGTTGGTTTCCTATGGAATCTTCACAAGTTGTTGATGCAACAACAGGATTATTTAATGTTTGCATTCCGCTTAAATTCTTAATGGGGTTTTTTGAAGACTACAAAAAAAATTATTTTAAATGCCAAACAAGAACTTATTTTAATACGAGATAATTCAGACAAAAATGCAACAATTAATACTGCAGATGAAAATCCAAAAATTGAGCTTACTAAGCTAACTTGGAATATACCTCACATTTCAGTAGCTATTCCTCAAGAATTAGCATTATCTAAAATAATTAATAAGAATACTGATATAATAATTGCTTTCCGGAGTTGGGAACTGATTGAATACCCAGAATTATTAAAAACTAATCGTCATAACTGGCCTGTCAAAACATCTGCGAAAGTTAATACCCCACGTCATGTAGCAATTGCTTTTCAAAAAGACTTAAGGGATAAATCAACAACTGATATGTCTCTATTTTCCAACGTTAAATTACGAAACATCAAAGTATTTTTAAACTCTGAGAGATATCTCTACAACGATCTATTTTTAGACTTTGCTAAAAATAAATTTGCATCATTATATGAAATGTTTTCACAATTTCAAAAATCCTACTATGGATTAACACCTGAACCCATTTTTTCTCCAAAGGAGTTTAATACTTATGCTCCTATCGTATATATCGATTGTTCACATCAGAAAGAAACAATTGAATCCGGACCTATTGTTATGAGAGTTGAGTTTGAATTACATGATGATCTTAAAAACAAAATATCTGCCTATTGTCTTATTATGCACGACAAAATATTTAGCTACAATCCATTAGCCAAAAATGATAGACAACTTTAAAGCGCATGTCTAACTATATAAAATCAATGCTCTACTATTCTTTCCTACCATTATGGGTGAAGAACTGGAACTTCGCTAATCCTAATTTTAAAAAGAACTGAAAAAATTAAAACAACAACTACAAGAATATTCTGACAAGAAATCAATGATTAAACAATTCTCATTTTTGAAATTATGAGGTTATTAATTGTCGATGTGCAAGGATTTAACATAGAAAATAAGAAGTTTATTCCCAGAGTTGGCTGCCTATGATGGACACAAAATATGCCACTATATCTTTAAATCACCATTTGATATATAATACCTACCACCTGACTTACATAAACAAGCTGTATGGTTAATGAAAAATCATCACTGTATTCCTTGGAATGAAGGATATACACCAATTCACAAATTTTCTGAAATAATCAAGAATCTAACAGAAAAGGCGGATCAAGTTTATGTGAAAGGGAGAGAGAAATCCTAATGCATCCGAAAATATTCATTAAAACCAGTCATAGATCTTGATGAAAATCCAAAATTACAAGAAGGAGAAGTTCATTGTTTTATCATTCTAAATCACCATGTATATGCGCACTTACTAATGTATACAATTTATATAATAATTATTTAATGATTGAATAAAACACAAATGAAATAAAGTTTTTTATTTGTTATAAATGAGGTTTCAAATACTTCATGAATAATTTCAGGTAGACAAAAACTTCTTTACTTCATCAAAATGCTCCTCAAATCCCATTTCTTTCATCGTGTACAGAAAAGACTTTAAATCAGAAGTATGTAAATATATTGTCATAGTTGTGTTATCATGGATTATTTTATTAATTATTTTTAAAATCACACTGTATTTATATAAAGATTATTTTGACAATAACGATGAATAGACACTCTGTTGTTCGGTGAACTTCTTGGTGACGACATTGAAGGTCAGCTTGGTTTTGTTTAACTTTATTGAGTAAGGCAAGGTATGCTGACTTAGCAATGCACCGATCGTCGATAACTGCATAATGGAGTGATAGGCAGTCGTTCTTAAGATGTTGAGATAAGACATATGTGCCCGTTGGTCGGGAGAAGAGCCGCCCTTATAGAGAAGATGTAGGGGAAGTTTATAAGTAAGTGCCTCATTTCATTTATTTAATGCCAAACTTTATTTTATTGCTATTATTGTTGATTAATTATTAAATGTTATATTTTTTATAACCTGTTTTAACTTCATTCCCTCCACACGATCCAGAGACTATTACTTAGTCTCAGTCGCAACAACCCCCGTTGTGACATTTGGTGGAGGCGCCGTTTTTACTCTCCATACACAATAAATTATAACTTTTTTGGTGCAAAAATTAAATATTCTTTAATAAATTCTGTCCATTGTGTGAGAGTAGGCATAAATTTTCTTTAAGTATAAATAAACATTTGATTAGAATCTGAGGGAATGAAGTATATTTTAATTAAATTGTATAAAATAAGAGTTGGCAATTTTTTACTCTACGTCTATAATAGAATAAGTGGTGCAAGTTAATTTTAATTTTTTCGGCCTCTTCAAAAAGTATTCTGAAATTTTAATGGTAATTTATATAGGTACAATTTTTGGTTTTATTCAAAATAAAACTATATTACGATACAATTTTTCACGTTGAGTGTTTATTTTAAATATAATATACAAGTTTGTCCCTTAAAGAGAAGTAAAAAATGAGTTTGGAAGAAGCTTTAAATACCCGTATTACACCAGTGCTACCTCCATATTTTCAGGCACCTATTTTTTGTCCTAAGAGTAATAATTGTGTTTTATTTCTCAGAGAATTTAATAAAATTTCTGAAAGAAACCGCTGGTCTGGCAAAGACAAAATTTACTATTTTTTATCATCATTAGAGGGCTACATTTGGTATAGTAGTTATATTAAACAATCGGAAAACTTAAAGAAAAATTGGGAGGAAGTTTCCCGAGATTCTTTATTTGAATTTGGAGGGAAATACGAAGTTTCAAAATTTGAAATCAAACTGATGAATAGGCAACAGCAGCAAAATGAAAGTATTAAAGATTATTATTACGATACAATCATGTTATGCGACATTATTGATCCTAAAATGCCGTTAGATAAAATTATAGGATACTTTGAAAGAGGTCTACACCCTTCCTTTAAAGCAAATTATAAATTTTTGTACGACCCAGATCTTTCAAAAAATGATTTTAATCAGCTTATTCTCAAACTGCACAACATATGGGAACTAACGGTTAACCGCCGGGTTATTATCAATGAAAAATGTAATTTACAATACCCAACCAGCACCAATGTACAATCTAATCAAAACGTTTTATTTTTACACCCTACTCAGCCTTACAATACAAATGAAAAAGAAACTATAATGGACCAAACAAATGAAAATTTACACCACTGCTTAAAACAAGAGACCACTTCTAAATCAGCATTCTTAAAATCGGCTAAAACTACTAAAGAACATCAACTAACTAACAACAAAATTAAATCAATTGTTTTGAAAACTAAAGAACACGATATTAGGTATTTGGAGCAATTACGAGATAATTTTGCGGTAAATACAAATCTTTTTAATAAATTGGATATTATACTATATAAATGGCCTTATATTGACAGAAATAAAATCAAAATTGACCTCACAACAAACTCGAACCAACCAGTTACTATATTTAAAAACAGAACTCTAGGACGCTTTTTATTACCGCCAAACACTTTAACGGCGCAAAGTCTATTTGTTTAAAAAGAAATAGGTCAAAGGGAAAAATAAATAAAGAAAAACCTATTAATTATTATTTTACTTTTACATATCTTACGTTTACATAAAATAATATCCACAAAGAGTTTTTTTTCAGAAAATTTTGTTTTAAGTAAATACTATTTATTGTATCCTGACGTTTACAAGAAGTAAAATTTTTTTTTGTATTACAGTAACAAAGAACTAAGTCAAAGCGTTTGTTAAAGTGTGCATATACATATACATATGTAGGTACGTATGTATATATCTACGTTTCTTGACATTTGTTTCTCTACTAAACTTTTATTTCAGAATATAAAATACGTTAGCGAAAAAGGTGCTTAATTATACCGGAAAATGCTTCTTTTATAAATAATTTTTCTAGTTGAATGTAAGATTTTAAGCAAGTATGAGTATCAAAGTATTATGAGTTCAAGTACCTATCTAACACCTGAGATATTTCTCGTTTTAATTTGCACTGATTTTTCTTTGGTTCAAAATTTAGTGTAAAATTGATTTTTTTTATTTATCTAACATTGCATACTATTTTAGTTCCAAGTCAATATTTTTACGCAGAAATTGTAATTTTTTTAATGTCCACAGTACAATTCGTCAATCTTCTCTTGATACATTTTCTATGTTTTTTTACGTTGGAAGACAAAATCCAAATTATATTGCTTGTTTATATTTTTAATTTTTGTGCCGTAAAAAAAATCTATTTCTGATGTGTAATTTATTTGCAATTAAACATTATGCACATAGGCGATATGAAAGAAAAATATCAGAAAAATTTGATTAGAGTTTTATTTTTAATTTAGTACTAGTTTAGTTTTAGTACTAGTTACAAGTTTTAAAATGTGTTTTATTATGCGAAAAAAGAATAAATCAAGTTTCACGCAATTACGAAGACCACTGGTAAATAAGGGCATTAATGTATTGTATTTTTAATATAATAGCCAGCGACAATTTTCTTTTCAATTTCAGAAGTTTGTTTTAAAATTAAATATTTCTTAAATAACTAACTAGTAAACATATCAACATTTTATTATTATTGCTTACGTTTATAGAAATACTAAATATTATTAGACGTAATTGTTATACGTCCAAGGTATAAAAAATATTTTTTGTTATCAAAAGCTTACATAATTTTGCTTTATTTCAAGTTCATAATAAATCATAATAAACACTGCTGACCCAGAGATGGCAGGTACCAAGAATTTTATATTATTATACAATAATGGCATAAGTACTCATTCATATTATTTATATTTTATTTTTATGCATAATCAAAGGAATTATGAAAAACTAAATGGAAAGGGAAAAAGGGTTTATGCGTGCAAAACCAGAGTAGTTTTTATCCAGAATTATTATCTAGTTAGTCGAGGCATAAAACAATTTTTATAGGCATGAGATGATTGAAACATAATAAACTTACGTAAGAAAGTAAGAGTGTTACAAATGAAAATATATAGAGATTTTTTTTTTAATTCGATGCAGTATTAAAGCATCGTGCCTAAGTTCTTAAGTTAAATACACGAGTATGTATTTATTATTCTAGAGTACAGAACGATTCATTTTAAGCGTGGAAAGAAAAGTTGCGAATTCATTTTTGTCAAAGAAGTTATAGGTACATATTTTATGAAATAATAAGGCACACACAAAAAGTGTTACGAAAAGGTTAGCTAGAGAATTAGCAATCAGCAATATAATGCTATAGCCCTACTGCAAAAAAAAGTCATTTGCAGGTTAAACTTTACTGACAAGTAAGGTATTTTGAAATGGTTTTCAAGTGTAACAAATTTTATGAAGAAGAGACAAGTGAATGTCTTATGTTATTCAATACCCTGCGTGGCACGTAGCCAGAGGAGTAGTTGTTTTAAGAATTTACGCATCTTGTCTTCATAAAAGGTGACGCTAGTGTTTGAGCACAATGTTTAAACAAATCGATGATGTTTAGTGGTACAGGATGTTACCAGGTGAGATAAGCCTGAAGTTATCTATTTCCCTTAGCGAAGGTTTACAGATTTTTTAAGAGTTTCTGGTATCTGTAAATACTGCGTGAGCTAAAACTGCTCAAATGTTCGTACGGTCATTACTTATTGTTGACAGCATGTAAAATATCGTCAGACATATTTTGAAAAAACAATAGCACAAAGTAAATTTTTTTTTGTTTCGAAATTGCCTACTACCTACCTCTCAGTAAATTGATATAATTCAAGCTTTTTATATTCTAAAATATTTGAACTTTCACTAGGAAGTACCAACTTAGATTTTCACCTTTGTACTAAAGAGTTGCTTTTTTATTTATTCTAGTATTAAAAATCCTAGGTATACTAAAAGTTAAATATTAAGGTGCACTCTAAGCCGTACACTAAAGATTCATTTTAAAAATTAGACGAACGTTATAACTCAGTATACTTGGAGGTAGAAAAAGAGCAAACTGAAACTAAACAGGGATAGTTGTTCTGTTATACGAGTGCTATGTTATTATTTTAAACATGCATGTATTATTGGAATTTGCAAGAATTTGTAATTTAATTATTGATGTGCAAATTAAGTTTAGTTTATAGACTAGTTTAAATATTAGGGATTTTTAATATTAGATATACGTACGTGTAAAGAGAAATGTATTTTCTCATTTTAATTTTGTAAATAATTAAAGCAAGTAAAATTAGGACTATATATTCATAAGTGTTGATACGCACTCTCTTTATGTTTCATGTACCTGGACACAATAGCTCAATGGCAGTGGAGATTGGGGATGAGCCAAATAACATGCACAACAACTTCCTACAACAAAGGGGTGCCAAAATATATCCATCATACCTAAACCTGAGCAAACAGAAGCTGTTACTCAAAGTCACCACAACGCACGCAAGCAAAGAAAAGGCCGTTACACCATCACGTTAGGTAACCTAACACCTGTATCTTGTGTCTCGAAAATGCCTTAGGTACCAGGGCTCAGTAGAGACGACCTTATCAAAGCAAGCCGCTTCCAGCTGCATCCATCTTTCATCATCTTGTAGAATTGTGGCGATGAAGAATGGGGGATAGGGAAAATCCATCCAAAAGTGGTGAATGTTAAAGTTCGTAGGAAATTTATATTATCTTTAATATAACTAAACTACTTCTGGCTCATAGTTGTGCATAGTTTATCATTGTTCGGCGTTATTAAAATTGCGCAAATCTTCAGTAAAGACTTCTTATATGCTGCCATAAATGCCCGTGTCACGATCTCATTTTTCAAAGAGTGCTACTTTTTGAGATTTTATTATGTAAATATTTAAAAGAAACGTTATGAGTATCAACACGTTTTATTTTATTTTATATTTTTCGCTTTTGCAATAATTGTCTCTTTAGTATATAGTAAGTAATATTTTATAAGTTGATAAGATTGAGCTTTCTATATGGCATTAAATGTGGCTATCAATTCAATATCTTAGAAAAGTTTAATAGTTAGAAAGTTTACTTAAGTCAGTAAATAAAGTAAAATAAAAAGAAGAACTAATTTGTTTCTAAGCTTTTAATAAGTATTAAATCAATCTCTTACGCGAAATTTAATTATGCTATAGGTACGTCCCTTTAAGATTTTTTTTGATCAAACCTAGATACAAATTTTTACAAGTTCTCATCAACTTATAAGTTTTATTAAAAATTATAGTTTTTTGTAAATTTAATTAACTTCTGGCGGCTTGACCAACATATTTGTGTTGCATAGTAAGATGGAAATTTTGTAAAGCTGTGGGTCCAGCTTTCGCGAACGAGGGGCATATGTCATAGTTATGTTATCATGGATTATTTTATTAATTATTTTTAAAATCACTGTATTTATATAAAGATTATTTTGACAATAACGATGAATAGACACTCTGTTGTTCGGTGAACTTCTTAGTGACGACATTGAAGGTCAGCTTGGTTTTGTTTAACTTTATTGAGTAAGGCAAGGTACGCTGACTTAGCAATGCACCGATCGTCGATAACTGCATAATGGAGTGATAGGCAGTCGTTCTTAAGATGTCGAGATAAGACATATGTGCCCGTTGGTCGGGAGAAGAGCCGCCCTTATAGAGAAGATGTAGGGGAAGTTTATAAGTAAGTGCCTCATTGCATTTATTTAATGCCAAACTTTATTTTATTGCTATTATTGTTGATTAATTATTAAATGTTATATTTTTTATAACCTGTTTTAACTTCATTCCCTTCACACGATCCCAGAGACTATTACTTAGTCTCAGTCGCAACAACCCCCGTTGTGACAATATGATACAGGCTTCTGCCGCTTTTTCATATTTTCTACCCATTTCTATACATTCTTCGTACGTATAAAATCTTTCGAATCCATACTCGGCTTCATGGGTAGCATCAAATTCTAAATTACTGAAGTGTTGTGATAGATTCTCTATAGCACTTGTTAGGTTATATGCTACTCGTTGAGATGTATATGCTAACCACATCTTGTTGGAGAATGTTCAGACTTAAAGTAAGTTCAGAGCTTTAAATATTAATTTAGGAGGTGGGAGGAATAACAAGAATATATTTATAAATTTTTATATTCAATACAACTTTTTACACATTCACTACATGCAAATGTTTCTACATCCTCCACAACACAATCTGAGTAAAAGTTTAATAATTCTAAAACACAGCAAACATTTAAACTATTTTCTATAGGTGAAATAACATCATATACATTTTTTAACAAATCACCATTTTTCATATAGATTCCACTAACTAAAATATTGTAATATTTGGAAAATTCCTGGTTTTTTAAGATATCAAAACGATATTTGATTAAATTTGACAAGTTCACTAATTCATTTATGGTATCACCAGCTAAGAAAACTTCATTACCACCATCTTATGTATTCTTGCATCACCAATAAATACAAAGTGAATCTCATAACCATTCCCCTTCATGGGTTGCCACCCGGTGTTGTTGGAATAAATGAAACTTAACATAATTCCTTGTTTATTTAGGAAGGAAATCCATTGATCTTCATTAAAAATCACATTTTGATTATATTTGTCTACACAGAGTTTAACAACAGGAATATATTTTCTCTCTAAGCAAAATCCAATGCTGACCCATTTGGATTTGGATTTGGATTTGTTTATGTAGTAAATTGTTTCATTGATGAGAGCTGCATTGCGCTACTTACTAAACTCTTGTTGGTTATAGTTTGTTGGTTGATACATTGTCAGATGCGTGCTTAAAATAATGGTTGTAGAACTGTGGGTGAGTGCTTAAATAAGCAAGCGTGGTAGTGGGGATAGCAAGAGTGGTGGTGGGGGGGGGGGGGATTTAAACACTAATCTTATAGATTTAAACATCATTTAGCGACTAACCATGAATGAGTGTAAGACAGAACTTTTTATCGACATTCAAGGATTCAACTGTTCCTTTGGATACATTCCAAAAGAATTAGCGATTTATGATGGGATTCGTTGCTCAAATTATCTGTTTAAATCACCATTTCAGAAAAATATGTTATTTGCTCTCGATATCAAAATGGTTAAATGGGCCGAAGAGTATCATGGACTAAAATGGGAATTTAGATTTGGAACTTAATGAAATTGATAATATTTTAAAGCATGTGTTAGAAGTTTACCAATCGCCCAAAATTTACGTGAAAGGGAATGAAAAAATAAACTTCTTAAAAAAGTTTTTGAATGAAGATTTCATATACGCTATTCCCATTGGTCAAGAACCAAAATTAAGTAAATTTAAGAAAATTCCAGAATGTTATTTTCACAAAAATGTGAATACATGGCATTGTGCATTAGCAAAACGTAAAATTGTTATATAATTATAGACATTGTTATGAATAAAAACCATTATTATAAATATGTTTTTTTATTATTGAATTTTATTTGTAATACAAATATACTTTGAATAATATTTATCCTATTGAACATATAAACAATAATAAAAATATACTTAATAATACTACACACACATTTGAACTACATTCTTCTATACAAGATTTTCTATACAACTGATTCCATTCCTGTGTCACTATTGAAGTTTTATTGAAATAATATAATCTTAACTTACACTGTACAATGGTAGAATCATTTATAATATTATCATCTATTTTGTAGGTAAATAAACCATTATTTATATTCATTCTTTTCCATGTTGAAGGCCAACTATCATTATTTACATTATTAACACATAGACAAATAAATGCTTCTCGAACATTATGATCAACTTGTATGAACAAAGTATTGTTAACGAATGCTGATAGAAATATAACTCCTACTGGTAGCAGAGCCATTTTAAAAATAAAATATTTTCCCAGGGTTCTTATGTTTTATATTCGTCATGAACTAAATCTTTTAGAATATCAATTACATTATTGACCATCTCATCATCAGTCTTGGATTTCTCTTCCAAAATACTTATATGTTTGTGTCCCCAAGCTAAAGTTCTAAAAGAATCTGGAATTATATAGCGTTTATCATCTTTTGGAGACAAAGCAACCTTATTTTTTAATTGTGTAAACATATCATGTAAAATTGGATGAAAAATATTCATTTTTCTAAATTTGATCTCAGAATTTTCAACTACGTCTTTATAATCTTGTTTAGTAATGGAATTTTCTATAACATATTTTTTTACTCCCTTTGCTTTTTTTCAGATTTATCTTCCAAATTGACACAGTCAGCTTTAGCTCCCATCCCATAAAAACTTGAAATTGGTTTAACGGCAAACTCATCTTTCATTCGTCCTAATACTGATTTGTTTATAGTTAAATTATGTATATTGTTTTCACTGTTATTCGAAGTGTCAAATTTCTCTAAATTGTCTTGCATATCTTTATAAAAAATTTCAGTCTCTACTTGCAAGATCAAACTATCTGTATCCGTGTATAACAAAATTGCTTTGTCACCATACTTGCTCTTAATATAGTCATAATAAAAATCATATAAAACGGTTTTTGATAATTCCAAGACTGTGAAGCCAACATAAACAGGTTTATTGTATGTCACTTTTATTCTTTCCATTTGTATCGCAACCAAGTTTTCATTAAAGACTAATCAATTTTTAAAATTTGGTTTAGCAATCAATATCTGCGCTCCTTGCTTCTTACCAATGTTCTCCCAGTGTGTGATTAATCTTATGTCAACTCGTTTATCAATATTCTCCAAAGATTTACCGCAAATGGCATTATTAAATAATTTATATGTATCCTTTTCCAACTTATTTTTAGATTTGTTTCTCATTTCGGTATTTAAATCGATGTACTGTTTTAGAAATGCAGCTTGTTTAAATTTAATAACTCTATGAATTTTAGTTAGTTTTAATCCATTTTGAAGCACCTGTTTCAGATTTCGGTAATGAATAACATATTTTTCTTTATGGTTTAAATTGCATATTAATTTCTTTTGTTTTGAACCTGGTGCGCAAATATTTTCAGCCAGAAAAGGTAATTCGTTGTGTTCTTGATGTAAACATTGAGCATACTTTAAATCTACTTCCAAAACGAACCCGAATTCAGCATCGTCAGGAAGAGACATCACATCAAGCTTTTCAGTTTCTTCTTCATTCAACCAAGAAAAATCACTTACGGGGAGACATTGGCTCATAATATGCCCATACAAGTTAGTGGCATCCAAATACATTATAAATGAATTTGGTTTGCTTGGATCATAATTTTCTAAAAATGGATTATTAGCTTCAGCTTTTCGAACGCTACAGTGACAGACACCACCTCTTATATTATTTTAAAAAAGATGTATCTTATCTATATCCGTTAATAATTCCAATTTAACATCAGTCATGTTTAACATTGAATCCCATCTTAAACCTGGTAATGTATAATACTGGGCAGGATCTAGCTTAAAGTTACTTAAAGATACATTTCGAGATGCTTGAAAAAAATCTGTTAATATGAGAACATCTGACAATAAATAAATTTTGGTATAATCCATAAGATTTTGACAATTAAATAAATTCCAAATTGCAATTGCTCTATTGTAATCCGATGGACACATAGGTTCATCTTTAAGTTTATCATAAAAATGTTCACTACCTGGGAGTTGATTTTCATGTAATTTTTCGAAAGAACCAACATAAGAATAAGGATAGACACCGTTTTTCCGAATTTCATTAAACTGGTTAGGATCTTCAGAATATCTTTTAATCTCAATGCATTGATTTGGTTCCAAGCTTTCACCAAGCTTTTCCAAAGAGAAACCAACGAAACGGAATGAATCTAAAAATCTCATTTTCATAAAAATATTTCTTTCTTTATTTTCCTTGTCTTTTACTTTGTTAACTAATATGGATTTTGAAAATGAAATATAGTTTTCTTTAGTTTGTGCTAATACATCAATATTATCTTCTTCACAGCACAATTGTTTAACAAATAAATGACTATCATAACCAGTTAAATTGTGGAAAAAGATTGGTATAAAATTTGGAATTTGAAAGTTTAAGTTGCAGATACTGTGAGCTGCATTTTGAAATTTACCAGTTAAATGATCATGATCCCTTACTTTTTCATTTTCTTCAAGTTTTTTATTACATATATGACAAATTGTGCTATTTTTATAAGCCAGCTCTTCTTGATCTGATAAAGGAAGCATTTTCACTACATTTTTAAGATATTCACTATAAATTCTACGTACATGACCTTCAATTCGTTTACAAAATTCATCAGCTGCATCTAAACCAAAATAGTAGTCTAGTACCGACAAAGAATCATCATATGAGCACTTAATAAAATAGCAAAAAGCATAAGGTTCATGTTTAAATGTATTTAAAGTATAAGAATTCTGTTCGTTTCCTGGTTCTTGATGCTGCAAAGGGTTTAAAAAGCATTCAAAGTCTGCATATATGACAAATGGAACTTTTAGTTGTTTTCGAAAATTTTCAAACTGTAAAATATTTTCTGGTATATGTCGACCTACTTATTTATTTTAATGTCATTGGTAGGAACTTTGGTAAACAAATGATTACAATCATGTGATTGATGTTGTTTTAATTTTTCCATCGAAGTAAAATAAATTAAACAACCATCACAGAAATATTTTTATAGCTTGTTTTATTAATTTGAGATGACACTAATCTTGACATATTCTTAATCCAACAATAGTGATTGTTTTCACCTTCACTTCTCAACAACAAGTTAATGTGTAATGGGAGTTTTTTACTGGTGTAATAAAGAGGACCAACCACTTCATACTTGGATTTACTATCTTCATAAACACTCTCTAAACCATAAACATTTACAGATATTTGATTAAGAGTTTCAAATTTTCGTATATCTTTTAACTTTACAGGAAACTCAATTCCTTCAAAATTTAAATACTCAAAAAAATTAGGGTATGAACTTGTTCTATCAAAATTAATATTAGCAGGAAACAGTGCACTTATCACACTCCATGCCAAACAACATGAATCATTATTTTTGATGTTAATAACAGCTTTTTTATTTGAAATTTGTTTTGGTAAAGGTATATACGATGGGGCTCTAATTGGATTATACTTGTTTATATTAAGCTCCAAATGTAATATTTTTTCCAACGCCCATCCTGATCCATTTTCCGCAAATATTGAAACTTTTCCTTTTATTTCAGACAAAAAATGTTTATAAATATCAGATAAATCTGTTGTTGAAGTTATGATCTTATTTTTTGTGTTAAACGATTTAGTTTCGATTGTCTCTTTTGTTTGTAAAATATATTGTCCAAATAGTTCTACATTAATCTTAACACTTCTTTGCTTAACTAACTGTTCTGAAAGTAAACTTACAAACTTTTGTTGTACTTCATCAAAAAACTCTTCAATGTCCACGTACTTTTTCGATGGCAGCAACATGTAAGACACAATACTATTTTTAAACGCAGAAGTTACAATTTTTACATTATCATCACTTTTAAGTGCACTTTTATGTAGGTTTGATCGTAAATGCGCAGCAAGTTTATTTTTCACATACCAAGTATCACAGTCTTTACATCGTGATAAAGTAAGTTTAGGTATTGGGGGTCCATCTTCTACTTTGGGTCTTTTCATCGGTGGTCTTTCTTTTTCTCGAGAACAGGATGGTCTACAAGGACATGCTTCTCTTTTATGTCTATAAACGTTAGATTTTTGAGTAAAACTCTTGTTGCATTCACTGCACTGATACATCTTGAGAACTGAACAAAAAAGCACAACAGACTGATACTATTCAACAATTCTTGGGATATTTTCACTGGTTTCAGCTCACAACACTTTGCACAATACTGTTTTTTGCAAACTAAACAATGACACTTTGATAACACACTAAAGTTATATGCAGTAATAATGAAAAATATATTGAGCGGAATGTAAGAAGGCACAACTGTATTATATCGAGCTCAAGGTGCGACTGCAGACACTTAAGAATGAGAAGCGCAAAGAGAATATAAAGAGAATCCGTCTGGGCGGGACAGCGGTCGACCTCTAGTACCAGGCTGCATATGGCGGGGGTGAATCTCGTTGGGGCGGGGCATGTGTACTGCGCATGTCTACTGCGCAGATGAAAAAACGAAAAATATAAAAAACGATTTTTTTAAATTTCTTTTTAATTTTTTTTTATTATTAGGATTTTTTTTATTGCTTTTTTTAATATTTTTTATTTTTCATTTATTTTTTTAATTTTTTTATTTTTAATTTTTTTTATTTTTTTTTAATTTTTTTTTGTTTTTTTTTATTTTTTTTTTATTATTATTTTTTTATTTTTTTAATTTTTTTTATTTTTCATTTATTTTTTTTTATTTTTTTTTATTTTTTTTTTTATTTATTTATTTTTATTTTTGAGCGGGGAGAGGAGAGGGGAGAGGAGAGGGCAGAGGAGAGGGGAGAGGAGAGGAGAGAGGAGAGGGGAGAGGAGAGAGGAGAGGGGAGAGGAGAGAGGAGAGGGGAGAGGAGAGGGGAGAGGAGTGGGGGAAGTGGTAGGGTGAAGAGTGGGGGGATTTGGTGGGGGAAGTGGTAGGGTGAAGAGTGGGGGGATTTGGTGGGGTGAAGAGTGGTGGGATGCTGTAAAGAGAATCCATGGATTAATGAATAATACTTCTAATTATTTGTTTGACATTTATAAAAAAATACATTTATTAAAATACAGGTTTATTTTTGAAAAAAAAAAATTATATGTTTATCTACATTAGTCTACTTTATGTTTCTATTGCACACGAAACATGATTTCTGAGATACAGGGGGCTCATCAAAGTGTGTGCTCCAGCCAGGACGATTATAATGAAAAAAACATGGCAATTTAATTTGAAGATTACAACTTGATTTATAAGACATTGGTAATTTTCCCCATACATCCAAGAGCTCCAAAGGATCTGCATAATTAATTAGATATTCCAAAGGTAACATTTCTAGTTCATCAGTCGTAAAATCTTGCAAAGTTTTCTTTCCGCTTACATGACTAAACATTACATTTGCTGTTGGGCAAGACATAGTTTTTCTTTTCTGCTTCCAATTCTTGAACTTTCTTTATCTGTTCAGTTCGAAAAAAATTGTTAACACTCTTAGATAGATGGCAAAACGCTACGGGTAGCGCCATCTCGGCAGATCTAGGCCAAGTAATACACACACCAGCGCCACCACTAAAGACCTATGTCACAATTAGTAGTGGAATGTCACCTGCAAAGACATCAAGTCACAATTGCAGGGTGACCGCTAGGTGGTGCGCATCTCAAAGACGATCCTCGTCGGTAATAATGAAATATAAAATTCCAAATATCGAACAAAGTTCGATATTATGGAATGTACATCAGTTTTGATTTCTCTCTGGCGCCTCATCCCCGGACGCGTTTCGCCGTATCACGGCTCATCGGCGGGGCTAGAGACGACAGAGAGAAATCAAGCTCGAAGGCACTTATAGCTGTACCAGCATAAATAAATGGCAAAACGCTACGGGTAGCGCAATCTCGGCAGATCTAGGCCAAGTAATACACACACCAGCGCCACCACTAAAGACCTATGTCACAATTAGTAGTGGAATGTCACCTGCAAAGACATCAAGTCACAATTGCAATATTAGCAGGAAACAGTGCACTTATCACACTCCATGCAAAACAACATGAATCATTATTTTTGATGTTAATAACAGCTTTTTTATTTGAAATTTGTTTTGGTAAAGGTATATACGATGGGGCTCTAATTGGATTATACTTGTTTATATTAAGCTCCAAATGTAATATTTTTTCCAACGCCCATCCTGATCCATTTTCCGCAAATATTGAAACTTTTCCTTTTATTTCAGACAAAAACTGTTTATAAATATCAGATAAATCTGTTGTTGAAGTTATGATCTTATTTTTTGTGTTAAACGATTTAGTTTCGATTGTCTCTTTTGTTTGTAAAATATATTGTCCAAATAGTTCTACATTAATCTTAACACTTCTTTGCTTAACTAACTGTTCTGAAAGTAAACTTACAAACTTTTGGTTGTACTTCATCAAAAAACTCTTCAATGTCCACGTACTTTTTCGATGGCAGCAACATGTAAGACACAATACTATTTTTAAACGCAGAAGTTACAATTTTTACATTATCATCACTTTTAAGTGCACTTTTATGTAGGTTTGATCGTAAATGCGCAGCAAGTTTATTTTTCACATACCAAGTATCACAGTCTTTACATCGTGATAAAGTAAGTTTAGGTATTGGGGGTCCATCTTCTACTTTGGGTCTTTTCATCGGTACCTCACATAACTGGGTATTGGTCTTTCTTTTTCTCGAGAACAGGATGGTCTACAAGGACATGCTTCTCTTTTATGTCTATAAACGTTAGATTTTTGAGTAAAACTCTTGTTGCATTCACTGCACTGATACATCTTGAGAACTGAACAAAAAAGCACAACAGACTGATACTATTCAACAATTCTTGGGATATTTTCACTGGTTTCAGCTCACAACACTTTGCACAATACTGTTTTTTGCAAACTAAACAATGACACTTTGATAACACACTAAAGTTATATGCAGTAATAATGAAAAATATATTGAGCGGAATGTAAGAAGGCACAACTGTATTATATCGAGCTCAAGGTGCGACTGCAGACACTTAAGAATGAGAAGCGCAAAGAGAATATAAGGTGAATCCGTCTGGGCGGGACAGCGGTCGACCTCTAGTACCAGGCTGCATATGGCGGGGGTGAATCTCGTTGGGGCGGGGCATGTGTACTGCGCATGTCTACTGCGCAGATGAAAAAAACGAAAAATATAAAAAACGATTTTTTTTAATTTCTTTTTAATTTTTTTTTATTATTAGGATTTTTTTTATTGCTTTTTTTAATATTTTTTATTTTTCATTTATTTTTTTTAATTTTTTTATTTTTAATTTTTTTTATTTTTTTTTTAAATTTTTTTTTGTTTTTTTTATTTTTTTTTATTATTATTTTTTTAATTTTTTTTATTTTTCATTTATTTTTTTTTATTTTTTTTTATTATTTTTTTATTTATTTTTTTTTATTTTTGAGCGGGGAGAGGAGAGGGGAGAGGAGAGGGCAGAGGAGAGGGGAGAGGAGAGGAGAGAGGAGAGGGGAGAGGAGAGGGGAGAGGAGAGGGGAGAGGAGAGAGGAGAGGGGAGAGGAGAGGGGGAGAGGAGTGGGGGAAGTGGTAGGGTGAAGAGTGGGGGGGATTGGGTGGGGGGAAGTGGGGTAGGGTGAAGAGTGGGGGGATTTGGTGGGGTGAAGAGTGGTGGGATGCTGTAAAGAGAATCCATGGATTAATGAATAATACTTCTAATTATTTGTTTGACATTTATAAAAAAATACATTTATTAAAATACAGGTTTATTTTTGAAAAAAAAAATTATATGTTTATCTACATTAGTCTACTTTATGTTTCTATTGCACACGAAACATGATTTCTGAGATACAGGGGGCTCATCAAAGTGTGTGCTCCAGCCAGGACGATTATAATGAAAAAAACATGGCAATTTAATTTGAAGATTACAACTTGATTTATAAGACATTGGTAATTTTCCCCATACATCCAAGAGCTCCAAAGGATCTGCATAATTAATTAGATATTCCAAAGGTAACATTTCTAGTTCATCAGTCGTAAAATCTTGCAAAGTTTTCTTTCCGCTTACATGACTAAACATTACATTTGCTGTTGGGCAAGACATAGTTTTTTCTTTTCTGCTTCCAATTCTTGAACTTTCTTTATCTGTTCAGTTCGAAAAAATTGTTAACACTCTTAGATAGATGGCAAAACGCTACGGGTAGCGCCATCTCGGCAGATCTAGGCCAAGTAATACACACACCAGCGCCACCACTAAAGACCTATGTCACAATTAGTAGTGGAATGTCACCTGCAAAGACATCAAGTCACAATTGCAGGGTGACCGCTAGGTGGTGCGCATCTCAAAGACGATCCTCGTCGGTAATAATGAAATATAAAATTCCAAATATCGAACAAAGTTCGATATTATGGAATGTACATCAGTTTTGATTTCTCTCTGGCGCCTCATCCCCGGACGCGTTTCGCCGTATCACGGCTCATCGGCGGGGCTAGAGACGACAGAGAGAAATCAAGCTCGAAGGCACTTATAGCTGTAGCCAGCATAAATAAATGGCAAAAACGCTACGGGTAGCGCAATCTCGGCAGATCTAGGCCAAGTAATACACACACCAGCGCCACCACTAAAGACCTATGTCACAATTAGTAGTGGAATGTCACCTGCAAAGACATCAAGTCACAATTGCAGGGTGACCGCTAGGTGGTGCGCATCTCAAAGACGATCCTCGTCGGTAATAATGAAATATAAAATTCCAAATATCGAACAAAGTTCGATATTATGGAATGTACATCAGTTTTGATTTCTCTCTGGCGCCTCATCCCCGGACGCGTTTCGCCGTATCACGGCTCATCAAAACTGATGTACATTCCATAATATCGAACTTTGTTCGATATTTGGAATTTTATATTTCATTAGTGGTGGCGCTGGTGTGTGTATTACTTGGCCTAGATCTGCCGAGATGGCGCTACCCGTAGCGTTTTGCCATTTATTTATGCTGGTACAGCTATTAGTGCCTTCGAGCTTGATTTCTCTCTGTCGTCTCTAGCCCCGCCGATGAGCCGTGATACGGCGAAACGCGTCCGGGGATGAGGCGCCAGAGAGAAATCAAAACTGATGTACATTCCATAATATCGAACTTTGTTCGATATTTGGAATTTCATATTTCATTATTACCAACGAGGATCGTCTTTGAGATGCGCACCACCTAGCGGTCACCCTGCAATTGTGACTTGATGTCTTTGCCGGTGACATTCCACTACTAATTGTGACATAGGTCTTTAGTGGTGGCGCTGGTGTGTGTGTTACTTGGCCTAGATCTGCCGAGATGGCGCTACCCGTAGCGTTTTGCCATTTATTTATGGTGGTACAGCTATTAGTGCCTTCGAGCTTGATTTCTCTCTGTCGTCTCTAGCCCCGCCGATGAGCCGTGATACGGCGAAACGCGTCCGGGGATGAGGCGCCAGAGAGAAATCAAAACTGATGTACATTCCATAATATCGAACTTTGTTCGATATTTGGAATTTTATATTTCATTATTACCGACGAGGATCGTCTTTGAGATGCGCACCACCTAGCGGTCACCCTGCAATTGTGACTTGATGTCTTTGCAGGTGACATTCCACTACTAATTGTGACATAGGTCTTTAGTGGTGGCGCTGGTGTGTGTATTACTTGGCCTAGATCTGCCGAGATGGCGCTACCCGTAGCGTTTTGCCATTTATTTATGCTGGTACAGCTATTAGTGCCTTCGAGCTTGATTTCTCTCTGTCGTCTCTAGCCCCGCCGATAGAGGCGTGATACAGCGAAACGCGTCCGGGGATGAGGCGCCAGAGAGAAATCAAAACTGATGTACATTCCATAATATCGAACTTTGTTTGATATTTGGAATTTTATATTTCATTATTACCGACGAGGATCGTCTTTGAGATGCGCACCACCTAGCGGTCACCCTGCAATTGTGACTTGATGTCTTTGCCGGTGACATTCCACTACTAATTGTGACATAGGTCTTTAGTGGTGGCGCTGGTGTGTGTGTTACTTGGCCTAGATCTGCCGAGATGGCGCTACCCGTAGCGTTTTGCCATTTATTTATGGTGGTACAGCTATTAGTGCCTTCGAGCTTGATTTCTCTCTGTCGTCTCTAGCCCCGCCGATGAGCCGTGATACGGCGAAACGCGTCCGGGGATGAGGCGCCAGAGAGAAATCAAAACTGATGTACATTCCATAATATCGAACTTTGTTCGATATTTGGAATTTTATATTTCATTATTACCGACGAGGATCGTCTTTGAGATGCGCACCACCTAGCGGTCACCCTGCAATTGTGACTTGATGTCTTTGCAGGTGACATTCCACTACTAATTGTGACATAGGTCTTTAGTGGTGGCGCTGGTGTGTGTATTACTTGGCCTAGATCTGCCGAGATGGCGCTACCCGTAGCGTTTTGCCATTTATTTATGCTGGTACAGCTATTAGTGCCTTCGAGCTTGATTTCTCTCTGTCGTCTCTAGCCCCGCCGATGAGCCGTGATACGGCGAAACGCGTCCGGGATGAGGCGCCAGAGAGAAATCAAAACTGATGTACATTCCATAATATCGAACTTTGTTCGATATTTGGAATTTTATATTTCATTATTACCGACGAGGATCGTCTTTGAGATGCGCACCACCTAGCGGTCACCCTGCAATTGTGACTTGATGTCTTTGCAGGTGACATTCCACTACTAATTGTGACATAGGTCTTTAGTGGTGGCGCTGGTGTGTGTATTACTTGGCCTAGATCTGCCGAGATGGCGCTACCCGTAGCGTTTTGCCATTTATTTATGCTGGTACAGCTATTAGTGCCTTCGAGCTTGATTTCTCTCTGTCGTCTCTAGCCCCGCCGATGAGCCGTGATACGGCGAAACGCGTCCGGGGATGAGGCGCCAGAGAGAAATCAAAACTGATGTACATTCCATAATATCGAACTTTGTTCGATATTTGGAATTTTATATTTCATTATTACCAACGAGGATCGTCTTTGAGATGCGCACCACCTAGCGGTCACCCTGCAATTGTGACTTGATGTCTTTGCCGGTGACATTCCACTACTAATTGTGACATAGGTCTTTAGTGGTGGCGCTGGTGTGTGTGTTACTTTGCCTAGATCTGCCGAGATGGCGCTACCCGTAGCGTTTTGCCATTTATTTATGGTGGTACAGCTATTAGTGCCTTCGAGCTTGATTTCTCTCTGTCGTCTCTAGCCCCGCCGATGAGCCGTGATACGGCGAAACGCGTCCGGGGATGAGGCGCCAGAGAGAAATCAAAACTGATGTACATTCCATAATATCGAACTTTGTTCGATATTTGGAATTTTATATTTCATTATTACCGACGAGGATCGTCTTTGAGATGCGCACCACCTAGCGGTCACCCTGCAATTGTGACTTGATGTCTTTGCAGGTGACATTCCACTACTAATTGTGACATAGGTCTTTAGTGGTGGCGCTGGTGTGTGTATTACTTGGCCTAGATCTGCCGAGATGGCGCTACCCGTAGCGTTTTGCCATTTATTTATGCTGGTACAGCTATTAGTGCTTCGAGCTTGATTTCTCTCTGTCGTCTCTAGCCCGCCGATGAGGCGTGATACGGCGAAACGCGTCCGGGATGAGGCGCCAGAGAGAAATCAAAACTGATGTACATTCCATAATATCGAACTTTGTTTGATATTTGGAATTTTATATTTCATTATTACCGACGAGGATCGTCTTTGAGATGCGCACCACCTAGCGGTCACCCTGCAATTGTGACTTGATGTCTTTGCCGGTGACATTCCACTACTAATTGTGACATAGGTCTTTAGTGGTGGCGCTGGTGTGTGTGTTACTTGGCCTAGATCTGCCGAGATGGCGCTACCCGTAGCGTTTTGCCATTTATTTATGGTGGTACAGCTATTAGTGCCTTCGAGCTTGATTTCTCTCTGTCGTCTCTAGCCCCGCCGATGAGCCGTGATACGGCGAAACGCGTCCGGGGATGAGGCGCCAGAGAGAAATCAAACTGATGTACATTCCATAATATCGAACTTTGTTCGATATTTGGAATTTTATATTTCATTATTACCGACGAGGATCGTCTTTGAGATGCGCACCACCTAGCGGTCACCCAGCAATTGTGACTTGATGTCTTTGCAGGTGACATTCCACTACTAATTGTGACATAGGTCTTTAGTGGTGGCGCTGGTGTGTGTATTACTTGGCCTAGATCTGCCGAGATGGCGCTACCCGTAGC
>OZ020190.1:85691453-85741453 GCA_963971165.1 Philopedon plagiatum
GACATTGGTGTAAGAGGGTGTCAAATCTTCTGGCTTGTTTGATATAAACGTTAATGGTCGGGAATTTACTATGACCTCGCAGTCACATAGTAAAGTTACCAGCTCGTCATATGTCACTGGTTCTTTTCCCAAATTTTTCCTTAAAAGATCCTTAATTATTCTAACTATTCTCTCCCACCATCCTCCCCACCAGGCTCCAGTAGGAGGAATAAATTTCCACTTTATTCTTGACACCGATGAGAATTTTGATATTTCATCCCAATCAAGCACTGAAAGCTGATTATAAGTTCCTTTAAAATTACTACCATTATCTGAACGCCAAAAACTACTCTCGAATGTCTATAGGTTTTTATTTGATCATTATCTAAGTTATCCCACCATAAGAATCTCAAAAATTCTCTGTCTTTAGGTGTGATACTTATTTGCAAAAATGCCTTCTTTATGTCTGAAATGATCCCTATCATACCTAACCTAAATTTCATCAAGATAATAGGTATAAGCTCAATAAGGTTAGGGTCCTTTTCTAAGCATTTGTTTAGAGAATTTCCGTTTTTATCTTTTGCTGATGCATCAAATACTGGCCTAATTTTAGTTGTTGTACTAGATTCTTTAATTACTGGGTGATGTGGAATGTAGTGGACCAACTCCAACTCTTTGCCGGTGGCATTTTTAACCTCTTCTATGATCCCTGTCTCCTCCCATTCACGAAAAACCTTTTGATACTCTTCAAATTTATTCAAATATTTAAGCCTTTTAGTTGTTGATATCAACCTACTTTCAGCTAACGTCCTATTACTTAACAAATTTGAGTGATTTTCTATCCAAGGAAGAGAAATTTCGTATCTGTTATGCTCATTTATTACTGCAGTTTCGTTAAACCTCTTAATAGTCTCTGCCTCTATAATATCTTTACCTTTTATGTATGCTGGATCCTTAATACCTAAACTGTCTAAATTCCAAAGATCCGATACATCTATATCATTCAAACAACACAGAGTCTCAAAAGAAATACCTTGGTGGTTAGAGCCGCCCATTACGGTCCATCCGAAATATGTTTCTATAGCAGTTAAATTATTAAAATTTTGTATTTTTCCTGTAACTAACTTTCCATAAATGTCACCTCCCAACAGTAGACTTATTTTATTTGTCTTTAATCTACAATCAAAAATTTCTATGCCATTGTTTTGTAGCATATTTAACAAATGAATGTCGTCTAAACGGGGTATATAGTTGCATATTTTATTGTATTCTAAGACATTAAGCTTACACTGAAATGAATCATTTATATCTCTAACTGTAATTTCATATACGTTATGATTTCTAGGCTCTAACTGTATACCGCCAAACACACCTTGTACTATAGTTTGTTCGTCTGTTTTGGGAAAACCTAGTTTCTTTATACAGTCTGATAAAATATATGACCTTTGAGATGCAGAATCTAAAATAGCTCTAACAGTTTTTGTACCATTATTTCCTATAAGTTTTACAGCAACTGTTTGCAACAGAATACTTTCTGTATAACTTATCATACTTATTTCTTGCAATTCTTTGTCTTTAATTTTAGTTTTTTCGGTACTTTTAGTTTCTCCACTATTATTGAGGCTACTACACAGTATAGGAAAATGTTTTTTACCACAAATTATACATTTAACAAAAGCTCTGCATTTTTTTATACTGTGGTTTGGCTTTAGACAACTAAAACAAGCATGCTTCGTTAAAACTTTATGTTTTCTTTCCTCTAACGTAAACGATTGTGCTTTAATACATTCCTGACTTTTATGTGTTTTACTATCACAAAATAAGCATGGATAATCTTTCTTACCAACTCGATAAGGGTTTTCTTCAGTTTCTTTTCCCATTTTTTTACCAACTCCTTCCTGTGATAAAATTGTGGCTGCCGTGTACTGTGATAATTCTTGTCCTCGTCTTGTACCGGCTTCTCCAAAACTCGTTCTAGCTAAATGTATTCTTTCTTCACTCTCCACCTCGACACGTAAAAAATCTAATAAGAGTTGTAAATCATTATTATTATTTTCTTTACTTTTGCTAGTACTCTTCTGCCTCTCCCATGCTTTTAAAATGTCTTCAGGGAGTGCAGATTCGACCAACGGGTACAACATAGCTGCATATTTATCACTCGTAACCCCTAATGTGTCTAAAGCTCGGAGCTGAGTTTCTAATTTATCAAATAACATTCCCAAAGACATTCTTGACTTATTTAGAGCTTGCTTTAATACTAAGTTTAGCAACTCTCTAACATATACTTCAATTAAGAATTCGTCTCGGGCAAATCTATTTTTTAACTGACTTAAAGCCTTTTCATAGTTTTCTGCTGCTGGAGGAAAACTTTCCACTAAAGATTTAGCAGCCGAGCCTTCCTCCATGCTTTGTAGTAAATACTGAAACTTATCTTCTAAATCTATGTCATTATCATCATGAATTTTCCTAAACTGACCCCAAAAACCTATCCAGTTTTTAACATCATCATCAAATTTTTTGAGTTCCAGCTTAGGAAGTCTAAAATTTCTCCTGGTAAATGTTGTTTTATGGCTACTAGAATTATCTACGTTACTTACGTCATTGATATCCTCATTTTTGAAAAAAAATTGTTCAACTTTATTTTTGTATGTCAACAAAAGCTCTCTAAAAACCTCAACTGACTCAAGTTCCTCTTCTATTTCAGCATCACTTCCATTTTGTAAAACCAACTTCCTTATTTCTTCATCTAGCATGAACAATCTATTGGCTTTGTCTTCCAGATGCTTCAATAGTTTCGTAACTTCTTCCTGTTTGGTAATTTGAGCCCCAAATTCTTTATCCAAATCTTGACAATTTCTGTCAAACATATTTCTGAGAATTTTTCTTTCCATCTGTAGCAGGGACAGGTTCTTATTTTTCTCCATAATTTTTTCTTTTGTCACGGTCGCCAATTTATGTAGGGTAAAGGGTAAAAATGGAGAATTACAGAAGGAAAAGATGCTTTATTTGTTATCTGACAGTATCTGACAATAACAATCACAATGCTAAAACAGTAAAACCATTCAATTTATTTTCAGGTACTTATGACGGACTTCTATACAGGGTTTTCCATAACAGAGAGAGAGAGAGAGAGAGAGAGAGAGAGAGAGAGAGAGAGAGAAGAGATAGAGATAGAGATAGAGATAGAGATAGAGATAGAGATAGAGATAGAGATAGAGATAGAGATAGAGATAGAGATAGAGATAGAGATAGAGATAGAGATAGAGATAGAGATAGAGATAGAGATAGAGATAGAGATAGAGATAGAGATAGAGATAGAGATAGAGATAGAGATAGAGATAGATAGAGATAGAGATAGAGATAGAGATAGAGATAGAGATAGAGATAGAGATAGGAGATAAGAGATAAGAGATAGGAGATAGAGATAGGAGATAGGAGATAGGAGATAGGAGATAGGAGATAGGAGATAGGAGATAGGGGATAGGAGATAGGAGATAGGAGATAGGAGATAGGAGATAGGAGATAGGAGATAGGAGATAGGAGATAGGAGATAGGAGATAGGAGATAGGAGATAGGAGATAGGAGATAGGAGATAGGAGATAGGAGATAGGAGATAGGAGATAGGAGATAGGAGAAAGGAGATAGGAGATAGGAGATAGGAGATAGGAGATAGGAGATAGGAGATTGGAGATTGGAGATTGGAGATTGGAGATTGGAGATTGGAGATTGGAGATTGGAGATTGGAGATTGGAGATTGGAGATTGGAGATAGGAGATAGGAGATAGGAGATAGGAGATAGGAGATAGGAGATAGGAGATAGGAGATAGGAGATAGGAGATAGGAGATAGGAGATAGGAGATAGGAGATAGGAGATAGGAGATAGGAGATAGGAGATAGGAGATAGGAGATAGGAGATAGGAGATAGGAGATAGGAGATAGGAGATAGGAGATAGGAGATAGGAGATAGGAGATAGGAGATTGGAGATTGGAGATTGGAGATAGGAGATAGGAGATAGGAGATAGGAGATAGGAGATAGGAGATAGGAGAAAGGAGATAGGAGATAGGAGATAGGAGATAGGAGATAGGAGATTGGAGATTGGAGATTGGAGATTGGAGATTGGAGATTGGAGATTGGAGATTGGAGATTGGAGATTGGAGATTGGAGATAGGAGATAGGAGATAGGAGATAGGAGATAGGAGATAGAAGATAGGAGATAGGAGATAGGAGATAGGAGATAGGAGATAGGAGATAGGAGATAGGAGGTAGGAGATAGGAGATAGGAGATAGGAGATAGGAGATAGGAGATAGGAGATAGGAGATAGGAGATAGGAGATAGGAGATAGGAGATAGGAGATAGGAGATAGGAGATAGGAGATTGGAGATTGGAGATTGGAGATAGGAGATAGGAGATAGGAGATTGGAGATTGGAGATTGGAGATTGGAGATTGGAGATTGGAGATTGGAGATTGGAGATTGGAGATTGGAGATTGGAGATTGGAGATTGGAGATTGGAGATAGGAGATGGAGATGGAGATGGAGATGGAGATAGAGATAGAGATAGAGATAGAGATAGAGATAGGAGATAGGAGATAGGAGATAGGAGATAGGAGATAGGAGATAGGAGATAGGAGATAGGAGATAGGAGATAGGAGATAGGAGATAGGAGATAGGAGATAGGAGATTGGAGATTGGAGATTGGAGATTGGAGATTGGAGATTGGAGATTAGAGATTAGAGATTGGAGATTGGAGATTGGAGATTGGAGATTGGAGATTGGAGATTGGAGATTGGAGATTGGAGATTGGAGATTGGAGATAGGAGATAGGAGATAGGAGATAGGAGATGGAGATGGAGATAGAGATAGAGATAGAGATAGAGATAGAGATAGAGATAGAGATAGAGATAGAGATAGAGATAGAGATAGAGATAGAGATAGAGGTAGAGATAGAGGTAGAGGTAGAGGTAGAGGTAGAGGTAGAGGTAGAGATAGAGATAGAGATAGAGATAGAGATAGAGATAGAGATAGGAGATAGGAGATAGGAGATAGGAGATAGGAGATAGGAGATATGAGATAGGAGATAGGAGATAGGAGATAGGAGATAGGAGATAGGAGATAGGAGATAGGAGATATGAGATAGGAGATAGGAGATAGAGATAGAGATAGATATAGAGATAGAGATAGAGATAGAGATAGAGATAGCGATAGAGATAGAGATAGAGATAGAGATAGAGATAGAGATAGAGATAGAGATAGAGATAGAGATAGAGATAGAGATAGAGATAGAGATAGAGGTAGATATAGAGATAGAGATAGATATAGAGATAGAGATAGAGATAGAGATAGAGATAGAGATAGAGATAGAGATAGAGATAGAGATAGGAGATAGGAGATAGGAGATAGGAGATAGGAGATAGGAGATAGGAGATAGGAGATAGGAGATAGGAGATAGGAGATAGGAGATAGGAGATAGGAGATAGGAGATAGGAGATAGGAGATAGGAGATAGGAGATAGGAGATAGGAGATAGGAGATAGGAGATAGGAGATAGGAGATAGGAGATAGAGATAGAGATAGAGGTAGAGGTAGAGGTAGAGGTAGAGGTAGAGGTAGAGGTAGAGATAGAGATAGAGATAGAGATAGGAGATAGGAGATAGGAGATAGGAGATAGGAGATAGGAGATAGGAGATGGGAGATGGGAGATAGGAGATAGAGATAGAGATAGAGATAGAGATAGAGATAGAGATAGAGATAGAGATAGAGATAGAGATAGAAATAGAGATAGAGATAGAGATAGAGATAGAGATAGAGATAGAGATAGAGATAGAGATAGAGATAGAGATAGAGATAGGAGATAGGAGATAGGAGATAGGAGATAGGAGATAGAGATAGAGATAGAGATAGAGATAGAGATAGAGATAGAGATAGAGATAGAGATAGAGATAGAGATAGAGATAGAGATAGAGATAGAGGTAGAGATACAGATACAGATAGAGATAGAGATAGAGATAGAGATAGAGATAGAGATAGAGATAGAGATAGAGATAGAGATAGAGATAGAGATAGAGATAGAGGTAGAGGTAGAGATACAGATAGAGATAGAGATAGAGATAGAGATAGAGATAGAGATAGAGATAGATATAGAGATAGATAGAGATAGATAGAGAGAGATAGAGAGAGATAGAGATAGAGATAGAGATAGAGATAGAGATAGAGATAGAGATAGAGATAGAGATAGAGATAGATAGAGATAGATAGAGAGAGATAGAGAGAGATAGAGATAGAGATAGAGATAGAGATAGAGATAGAGATAGAGATAGAGATAGAGATAGAGATAGAGATAGAGATAGAGGTAGAGATAGAGATAGAGATAGGAGATAGGAGATAGGGGATATTAGATAGGAGATAGGAGATAGGAGATAGGCGATAGGAGATAGGAGATAGGAGATAGGAGATAGGAGATAGCAGGTAGGAGATAGCAGATAGAGATAGAGATAGAGATAGAGATAGAGATAGAGATAGAGATAGAGATAGAGATAGAGATAGAGATAGAGATAGAGATAGAGATAGAGATAGAGATAGAGATAGAGATAGAGATAGAGATAGAGATAGAGATAGAGATAGAGACAGAGATAGAGATAGAGATAGAGATAGAGATAGAGATAGGAGATAGGAGATAGGAGATAGGAGATAGGAGATAGGAGATAGGAGATAGGAGATAGGAGATAGGAGATAGGAGATAGGAGATAGGAGATAGGAGATAGAGATAGAGATAGAGATAGAGATAGAGATAGAGATAGAGATAGAGATAGAGATAGAGATAGAGATAGAGGTAGAGGTAGAGGTAGAGGTAGAGGTAGAGGTAGAGGTAGAGATAGAGATAGAGATAGAGATAGAGATAGAGATAGAGATAGAGATAGAGATAGGAGATAGGAGATAGGAGATAGGAGATAGGAGATAGGAGATAGGAGATAGGAGATAGGAGATAGGAGATAGGAGATAGAGATAGAGATAGAGATAGAGATAGAGATAGAGATAGAGATAGAGATAGAGATAGAGATAGAGCTAGAGATATGGATAGAGATAGAGATAGAGATAGAGATAGAGATAGAGATAGAGATAGAGATAGAGATAGAGATAGAGATAGAGATAGAGATAGAGATAGAGGTAGAGGTAGAGATAGAGATAGAGATAGAGATAGAGATAGAGATATGGATAGAAATAGAGATAGAGATAGAGATATAGATAGAGATAGAGATAGAGATAGAGATAGAGATAGAGATAGAGATAGAGATAGAGATAGAGATAGAGATAGAGATAGAGATAGAGGTAGAGGTAGAGGTAGAGGTAGAGGTAGAGGTAGAGGTAGAGGTAGAGGTAGAGGTAGAGATAGAGATAGAGATAGAGATAGAGATAGAGGTAGAGGTAGAGGTAGAGGTAGAGGTAGAGGTAGAGGTAGAGGTAGAGATAGAGATAGAGATAGAGATAGAGATAGAGATAGGAGATAGGAGATAGGAGATAGGAGATAGGAGATAGGAGATAGGAGATAGGAGATAGGAGATAGGAGATAGAGATAGAGATAGAGATAGAGATAGAGATAGAGATAGAGATAGAGAGATAGAGATAGAGGGATAGAGATAGAGATAGCGATAGAGATAGAGATAGAGATAGAGATAGATAGAGAGAGAGATAGAGATAGAGATAGAGATAGAGATAGAGATAGAGATAGAGATAGAGATAGAGATAGAGATAGAGATAGAGATAGAGGTAGAGGTAGAGGTAGAGGTAGAGGTAGAGATAGAGGTAGAGATAGAGATAGAGATAGAGATAGAGATAGAGATGGAGATAGAGATAGGAGATAGGAGATAGGAGATAGGAGATAGGAGATAGGAGATAGGAGATAGGAGATAGAGATAGAGATAGAGATAGAGATAGAGATAGAGATATGGATAGAGATAGAGATAGAGATAGAGATAGAGATAGAGATAGAGATAGAGATAGAGATAGAGATAGAGATAGAGATAGAGTTAGAGATAGAGATAGAGATAGAGATCGAGATAGAGATAGAGACAGAGATAGAGATAGAGACAGAGATAGAGGTAGAGGTAGAGGTAGAGATAGAGATAGAGGTAGACATAGAGATAGAGATAGAGATAGAGATAGAGATAGAGATAGAGATAGAGATAGAGAGATAGAGATAGAGAGATGGAGATAGAGATAGAGATAGAGATAGAGATAGCGATAGAGATAGAGATAGAGATAGAGATAGGAGATAGGAGATAGGAGATAGGAGATAGGAGATAGGAGATAGGAGATAGAGATAGGAGATAGAGATAGAGATAGAGATAGAGATAGAGATAGAGATAGAGATAGAGATAGAGATAGAGATAGAGATAGAGATAGAGATAGAGATAGAGATAGAGATAGATAGAGAGAGATAGAGATACAGATAGAGATAGAGATAGAGATAGAGATAGAGATAGAGATAGAGATAGAGATAGGAGATAGGAGATAGGAGATAGGAGATAGGAGATAGGAGATAGGAGATAGAGATAGAGATAGAGATAGAGGTAGAGGTAGAGGTAGAGGTAGAGATAGAGATAGAGATAGAGATAGAGATAGAGATAGAGATAGAGATAGAGATAGAGATAGAGATAGAGATAGAGATAGAGATAGAGATAGAGATAGAGATAGGAGATAGGAGATAGAGATAGAGATAGAGATAGAGATAGAGATAGAGATAGAGATAGAGATAGAGATAGAGATAGAGATAGATAGAGATAGATAGAGAGAGATAGAGATAGAGATAGAGATAGAGATAGAGATATAGATAGAGATAGAGATAGAGATAGAGGTAGAGATAGAGATAGAGATAGAGGTAGAGGTAGAGATAGAGATAGAGGTAGAGGTAGAGATAGAGATACAGATACAGATAGAGATAGAGATACAGATAGAGATAGAGATAGAGATAGAGATAGAGATAGAGATAGAGATAGAGATAGAGATAGAGATAGAGATAGGAGATAGGAGATAGGGGATAGGAGATAGGAGATAGGAGATAGGAGATAGGAGATAGGAGATAGGAGATAGGAGATAGGAGATAGGCGATAGGAGATAGGAGATAGGAGATAGGAGATAGGAGATAGGAGATAGGAGCTAGGAGATAGGAGATAGGAGATAGGCGATAGGAGATAGGAGATAGGAGATAGGAGATAGGAGATAGGAGATAGGAGATAGCAGATAGGAGATAGCAGATAGAGATAGAGATAGAGATAGAGATAGAGATAGAGATAGAGATAGAGATAGAGATAGAGATAGAGATAGAGATAGAGATAGAGATAGAGATAGGAGATAGGAGATAGGAGATAGGAGATAGAAGATAGAAGATAGGAGATAGGAGATAGGAGATAGGAGATAGGAGATAGGAGGTAGGAGATAGGAGATAGGAGATAGGAGATTGGAGATTGGAGATTGGAGATTGGAGATTGGAGATTGGAGATTGGAGATTGGAGATGGAGATGGAGATGGAGATAGAGATGGAGATAGAGATAGAGATAGAGATAGGAGATAGGAGATAGGAGATAGGAGATAGGAGATAGGAGATAGGAGATAGGAGATAGGAGATAGGAGATAGGAGATAGGAGATAGGAGATAGGAGATAGGAGATAGGAGATAGGAGATAGGAGATAGGAGATAGGAGATAGGAGATTGGAGATTGGAGATTGGAGATTGGAGATTGGAGATTGGAGATTGGAGATTGGAGATTGGAGATTGGAGATTGGAGATTGGAGATTGGAGATTGGAGATTGGAGATTGGAGATTGGAGATTGGAGATTGGAGATTGGAGATTGGAGATTGGAGATAGGAGATAGGAGATAGGAGATGGAGATGGAGATGGAGATAGAGATAGAGATAGAGATAGGAGATAGGAGATAGGAGATAGGAGATAGGAGATAGGAGATAGGAGATAGGAGATAGGAGATAGGAGATAGGAGATAGGAGATAGGAGATAGGAGATAGGAGATAGGAGATAGGAGATAGGAGATAGGAGATAGGAGATAGGAGATTGGAGATTGGAGATTGGAGATTGGAGATTGGAGATTGGAGATTGGAGATTGGAGATTGGAGATTGGAGATTGGAGATTGGAGATTGGAGATTGGAGATTGGAGATTGGAGATTGGAGATTGGAGATTGGAGATTGGAGATTGGAGATTGGAGATAGGAGATAGGAGATAGGAGATAGGAGATAGGAGATAGGAGATGGAGATGGAGATGGAGATGGAGATGGAGATAGAGATAGAGATAGAGATAGAGATAGAGATAGAGATAGAGATAGAGATAGAGATAGAGATAGAGGTAGAGGTAGAGGTAGAGGTAGAGGTAGAGGTAGAGGTAGAGGTAGAGGTAGAGGTAGAGGTAGAGATAGAGATAGAGATAGAGATAGAGATAGAGATAGAGATAGAGATAGAGATAGGAGATAGGAGATAGGAGATAGGAGATAGGAGATAGGAGATAGGAGATAGGAGATAGGAGATAGGAGATAGGAGATAGGAGATAGGAGATAGGAGATAGGAGATAGGAGATAGGAGATAGGAGATAGGAGATAGGAGATAGGAGATAGGAGATAGGAGATAGGAGATAGAGATAGAGATAGAGGTAGAGGTAGAGGTAGAGGTAGAGGTAGAGGTAGAGGTAGAGATAGAGATAGAGATAGAGATAGGAGATAGGAGATAGGAGATAGGAGATAGGAGATAGGAGATGGGAGATAGGAGATAGAGATAGAGATAGAGATAGAGATAGAGATAAAGATAGAGATAGAGATAGAGATAGAAATAGAAATAGAGATAGAGATAGAGATAGAGATAGAGATAGAGATAGAGATAGAGATAGAGATAGAGATAGAGATAGAGATAGAGATAGAGATAGGAGATAGGAGATAGAGATAGAGATAGGAGATAGGAGATAGGAGATAGGAGATAGGAGATAGAGATAGAGATAGAGATAGAGATAGAGATAGAGATAGAGATAGAGAGAGATAGAGATAGAGATAGAGATAGAGATAGAGATAGAGATAGAGATATAGATAGAGAAATAGATAGAGATATAGATAGAGATAGAGATAGAGATAGAAATAGAGATAGAGATAGAGATAGAGATAGAGATAGAGATCGAGATAGAGGTAGAGATACAGATACAGATAGAGATAGAGATACAGATAGAGATAGAGATAGAGATAGAGATAGAGATAGAGATAGAGATAGAGATAGGAGATAGGAGATAGGAGATAGGAGATAGGGGATAGGAGATAGGAGATAGGATATAGGAGCTAGGAGATAGGAGATAGGAGATAGGAGATAGGCGATAGGAGATAGGAGATAGGAGATAGGAGATAGGAGATAGGAGATAGGAGATAGGAGCTAGGAGATAGGAGATAGGAGATAGGAGACAGGCGATAGGAGATAGGAGATAGGAGATAGGGGATAGGAGATAGGAGATAGGAGATAGCAGATAGGAGATAGCAGATAGAGATAGAGATAGAGATAGAGATAGAGATAGAGATAGAGATAGAGATAGAGATAGAGGTAGAGGTAGAGGTAGAGGTAGAGGTAGAGATAGAGATAGAGATAGAGATAGAGATAGAGATAGAGATAGAGATGGAGATAGGAGATAGGAGATAGGAGATAGGAGATAGGAGATAGGAGATAGGAGGTAGGAGATAGGAGATAGAAGATAGGAGATAGGAGATAGGAGATAGGAGATAGGAGATAGGAGATAGGAGATAGGAGATAGCAGATAGGAGATAGCAGATAGAGATAGAGATAGAGATAGAGATAGAGATAGAGATAGAGATAGAGATAGAGATAGAGATAGAGATAGAGATTGAGACAGAGATAGAGATAGAGATAGAGATAGGAGATAGGAGATAGGAGATAGGAGATAGGAGATAGGAGAGGAGATAGGAGATAGAGATAGAGATAGAGATAGAGATAGAGATAGATATAGAGATAGATAGAGATAGATAGAGAGAGATAGAGAGAGATAGAGATAGAGATATAGATATAGATAGAGATAGAGATAGAGATAGAGATAGAGATAGAGGTAGAGATTGAGATAGAGATAGAGATAGAGATAGAGATAGAGATAGAGATAGAGATAGAGATAGAGATAGAGATACAGATACAGATACAGATAGAGATAGAGATAGAGATAGAGATAGAGATAGAGATAGAGATATAGATAGAGATAGAGATAGAGGTAGAGATAGAGATAGAGATAGGAGATAGGAGATAGGAGATAGGGGATATTAGATAGGAGATAGGAGATAGGAGATAGGAGATAGGAGCTAGGAGATAGGAGATAGGCGATAGGAGATAGGCGATAGGAGATAGGAGATAGGAGATAGGAGATAGGAGATAGCAGATAGGAGATAGCAGATAGAGATAGAGATAGAGATAGAGATAGAGATAGAGATAGAGATAGAGATAGAGATAGAGATAGAGATAGAGAGATAGAGATAGAGGGATAGAGATAGAGATAGAGATAGAGATAGAGATAGAGATAGAGATAGAGATAGAGATAGAGATAGAGATAGAGATAGATAGAGAGAGAGATAGAGAGATAGAGATAGAGATAGAGATAGAGATAGAGATAGAGATAGAGATAGAGATAGAGATAGAGATAGAGATAGAGATAGAGATAGAGATAGAGATAGAGGTAGAGGTAGAGGTAGAGGTAGAGGTAGAGGTAGAGGTAGAGATAGAGATAGAGATAGAGATAGAGATGGAGATAGAGATAGAGATAGGAGATAGGAGATAGGAGATAGGAGATAGGAGATAGGAGATAGGAGATAGGAGATAGGAGATAGGAGATAGGAGATAGGAGATAGGAGATAGGAGATAGGAGATAGAGATAGAGATAGAGATAGAGATAGAGATAGAGATAGAGATAGAGATAGAGATAGAGATATGGATAGAGATAGAGATAGAGATAGAGATATAGATAGAGATAGAGATAGAGATAGAGATAGAGATAGAGATAGAGATAGAGATAGAGATAGAGATAGAGATAGAGATAGAGATAGAGATATAGATAGAGTTAGAGATAGAGATAGAGATAGAGACAGAGGTAGAGGTAGAGGTAGAGGTAGAGGTAGAGGTAGAGGTAGAGGTAGAGGTAGAGATAGAGATAGAGATAGAGATGGAGATAGAGATAGGAGATAGGAGATAGGAGATAGGAGATAGGAGATAGGAGATAGGAGATAGGAGATAGGAGATAGGAGATAGGAGATAGAGATAGAGATAGAGATAGAGATAGAGATAGAGATAGAGAGATAGAGATAGAGGGATAGAGATAGAGATAGCGATAGAGATAGAGATAGAGATAGAGATAGATAGAGAGAGATAGAGATAGAGATAGAGAGAGAGAGATAGAGATAGAGATAGAGATAGAGATAGAGATAGAGATAGAGATAGAGGTAGAGGTAGAGGTAGAGGTAGAGGTAGAGATAGAGGTAGAGATAGAGATAGAGATAGAGATGGAGATAGAGATAGGAGATAGGAGATAGGAGATAGGAGATAGGAGATAGGAGATAGGAGATAGGAGATAGGAGATAGAGATAGAGATAGAGATAGAGATATGGATAGAGATAGAGATAGAGATAGAGATAGAGATAGAGATAGAGATAGAGATAGAGATAGAGATAGAGATAGAGTTAGAGATAGAGATAGAGATAGAGATAGAGATAGAGACAGAGATAGAGATAGAGACAGAGATAGAGATAGAGGTAGAGGTAGAGGTAGAGATAGAGATAGAGATAGACATAGAGATAGAGATAGAGATAGAGATAGAGATAGAGATAGAGATAGAGATAGAGACAGAGATAGAGATAGAGATAGAGATAGAGATAGAGATAGAGATAGAGATAGAGATAGAGATAGAGATAGAGATAGAGAGATAGAGATAGCGATAGAGATAGAGATAGATAGAGAGATAGAGAGATAGAGAAAGAGATAGAGATAGAGATAGAGATAGAGATAGAGATAGAGATATAGATAGAGATAGGAGATAGGAGATAGGAGATAGGAGATAGGAGATAGGAGATAGGAGATAGGAGCTAGGAGCTAGGAGATAGGAGATAGGAGATAGGCGATAGGAGATAGGAGATAGGAGATAGGAGATAGGAGATAGGAGCTAGGAGATAGGAGATAGGAGATAGGCGATAGGAGATAGGAGATAGGAGATAGGAGATAGGAGATAGGAGATAGGAGATAGCAGATAGGAGATAGCAGATAGAGATAGAGATAGAGATAGAGATAGAGATAGAGATAGAGATAGAGATAGAGATAGAGATAGAGATAGAGATAGAGATAGAGATAGAGATAGAGATAGAGATAGAGATAGAGATAGGAGATAGGAGATAGGAGATAGGAGATAGAAGATAGGAGATAGGAGATAGGAGATAGGAGATAGGAGATAGGAGATAGGAGATAGGAGATAGGAGATAGGAGATAGGAGATAGGAGATAGGAGATAGGAGATAGGAGATAGGAGATAGGAGATAGGAGATAGGAGATAGGAGATAGGAGATAGGAGATAGGAGATAGGAGATAGGAGATAGGAGATTGGAGATTGGAGATTGGAGATTGGAGATTGGAGATTGGAGATTGGAGATTGGAGATTGGAGATTGGAGATTGGAGATTGGAGATTGGAGATTGGAGATTGGAGATTGGAGATTGGAGATTGGAGATTGGAGATTGGAGATTGGAGATTGGAGATTGGAGATAGGAGATAGGAGATAGGAGATAGGAGATGGGGATGGAGATAGAGATAGAGATAGAGATAGAGATAGAGATAGAGATAGAGATAGAGATAGAGATAGAGGTAGAGGTAGAGGTAGAGGTAGAGGTAGAGGTAGAGGTAGAGGTAGAGGTAGAGATAGAGATAGAGATAGAGATAGAGATAGAGATAGAGATAGGAGATAGGAGATAGGAGATAGGAGATAGGAGATAGGAGATGGGAGATGGGAGATAGGAGATAGAGATAGAGATAGAGATAGAGATAGAGATAGAGATAGAGATAGAGATAGAGATAGAGATAGAGATAGAGATAGAAATAGAGATAGAGATAGAGATAGAAATAGAGATAGAGATAGAGATAGAGATAGAGATAGAGATAGAGATAGAGATAGAGATAGAGATAGAGATAGAGATAGGAGATAGGAGATAGGAGATAGGAGATAGGAGATAGAGATAGGAGATAGGAGATAGGAGATAGGAGATAGGAGATAGGAGATGGGAGATGGGAGATAGGAGATAGAGATAGAGATAGAGATAGAGATAGAGATAGAGATAGAGATAGAGATAGAGATAGGGATAGAGATAGAGATAGAGATAGAGATAGAGATAGAGATAGAGATAGAGAGATAGAGATAGAGGATAGAGATAGAGATAGAGATAGAGATAGAGATAGATATAGAGATAGATAGAGAGAGAGATAGAGATAGAGAGAGATAGAGATAGAGATAGAGATAGAGATAGAGATAGAGATAGAGATAGAGATAGAGATAGAGATAGAGATAGAGATAGAGATAGAGATAGAGATAGAGATAGATAGAGAGAGATAGAGATACAGATAGAGATAGAGATAGAGATAGAGATAGAGATAGAGATAGAGATAGAGATAGGAGATAGGAGATAGGAGATAGGAGATAGGAGATAGGAGATAGGAGATAGAGATAGAGATAGAGATAGAGGTAGAGGTAGAGGTAGAGGTAGAGATAGAGATAGAGATAGAGATAGAGATAGAGATAGAGATAGAGATAGAGATAGAGATAGAGATAGAGATAGAGATAGAGATAGAGATAGAGATAGAGATAGGAGATAGGAGATAGAGATAGAGATAGAGATAGAGATAGAGATAGAGATAGAGATAGAGATAGAGATAGAGATAGAGATAGATAGAGATAGATAGAGAGAGATAGAGATAGAGATAGAGATAGAGATAGAGATATAGATAGAGATAGAGATAGAGATAGAGGTAGAGATAGAGATAGAGATAGAGGTAGAGGTAGAGATAGAGATAGAGGTAGAGGTAGAGATAGAGATACAGATACAGATAGAGATAGAGATACAGATAGAGATAGAGATAGAGATAGAGATAGAGATAGAGATAGAGATAGAGATAGAGATAGAGATAGAGATAGGAGATAGGAGATAGGGGATAGGAGATAGGAGATAGGAGATAGGAGATAGGAGATAGGAGATAGGAGATAGGAGATAGGAGATAGGCGATAGGAGATAGGAGATAGGAGATAGGAGATAGGAGATAGGAGATAGGAGCTAGGAGATAGGAGATAGGAGATAGGCGATAGGAGATAGGAGATAGGAGATAGGAGATAGGAGATAGGAGATAGGAGATAGCAGATAGGAGATAGCAGATAGAGATAGAGATAGAGATAGAGATAGAGATAGAGATAGAGATAGAGATAGAGATAGAGATAGAGATAGAGATAGAGATAGAGATAGAGATAGAGATAGGAGATAGGAGATAGGAGATAGGAGATAGAAGATAGAAGATAGGAGATAGGAGATAGGAGATAGGAGATAGGAGATAGGAGGTAGGAGATAGGAGATAGGAGATAGGAGATAGGAGATTGGAGATTGGAGATTGGAGATTGGAGATTGGAGATTGGAGATTGGAGATGGAGATGGAGATGGAGATAGAGATGGAGATAGAGATAGAGATAGAGATAGGAGATAGGAGATAGGAGATAGGAGATAGGAGATAGGAGATAGGAGATAGGAGATAGGAGATAGGAGATAGGAGATAGGAGATAGGAGATAGGAGATAGGAGATAGGAGATAGGAGATAGGAGATAGGAGATAGGAGATTGGAGATTGGAGATTGGAGATTGGAGATTGGAGATTGGAGATTGGAGATTGGAGATTGGAGATTGGAGATTGGAGATTGGAGATTGGAGATTGGAGATTGGAGATTGGAGATTGGAGATTGGAGATTGGAGATTGGAGATTGGAGATTGGAGATAGGAGATAGGAGATAGGAGATGGAGATGGAGATGGAGATAGAGATAGAGATAGAGATAGGAGATAGGAGATAGGAGATAGGAGATAGGAGATAGGAGATAGGAGATAGGAGATAGGAGATAGGAGATAGGAGATAGGAGATAGGAGATAGGAGATAGGAGATAGGAGATAGGAGATAGGAGATAGGAGATAGGAGATAGGAGATTGGAGATTGGAGATTGGAGATTGGAGATTGGAGATTGGAGATTGGAGATTGGAGATTGGAGATTGGAGATTGGAGATTGGAGATTGGAGATTGGAGATTGGAGATTGGAGATTGGAGATTGGAGATTGGAGATTGGAGATTGGAGATAGGAGATAGGAGATAGGAGATAGGAGATAGGAGATAGGAGATGGAGATGGAGATGGAGATGGAGATGGAGATGAGTAGAGATAGAGATAGAGATAGAGATAGAGATAGAGATAGAGATAGAGATAGAGATAGAGATAGAGATAGAGGTAGAGGTAGAGGTAGAGGTAGAGTAGAGGTAGAGGTAGAGGTAGAGGTAGAGTAGAGATAGAGATAGAGATAGAGATAGAGATAGAGATAGAGATAGAGATAGGAGATAGGAGATAGGAGATAGGAGATAGGAGATAGGAGATAGGAGATAGGAGATAGGAGATAGGAGATAGGAGATAGGAGATAGGAGATAGGAGATAGGAGATAGGAGATAGGAGATAGGAGATAGGAGATAGGAGATAGGAGATAGGAGATAGGAGATAGGAGATAGGAGATAGGAGATAGGAGATAGGAGATAGGAGATAGGAGATAGGAGATAGGAGATAGGAGATAGGAGATAGAGATAGAGATAGAGGTAGAGGTAGAGGTAGAGGTAGAGGTAGAGGTAGAGGTAGAGATAGAGATAGAGATAGAGATAGGAGATAGGAGATAGGAGATAGGAGATAGGAGATAGGAGATGGGAGATAGGAGATAGAGATAGAGATAGAGATAGAGATAGAGATAAAGATAGAGATAGAGATAGAGATAGAGATAGAAATAGAATAGAGATAGAGATAGAGATAGAGATAGAGATAGAGATAGAGATAGAGATAGAGATAGAGATAGAGATAGAGATAGAGATAGAGATAGAGATAGGAGATAGGAGATAGAGATAGAGATAGGAGATAGGAGATAGGAGATAGGAGATAGGAGATAGAGATAGAGATAGAGATAGAGATAGAGATAGAGATAGAGATAGAGAGAGATAGAGATAGAGATAGAGATAGAGATAGAGATAGAGATATAGATAGAGAAATAGATAGAGATATAGATAGAGATAGAGATAGAGATAGAAATAGAGATAGAGATAGAGATAGAGATAGAGATAGAGATAGAGATCGAGATAGAGGTAGAGATACAGATACAGATAGAGATAGAGATACAGATAGAGATAGAGATAGAGATAGAGATAGAGATAGAGATAGAGATAGAGATAGGAGATAGGAGATAGGAGATAGGAGATAGGGGATAGGAGATAGGAGATAGGATATAGGAGCTAGGAGATAGGAGATAGGAGATAGGAGATAGGCGATAGGAGATAGGAGATAGGAGATAGGAGATAGGAGATAGGAGATAGGAGATAGGAGCTAGGAGATAGGAGATAGGAGATAGGAGACAGGCGATAGGAGATAGGAGATAGGAGATAGGGGATAGGAGATAGGAGATAGGAGATAGCAGATAGGAGATAGCAGATAGAGATAGAGATAGAGATAGAGATAGAGATAGAGATAGAGATAGAGATAGAGATAGAGATAGAGGTAGAGGTAGAGGTAGAGGTAGAGGTAGAGATAGAGATAGAGATAGAGATAGAGATAGAGATAGAGATGGAGATAGGAGATAGGAGATAGGAGATAGGAGATAGGAGATAGGAGATAGGAGGTAGGAGATAGGAGATAGAAGATAGGAGATAGGAGATAGGAGATAGGAGATAGGAGATAGGAGATAGGAGATAGGAGATAGCAGATAGGAGATAGCAGATAGAGATAGAGATAGAGATAGAGATAGAGATAGAGATAGAGATAGAGATAGAGATAGAGATAGAGATAGAGATTGAGACAGAGATAGAGATAGAGATAGAGATAGGAGATAGGAGATAGGAGATAGGAGATAGGAGATAGGAGAGGAGATAGGAGATAGAGATAGAGATAGAGATAGAGATAGAGATAGATATAGAGATAGATAGAGATAGATAGAGAGAGATAGAGAGAGATAGAGATAGAGATAGAGATATAGATATAGATAGAGATAGAGATAGAGATAGAGATAGAGATAGAGGTAGAGATAGAGATAGAGATAGAGATAGAGATAGAGATAGATAGAGATAGAGATAGAGATAGAGATAGAGATAGAGATAGAGATAGAGATACAGATACAGATACAGATAGAGATAGAGATAGAGATAGAGATAGAGATAGAGATAGAGATATAGATAGAGATAGAGATAGAGGTAGAGATAGAGATAGAGATAGGAGATAGGAGATAGGAGATAGGGGATATTAGATAGGAGATAGGAGATAGGAGATAGGAGATAGGAGCTAGGAGATAGGAGATAGGCGATAGGAGATAGGCGATAGGAGATAGGAGATAGGAGATAGCAGATAGGAGATAGCAGATAGAGATAGAGATAGAGATAGAGATAGAGATAGAGATAGAGATAGAGATAGAGATAGAGATAGAGATAGAGAGATAGAGATAGAGGGATAGAGATAGAGATAGAGATAGAGATAGAGATAGAGATAGAGATAGAGATAGAGATAGAGATAGAGATAGAGATAGATAGAGAGAGAGATAGAGAGATAGAGATAGAGATAGAGATAGAGATAGAGATAGAGATAGAGATAGAGATAGAGATAGAGATAGAGATAGAGATAGAGATAGAGATAGAGGTAGAGGTAGAGGTAGAGGTAGAGGTAGAGGTAGAGGTAGAGATAGAGATAGAGATAGAGATAGAGATGGAGATAGAGATAGAGATAGGAGATAGGAGATAGGAGATAGGAGATAGGAGATAGGAGATAGGAGATAGGAGATAGGAGATAGGAGATAGGAGATAGGAGATAGAGATAGAGATAGAGATAGAGATAGAGATAGAGATAGAGATAGAGATAGAGATAGAGATATGGATAGAGATAGAGATAGAGATAGAGATAGAGATATAGATAGAGATAGAGATAGAGATAGAGATAGAGATAGAGATAGAGATAGAGATAGAGATAGAGATAGAGATAGAGATAGAGATATAGATAGAGTTAGAGATAGAGATAGAGATAGAGACAGAGGTAGAGGTAGAGGTAGAGGTAGAGGTAGAGGTAGAGGTAGAGGTAGAGGTAGAGATAGAGATAGAGATAGAGATGGAGATAGAGATAGGAGATAGGAGATAGGAGATAGGAGATAGGAGATAGGAGATAGGAGATAGGAGATAGGAGATAGGAGATAGGAGATAGAGATAGAGATAGAGATAGAGATAGAGATAGAGATAGAGAGATAGAGATAGAGGGATAGAGATAGAGATAGCGATAGAGATAGAGATAGAGATAGAGATAGATAGAGAGAGATAGAGATAGAGATAGAGAGAGAGATAGAGATAGAGATAGAGATAGAGATAGAGATAGAGATAGAGATAGAGGTAGAGGTAGAGGTAGAGGTAGAGGTAGAGATAGAGGTAGAGATAGAGATAGAGATAGAGATGGAGATAGAGATAGGAGATAGGAGATAGGAGATAGGAGATAGGAGATAGGAGATAGGAGATAGGAGATAGGAGATAGAGATAGAGATAGAGATAGAGATATGGATAGAGATAGAGATAGAGATAGAGATAGAGATAGAGATAGAGATAGAGATAGAGATAGAGATAGAGATAGAGTTAGAGATAGAGATAGAGATAGAGATAGAGATAGAGACAGAGATAGAGATAGAGACAGAGATAGAGATAGAGGTAGAGGTAGAGGTAGAGATAGAGATAGAGATAGACATAGAGATAGAGATAGAGATAGAGATAGAGATAGAGATAGAGATAGAGATAGAGACAGAGATAGAGATAGAGATAGAGATAGAGATAGAGATAGAGATAGAGATAGAGATAGAGATAGAGATAGAGATAGAGAGATAGAGATAGCGATAGAGATAGAGATAGATAGAGAGATAGAGAGATAGAGAAAGAGATAGAGATAGAGATAGAGATAGAGATAGAGATAGAGATATAGATAGAGATAGGAGATAGGAGATAGGAGATAGGAGATAGGAGATAGGAGATAGGAGATAGGAGCTAGGAGCTAGGAGATAGGAGATAGGAGATAGGCGATAGGAGATAGGAGATAGGAGATAGGAGATAGGAGATAGGAGCTAGGAGATAGGAGATAGGAGATAGGCGATAGGAGATAGGAGATAGGAGATAGGAGATAGGAGATAGGAGATAGGAGATAGCAGATAGGAGATAGCAGATAGAGATAGAGATAGAGATAGAGATAGAGATAGAGATAGAGATAGAGATAGAGATAGAGATAGAGATAGAGATAGAGATAGAGATAGAGATAGAGATAGAGATAGAGATAGAGATAGAGATAGGAGATAGGAGATAGGAGATAGGAGATAGAAGATAGGAGATAGGAAATAGGAGATAGGAGATAGGAGATAGGAGATAGGAGATAGGAGATAGGAGATAGGAGATAGGAGATAGGAGATAGGAGATAGGAGATAGGAGATAGGAGATAGGAGATAGGAGATAGGAGATAGGAGATAGGAGATAGGAGATAGGAGATAGGAGATAGGAGATTGGAGATTGGAGATTGGAGATTGGAGATTGGAGATTGGAGATTGGAGATTGGAGATTGGAGATTGGAGATTGGAGATTGGAGATTGGAGATTGGAGATTGGAGATTGGAGATTGGAGATTGGAGATTGGAGATTGGAGATTGGAGATAGGAGATAGGAGATAGGAGATAGGAGATGGGGATGGAGATAGAGATAGAGATAGAGATAGAGATAGAGATAGAGATAGAGATAGAGATAGAGATAGAGGTAGAGGTAGAGGTAGAGGTAGAGGTAGAGGTAGAGGTAGAGGTAGAGGTAGAGATAGAGATAGAGATAGAGATAGAGATAGAGATAGAGATAGGAGATAGGAGATAGGAGATAGGAGATAGGAGATAGGAGATGGGAGATGGGAGATAGGAGATAGAGATAGAGATAGAGATAGAGATAGAGATAGAGATAGAGATAGAGATAGAGATAGAGATAGAGATAGAGATAGAAATAGAGATAGAGATAGAGATAGAAATAGAGATAGAGATAGAGATAGAGATAGAGATAGAGATAGAGATAGAGATAGAGATAGAGATAGGAGATAGGAGATAGGAGATAGGAGATAGGAGATAGAGATAGGAGATAGGAGATAGGAGATAGGAGATAGGAGATAGGAGATGGGAGATGGGAGATAGGAGATAGAGATAGAGATAGAGATAGAGATAGAGATAGAGATAGAGATAGAGATAGAGATAGGGATAGAGATAGAGATAGAGATAGAGATAGAGATAGAGATAGAGATAGAGAGATAGAGATAGAGGGATAGAGATAGAGATAGAGATAGAGATAGAGATAGATATAGAGATAGATAGAGAGAGAGATAGAGATAGAGAGAGATAGAGATAGAGATAGAGATAGAGATAGAGATAGAGATAGAGATAGAGATAGAGATAGAGATAGAGATAGAGATAGAGATAGAGATAGAGATAGAGATAGAGATAGAGATAGAGATAGAGATAGAGATAGATATAGGAGATAGAGATAGAGATAGAGATAGCGATAGAGATAGAGATAGAGATAGAGATAGAGATAGAGATAGAGATAGGAGATAGGAGATAGGAGATAGGAGATAGAGATAGAGATAGAGATAGAGATAGAGATAGAGATAGAGGTAGAGGTAGAGGTAGAGGTAGAGGTAGAGGTAGAGGTAGAGGTAGAGGTAGAGGTAGAGATAGAGATGGAGATAGAGATAGAGATAGAGATAGGAGATAGGAGATAGGAGATAGGAGATAGGAGATAGGAGATAGGAGATAGGAGATAGGAGATAGGAGATAGGAGATAGGAGATAGGAGATAGGAGATAGAGATAGAGATAGAGATAGAGATAGAGATAGAGATAGAGATAGAGAGATAGAGATAGAGGGATAGAGATAGAGATAGCGATAGAGATAGCGATAGAGATAGAGATAGAGATAGAGATAGAGATAGAGATAGATAGAGAGAGATAGAGATAGAGATAGAGATAGAGATAGAGATAGAGATAGAGATAGAGATAGAGATAGAGGTAGAGGTAGAGGTAGAGGTAGAGGTAGAGGTAGAGGTAGAGATAGAGGTAGAGATAGAGATAGAGATAGAGATAGAGATGGAGATAGAGATAGGAGATAGGAGATAGGAGATAGGAGATAGGAGATAGGAGATAGGAGATAGGAGATAGGAGATAGAGATAGGAGATAGGAGATAGGAGATAGAGATAGAGATAGAGATAGAGATAGAGATAGAGATAGAGATATGGATAGAGATAGAGATAGAGATAGAGATAGAGATAGAGATAGAGATAGAGATAGAGATAGAGTTAGAGATAGAGATAGAGATAGAGATAGAGATAGAGACAGAGATAGAGATAGAGACAGAGATAGAGATAGAGGTAGAGGTAGAGATAGAGATAGAGATAGAGATAGACATAGAGATAGAGATAGAGATAGAGATAGAGATAGAGATAGAGATAGAGATAGAGAGATAGAGATAGAGAGATGGAGATAGAGATAGAGATAGAGATAGAGATAGCGATAGCGATAGAGATAGAGATAGAGATAGAGATAGAGATAGAGATAGAGATAGAGATAGAGATAGAGATAGAGATAGAGATAGAGATAGAGATAGAGATAGAGATAGAGATAGGAGATAGGAGATAGGAGATAGGAGATAGGAGATAGGAGATAGGAGATAGGAGATAGGAGATAGAGATAGAGATAGAGATAGAGATAGAGATAGAGATAGAGATAGAGATAGAGATAGAGGTAGAGATAGAGATAGAGATAGAGGTAGAGATAGAGATAGAGATAGAGATAGAGATAGAGGTAGAGATAGAGATAGAGATAGAGGTAGAGATAGAGATAGAGATACAGATAGAGATAGAGATAGAGATAGAGATAGAGATAGAGATAGAGATAGAGATAGAGATAGAGATAGAGATAGAGATAGAGATAGGAGATAGGAGATAGGAGATAGGGGATAGGAGATAGGAGATAGGAGATAGGAGATAGGAGATAGGAGATAGGAGCTAGGAGATAGGAGATAGGAGATAGGCGATAGGAGATAGGAGATAGGAGATAGGAGATAGGAGATAGGAGATAGGAGCTAGGAGCTAGGAGATAGGAGATAGGAGATAGGAGATAGGCGATAGGAGATAGGAGATAGGAGATAGGAGATAGGAGATAGGAGATAGGAGATAGGAGATAGCAGATAGGAGATAGCAGATAGAGATAGAGATAGAGATAGAGATAGAGATAGAGATAGAGATAGAGATAGAGATAGAGATAGAGATAGAGATAGAGATAGAGATAGAGATAGAGATAGAGATAGAGATAGAGATAGGAGATAGGAGATACGAGATACGAGATAGGAGATAGGAGATAGGAGATAGAAGATAGGAGATAGGAGATAGGAGATAGGAGATAGGAGATAGGAGCTAGGAGATAGGAGATAGGAGATAGGAGATAGGCGATAGGCGATAGGAGATAGGAGATAGGAGATAGGAGCTAGGAGATAGGAGATAGGAGATAGGAGATAGGCGATAGGAGATAGGAGATAGGAGATAGGAGATAGGAGATAGGAGATAGGAGATAGGAGATAGCAGATAGGAGATAGCAGATAGAGATAGAGATAGAGATAGAGATAGAGATAGAGATAGAGATAGAGATAGAGATAGAGATAGAGATAGAGATAGAGATAGAGATAGAGATAGAGATAGAGATAGAGATAGAGATAGAGATAGAGATAGAGATAGGAGATATGAGATAGGAGATAGGAGATAGGAGATAGGAGATAGGAGATAGGAGATAGGAGATAGGAGATAGGAGATAGGAGATAGGAGATAGGAGATAGGTGATAGCAGATATGAGATAGCAGATAGAGATAGAGATATAGATAGAGATAGAGATAGAGATAGAGATAGAGATAGAGATAGAGATAGAGATAGAGATTGAGATTGAGACAGAGATAGAGATGGAGATAGAGATAGAGATAGGAGATAGGAGATAGGAGATAGGAGATAGGAGATAGGAGATAGGAGATAGGAGATAGAGATAGAGATAGAGATAGAGATAGAGATAGAGATAGAGATAGAGATAGAGATAGAGATAGAGATAGATAGAGATAGAGATAGAGGTAGAGATAGAGATAGAGATAGAGATAGAGATAGAGATAGAGATAGAGATAGAGATAGAGATAGAGATACAGATACAGATACAGATACAGATAGAGATAGAGATACAGATAGAGATAGAGATAGAGATAGAGATAGAGATAGAGATAGAGATAGAGATAGAGATAGAGATAGGAGATAGGAGATAGGAGATAGGGGATAGGAGATAGGAGATAGGAGATAGGAGCTAGGAGATAGGAGATAGGAGATAGGAGATAGGCGATAGGAGATAGGAGATAGGAGATAGGAGATAGGAGATAGCAGATAGGAGATAGCAGATAGAGATAGAGATAGAGATAGAGATAGAGATAGAGATAGAGATAGAGATAGAGATAGAGATAGAGATAGAGATAGAGATAGAGATAGAGATAGAGATAGAGATAGAGATAGGAGATAGGAGATAGGAGATAGGAGATAGGAGATAGGAGATAGGAGATAGGAGATAGGAGATAGGAGATAGGAGATAGGAGATAGGAGATAGGAGATAGAGATAGAGATAGAGATAGAGATAGAGATAGAGATAGAGGTAGAGGTAGAGGTAGAGGTAGAGGTAGAGGTAGAGGTAGAGATAGAGGTAGAGATAGAGATAGAGATAGAGATAGAGATGGAGATAGAGATAGGAGATAGGAGATAGGAGATAGGAGATAGAGATAGAGATAGAGATAGAGATAGAGATAGAGATAGAGATAGAGATAGAGGTAGAGGTAGATGTAGAGGTAGAGGTAGAGGTAGAGGTAGAGATAGAGGTAGAGATAGAGATAGAGATAGAGATAGAGATGGAGATAGAGATAGGAGATAGGAGATAGGAGATAGGAGATAGAGATAGAGATAGAGATAGAGATAGAGATAGAGATATGGATAGAGATAGAGATAGAGATAGAGATAGAGATAGAGATAGAGATAGAGATAGAGATATAGATAGAGATAGAGATAGAGATAGAGATAGAGGTAGAGGTAGAGGTAGAGGTAGAGGTAGAGGTAGAGGTAGAGATAGAGATAGAGATAGAGATGGAGATAGAGATAGGAGATAGGAGATAGGAGATAGGAGATAGGAGATAGGAGATAGGAGATAGGAGATAGGAGATAGGAGATAGGAGATAGGAGATAGGAGATAGAGATAGAGATAGAGATAGAGATAGAGATAGAGATAGAGATAGAGATAGAGATAGAGAGATAGAGATAGAGGGATAGAGATAGAGATAGCGATAGAGATAGCGATAGAGATAGAGATAGAGATAGAGATAGAGATAGAGATAGAGATAGAGATAGAGATAGAGATAGAGATAGAGGTAGAGATAGAGATAGAGATAGAGGTAGAGATAGAGATAGAGATAGAGATAGAGATAGAGGTAGAGATAGAGATAGAGATAGAGGTAGAGATAGAGATAGAGATACAGATAGAGATAGAGATAGAGATAGAGATAGAGATAGAGATAGAGATAGAGATAGAGATAGAGATAGAGATAGAGATAGGAGATAGGAGATAGGAGATAGGGGATAGGAGATAGGAGATAGGAGATAGGAGATAGGAGATAGGAGATAGGAGCTAGGAGATAGGAGATAGGAGATAGGCGATAGGAGATAGGAGATAGGAGATAGGAGATAGGAGATAGGAGATAGGAGCTAGGAGCTAGGAGATAGGAGATAGGAGATAGGAGATAGGCGATAGGAGATAGGAGATAGGAGATAGGAGATAGGAGATAGGAGATAGGAGATAGGAGATAGCAGATAGGAGATAGCAGATAGAGATAGAGATAGAGATAGAGATAGAGATAGAGATAGAGATAGAGATAGAGATAGAGATAGAGATAGAGATAGAGATAGAGATAGAGATAGAGATAGAGATAGAGATAGAGATAGGAGATAGGAGATACGAGATACGAGATAGGAGATAGGAGATAGGAGATAGGAGATAGAAGATAGGAGATAGGAGATAGGAGATAGGAGATAGGAGATAGGAGCTAGGAGATAGGAGATAGGAGATAGGAGATAGGCGATAGGCGATAGGAGATAGGAGATAGGAGATAGGAGCTAGGAGATAGGAGATAGGAGATAGGAGATAGGCGATAGGAGATAGGAGATAGGAGATAGGAGATAGGAGATAGGAGATAGGAGATAGGAGATAGCAGATAGGAGATAGCAGATAGAGATAGAGATAGAGATAGAGATAGAGATAGAGATAGAGATAGAGATAGAGATAGAGATAGAGATAGAGATAGAGATAGAGATAGAGATAGAGATAGAGATAGAGATAGAGATAGAGATAGAGATAGAGATAGGAGATATGAGATAGGAGATAGGAGATAGGAGATAGGAGATAGGAGATAGGAGATAGGAGATAGGAGATAGGAGATAGGAGATAGGAGATAGGTGATAGCAGATATGAGATAGCAGATAGAGATAGAGATATAGATAGAGATAGAGATAGAGATAGAGATAGAGATAGAGATAGAGATAGAGATAGAGATTGAGATTGAGACAGAGATAGAGATGGAGATAGAGATAGAGATAGGAGATAGGAGATAGGAGATAGGAGATAGGAGATAGGAGATAGGAGATAGGAGATAGAGATAGAGATAGAGATAGAGATAGAGATAGAGATAGAGATAGAGATAGAGATAGAGATAGAGATAGATAGAGATAGAGATAGAGGTAGAGATAGAGATAGAGATAGAGATAGAGATAGAGATAGAGATAGAGATAGAGATAGAGATAGAGATACAGATACAGATACAGATACAGATAGAGATAGAGATACAGATAGAGATAGAGATAGAGATAGAGATAGAGATAGAGATAGAGATAGAGATAGGAGATAGGAGATAGGAGATAGGGGATAGGAGATAGGAGATAGGAGATAGGAGCTAGGAGATAGGAGATAGGAGATAGGAGATAGGCGATAGGAGATAGGAGATAGGAGATAGGAGATAGGAGATAGCAGATAGGAGATAGCAGATAGAGATAGAGATAGAGATAGAGATAGAGATAGAGATAGAGATAGAGATAGAGATAGAGATAGAGATAGAGATAGAGATAGAGATAGAGATAGGAGATAGGAGATAGGAGATAGGAGATAGGAGATAGGAGATAGGAGATAGGAGATAGGAGATAGGAGATAGGAGATAGGAGATAGGAGATAGGAGATAGGAGATAGAGATAGAGATAGAGATAGAGATAGAGATAGAGATAGAGGTAGAGGTAGAGGTAGAGGTAGAGGTAGAGGTAGAGGTAGAGATAGAGGTAGAGATAGAGATAGAGATAGAGATAGAGATGGAGATAGAGATAGGAGATAGGAGATAGGAGATAGGAGATAGAGATAGAGATAGAGATAGAGATAGAGATAGAGATAGAGATAGAGATAGAGGTAGAGGTAGATGTAGAGGTAGAGGTAGAGGTAGAGGTAGAGATAGAGGTAGAGATAGAGATAGAGATAGAGATAGAGATGGAGATAGAGATAGGAGATAGGAGATAGGAGATAGGAGATAGAGATAGAGATAGAGATAGAGATAGAGATAGAGATATGGATAGAGATAGAGATAGAGATAGAGATAGAGATAGAGATAGAGATAGAGATAGAGATATAGATAGAGATAGAGATAGAGATAGAGATAGAGATAGAGGTAGAGGTAGAGGTAGAGGTAGAGGTAGAGGTAGAGGTAGAGATAGAGATAGAGATAGAGATGGAGATAGAGATAGGAGATAGGAGATAGGAGATAGGAGATAGGAGATAGGAGATAGGAGATAGGAGATAGGAGATAGGAGATAGGAGATAGGAGATAGAGATAGAGATAGAGATAGAGATAGAGATAGAGATAGAGATAGAGATAGAGATAGAGAGATAGAGATAGAGGGATAGAGATAGAGATAGCGATAGAGATAGCGATAGAGATAGAGATAGAGATAGAGATAGAGATAGAGATAGAGATAGAGATAGAGATAGAGATAGAGATAGAGATAGAGGTAGAGGTAGAGGTAGAGGTAGAGGTAGAGGTAGAGGTAGAGGTAGAGGTAGAGGTAGAGATAGAGATAGAGATAGAGATAGAGATGGAGATAGAGATAGGAGATAGGAGATAGGAGATAGGAGATAGGAGATAGGAGATAGGAGATAGGAGATAGGAGATAGGAGATAGAGATAGGAGATAGGAGATAGGAGATAGAGATAGAGATAGAGATAGAGATAGAGATAGAGATAGAGATATGGATAGAGATAGAGATAGAGATAGAGATAGAGATAGAGATAGAGATAGAGATAGAGATAGAGATAGAGATAGAGTTAGAGATAGAGATAGAGATAGAGATAGAGATAGAGACAGAGATAGAGATAGAGACAGAGATAGAGATAGAGGTAGAGGTAGAGGTAGAGATAGAGATAGAGATAGAGATAGACATAGAGATAGAGATAGAGATAGAGATAGAGATAGAGATAGAGATAGAGATAGAGATAGAGAGATAGAGATAGAGAGATGGAGATAGAGATAGAGATAGAGATAGCGATAGAGATAGAGATAGAGATAGAGATATAGATAGAGATAGAGATAGAGATAGAGATAGAGATAGAGATAGAGATAGAGATAGAGATAGAGATAGAGATAGGAGATAGGAGATAGGAGATAGGAGATAGGAGATAGGAGATAGGAGATAGGAGATAGGAGATAGAGATAGAGATAGAGATAGAGATAGAGATAGAGATAGAGATAGGGGTAGAGATAGAGATAGAGATAGAGGTAGAGATAGAGATAGAGATAGAGATAGAGGTAGAGATAGAGATAGAGGTAGAGATAGAGATAGAGATACAGATAGAGATATAGATGCAGATAGAGATAGAGATAGAGATAGAGATAGAGATAGAGATAGAGATAGAGATAGAGATAGAGATAGGAGATAGGAGATAGGAGATAGGGGATAGGAGATAGGAGATAGGAGATAGGAGATAGGAGATAGGAGATAGGAGCTAGGTGATAGGAGATAGGAGATAGGCGATAGGAGATAGGAGATAGGAGATAGGAGATAGGAGATAGGAGATAGGAGCTAGGAGATAGGAGATAGGAGATAGGAGATAGGCGATAGGAGATAGGAGATAGGAGATAGGAGATAGGAGATAGGAGATAGGAGATAGGAGATAGCAGATAGGAGATAGCAGATAGAGATAGAGATAGAGATAGAGATAGAGATAGAGATAGAGATAGAGATAGAGATAGAGATAGAGATAGAGATAGAGATAGAGATAGAGATAGAGATAGAGATAGAGATAGAGATAGAGATAGGAGATAGGAGATAGGAGATAGGAGATAGGAGATAGGAGATAGGAGATAGGAGCTAGGAGATAGGAGATAGGAGATAGGAGATAGGCGATAGGCGATAGGAGATAGGAGATAGGAGATAGGAGCTAGGAGATAGGAGATAGGAGATAGGAGATAGGAGATAGGCGATAGGAGATAGGAGATAGGAGATAGGAGATAGGAGATAGGAGATAGGAGATAGCAGATAGGAGATAGCAGATAGAGATAGAGATAGAGATAGAGATAGAGATAGAGATAGAGATAGAGATATAGATAGAGATAGAGATAGAGATAGAGATAGAGATAGAGATAGAGATAGAGATAGAGATAGATAGAGATAGAGATAGAGGTAGAGATAGAGATAGAGATAGAGATAGAGATAGAGATAGAGATAGAGATAGAGATAGAGATAGAGATAGAGATAGAGATAGAGATAGAGATAGAGATAGAGATACAGATACAGATACAGATACAGATAGAGATAGAGATACAGATAGAGATAGAGATAGAGATAGAGATAGAGATAGAGATAGAGATAGGAGATAGGAGATAGGAGATAGGGGATAGGAGATAGGAGATAGGAGATAGGAGCTAGGAGATAGGAGATAGGAGATAGGAGATAGGCGATAGGAGATAGGAGATAGGAGATAGGAGATAGGAGATAGCAGATAGGAGATAGCAGATAGAGATAGAGATAGAGATAGAGATAGAGATAGAGATAGAGATAGAGATAGAGATAGAGATAGAGATAGAGATAGGAGATAGAGATAGAGATAGGAGATAGGAGATAGGAGATAGGAGATAGGAGATAGGAGATAGGAGATAGGAGATAGGAGATAGGAGATAGGAGATAGGAGATAGGAGATAGGAGATAGGAGATAGGAGATAGGAGATAGAGATAGAGATAGAGATAGAGATAGAGATAGAGATAGAGATAGAGATAGAGATAGAGATAGAGATAGAGATAGAGATAGAGATAGAGATAGAGATAGAGATAGAGATAGAGATAGAGATAGAGATAGAGATAGAGATAGAGATAGAGATAGAGATAGAGATAGAGATAGAGATAGAGATAGAGATAGAGAGATAGAGATAGAGAGATGGAGATAGAGATAGAGATAGAGATAGCGATAGAGATAGAGATAGAGATAGAGATAGAGATAGAGATAGAGATAGAGATAGAGATAGAGATAGAGATAGAGATAGAGATAGAGATAGAGATAGAGATAGGAGATAGGAGATAGGAGATAGGAGATAGGAGATAGGAGATAGGAGATAGGAGATAGGAGATAGGAGATAGAGATAGAGATAGAGATAGAGATAGAGATAGAGATAGAGATAGGGGTAGAGATAGAGATAGAGATAGAGGTAGAGATAGAGATAGAGATAGAGATAGAGGTAGAGATAGAGATAGAGGTAGAGATAGAGATAGAGATACAGATAGAGATATAGATGCAGATAGAGATAGAGATAGAGATAGAGATAGAGATAGAGATAGAGATAGAGATAGAGATAGGAGATAGGAGATAGGAGATAGGGGATAGGAGATAGGAGATAGGAGATAGGAGATAGGAGATAGGAGATAGGAGCTAGGAGATAGGAGATAGGAGATAGGCGATAGGAGATAGGAGATAGGAGATAGGAGATAGGAGATAGGAGATAGGAGCTAGGAGATAGGAGATAGGAGATAGGAGATAGGCGATAGGAGATAGGAGATAGGAGATAGGAGATAGGAGATAGGAGATAGGAGATAGGAGATAGCAGATAGGAGATAGCAGATAGAGATAGAGATAGAGATAGAGATAGAGATAGAGATAGAGATAGAGATAGAGATAGAGATAGAGATAGAGATAGAGATAGAGATAGAGATAGAGATAGAGATAGAGATAGAGATAGAGATAGGAGATAGGAGATAGGAGATAGGAGATAGGAGATAGGAGATAGGAGCTAGGAGATAGGAGATAGGAGATAGGAGATAGGCGATAGGCGATAGGAGATAGGAGATAGGAGATAGGAGCTAGGAGATAGGAGATAGGAGATAGGAGATAGGAGATAGGCGATAGGAGATAGGAGATAGGAGATAGGAGATAGGAGATAGGAGATAGGAGATAGCAGATAGGAGATAGCAGATAGAGATAGAGATAGAGATAGAGATAGAGATAGAGATAGAGATAGAGATAGAGATAGAGATAGAGATAGAGATAGAGATAGAGATAGAGATAGAGATAGAGATAGAGATAGAGATAGGAGATATGAGATAGGAGATAGGAGATAGGAGATAGGAGATAGGAGATAGGAGATAGGAGATAGGAGATAGGAGATAGGAGATAGGAGATAGGAGATAGGTGATAGCAGATATGAGATAGCAGATAGAGATAGAGATATAGATAGAGATAGAGATAGAGATAGAGATAGAGATAGAGATAGAGATAGAGATAGAGATAGAGATAGAGATTGAGACAGAGATAGAGATGGAGATAGAGATAGAGATAGGAGATAGGAGATAGGAGATAGGAGATAGGAGATAGGAGATAGGAGATAGGAGATAGGAGATAGGAGATAGAGATAGAGATAGAGATAGAGATAGAGATAGAGATAGAGATAGAGATAGAGATAGAGATAGAGATAGAGATAGATAGAGATAGAGATAGAGGTAGAGATAGAGATAGAGATAGAGATAGAGATAGAGATAGAGATAGAGATAGAGATAGAGATAGAGATAGAGATAGAGATACAGATACAGATACAGATACAGATAGAGATAGAGATACAGATAGAGATAGAGATAGAGATAGAGATAGAGATAGAGATAGAGATAGGAGATAGGAGATAGGAGATAGGGGATAGGAGATAGGAGATAGGAGATAGGAGCTAGGAGATAGGAGATAGGAGATAGGAGATAGGCGATAGGAGATAGGAGATAGGAGATAGGAGATAGGAGATAGCAGATAGGAGATAGCAGATAGAGATAGAGATAGAGATAGAGATAGAGATAGAGATAGAGATAGAGATAGAGATAGAGATAGAGATAGAGATAGGAGATAGGAGATAGGAGATAGGAGATAGGAGATAGGAGATAGGAGATAGGAGATAGGAGATAGGAGATAGGAGATAGGAGATAGGAGATAGGAGATAGGAGATAGGAGATAGGAGATAGGAGATAGGAGATAGAGATAGAGATAGAGATAGAGATAGAGATAGAGATAGAGATAGAGATAGAGATAGAGATAGAGATAGAGATAGAGATAGAGATAGAGGTAGAGGTAGAGGTAGAGGTAGAGATAGAGATAGAGATAGAGATAGAGATAGAGATAGAGATAGAGATAGAGATAGAGATAGAGATAGAGATAGAGATAGAGATAGAGATAGAGATAGAGATAGGAGATAGGAGATAGGAGATAGGAGATAGGAGATAGGAGATAGGAGATAGGAGATAGGAGATAGGAGATAGGAGATAGGAGATAGGAGATAGGAGATAGGAGATAGGAGATAGGAGATAGGAGATAGGAGATAGGAGATAGGAGATAGGAGATAGGAGATAGGAGATAGGAGATAGGAGATAGAGATAGAGATAGAGATAGAGATAGAGATAGAGATAGAGATAGAGATAGAGATAGAGATAGAGATAGAGATAGAGATAGAGATAGAGATAGAGATAGAGATAGGAGATAGAGATAGGAGATAGGAGATAGGAGATAGGAGATAGGAGATAGGAGATAGGAGATAGGAGATAGGAGATAGGAGATAGGAGATAGGAGATAGGAGATAGGAGATAGGAGATAGGAGATAGGAGATAGGAGATAGGAGATAGGAGATAGGAGATAGGAGATAGGAGATAGGAGATAGAGATAGAGATAGAGATAGAGGTAGAGGTAGAGGTAGAGATAGAGATAGAGATAGAGATAGAGATAGAGATAGAGATAGAGATAGAGATAGAGATATGGATAGAGATAGAGATAGAGATAGAGATAGAGATAGAGATAGAGATAGAGATAGAGATAGAGATAGAGATAGAGATAGAGATAGAGATAGAGATATGGATAGAGATAGAGATAGAGATAGAGATAGAGATAGAGATAGAGATAGAGATAGAGATAGAGATAGAGATAGAGATAGAGATAGAGATAGAGATAGAGGTAGAGGTAGAGATAGAGATAGACATAGAGATAGAGATAGAGATAGAGATAGAGATAGAGATAGAGATAGAGATAGAGATAGAGATAGAGATAGAGATAGAGATAGAGATAGAGATAGAGATAGAGATAGAGATAGAGATAGAGAGATAGAGATAGAGATAGAGATAGAGATAGAGATAGAGATAGAGATAGAGATAGAGATAGAGATAGAGGTAGAGGTAGAGGTAGAGGTAGAGGTAGAGGTAGAGATAGAGATAGAGATAGAGATAGAGATAGAGATAGAGATAGAGATAGAGATAGAGATAGAGATAGGAGATAGGAGATAGGAGATAGGAGATAGGAGATAGGAGATAGGAGATAGGAGATAGGAGATAGGAGATAGGAGATAGGAGATAGGAGATAGGAGATATGAGATAGGAGATAGGAGATAGGAGATAGGAGATAGGAGATAGGAGATAGGAGATAGGAGATAGGAGATAGGAGATAGGAGATAGGAGATAAGAGATAGGAGATAGGAGATAGGAGATAGGAGATAGGAGATAGGAGATAGGAGATAGGAGATAGAGATAGAGATAGAGATAGAGATAGAGATAGAGATAGAGATAGAGATAGAGATAGAGATAGAGATAGAGATAGAGATAGAGATAGAGATAGAGATAGAGATAGAGATAGGAGATAGGAGATAGGAGATAGGAGATAGGAGATAGGAGATAGGAGATAGGAGATAGGAGATAGGAGATAGGAGATAGGAGATAGGAGATAGGAGATAGGAGATAGGAGATAGGAGATAGGAGATAGGAGATAGGAGATAGGAGATAGGAGATAGGAGATAGGAGATAGGAGATAGGAGATAGGAGATAGGAGATAGGAGATAGGAGATAGGAGATAGGAGATGGGAGGTAGGAGATAGGAGATAGGAGATAGGAGATAGGAGATAGGAGATAGGAGATAGGAGATAGGAGATAGGAGATAGGAGATAGAGATAGAGATAGAGATAGAGATAGAGGTAGAGGTAGAGGTAGAGGTAGAGGTAGAGGTAGAGATAGAGATAGAGATAGAGATAGAGATAGAGATAGAGATAGAGATAGAGATAGAGATAGAGATAGAGATAGAGATAGAGATAGGAGATAGGAGATAGGAGATAGAGATAGAGATAGAGATAGAGATAGAGATAGAGATAGAGATAGAGATAGAGATAGAGATAGAGATAGAGATAGAGATAGAGATAGAGATAGAGATAGATAGAGAGATAGAGAGAGATAGAGATAGAGATAGAGATAGAGATAGAGATAGAGATAGAGATATAGATAGAGATAGAGATAGAGATAGAGGTAGAGATAGAGATAGAGATAGAGGTAGAGATAGAGATAGAGGTAGAGGTAGAGATAGAGATACAGATACAGATAGAGATAGAGATACAGATAGAGATAGAGATAGAGATAGAGATAGAGATAGAGATAGAGATAGAGATAGAGATAGAGATAGGAGATAGGAGATAGGGGATAGGAGATAGGAGATAGGAGATAGGAGATAGGAGATAGGAGCTAGGAGATAGGAGATAGGAGATAGGCGATAGGAGATAGGAGATAGGAGATAGGAGATAGGAGATAGGAGCTAGGAGATAGGAGATAGGAGATAGGAGATAGGCGATAGGAGATAGGAGATAGGAGATAGGAGATAGGAGATAGGAGATAGGAGATAGCAGATAGGAGATAGCAGATAGAGATAGAGATAGAGATAGAGATAGAGATAGAGATAGAGATAGAGATAGAGATAGAGATAGGAGATAGGAGATAGGAGATAGGAGATAGAAGATAGGAGATAGGAGATAGGAGATAGGAGATAGGAGGTAGGAGATAGGAGATAGGAGATAGGAGATAGGAGATATGAGATAGGAGATAGGAGATAGGAGATAGGAGATAGGAGATAGGAGATAGGAGATAGGAGATAGGAGATAGGAGATAGGAGATAGGAGATAGGAGATAGGAGATAGGAGATAGGAGATAGGAGATAGGAGATAGGAGATAGGAGATAGAGATAGAGATAGAGATAGAGATAGAGATAGAGATAGAGATATGGATAGAGATAGAGATAGAGATAGAGATAGAGATAGAGATAGAGATAGAGATAGAGATATAGATAGAGATAGAGATAGAGATAGAGATAGAGGTAGAGGTAGAGGTAGAGGTAGAGGTAGAGGTAGAGATAGAGATAGAGATAGAGATGGAGATAGAGATAGGAGATAGGAGATAGGAGATAGGAGATAGGAGATAGGAGATAGGAGATAGGAGATAGGAGATAGGAGATAGGAGATAGGAGATAGAGATAGAGATAGAGATAGAGATAGAGATAGAGATAGAGATAGAGATAGAGAGATAGAGATAGAGGGATAGAGATAGAGATAGCGATAGAGATAGAGATAGAGATAGAGATAGAGATAGAGATAGAGATAGAGATAGAGATAGAGATAGAGATAGAGATAGAGATAGAGATAGAGATAGAGATAGGAGATAGGAGATAGGAGATAGGAGATAGAAGATAGGAGATAGGAGATAGGAGATAGGAGATAGGAGATAGGAGATAGGAGATAGGAGATAGGAGATAGGAGATAGGAGATAGGAGATAGGAGATAGGAGATAGGAGATAGGAGATAGGAGATAGGAGATAGGAGATAGGAGATAGGAGATAGGAGATAGGAGATAGGAGATAGGAGATTGGAGATTGGAGATTGGAGATTGGAGATTGGAGATTGGAGATTGGAGATTGGAGATTGGAGATTGGAGATTGGAGATTGGAGATTGGAGATTGGAGATTGGAGATTGGAGATTGGAGATTGGAGATTGGAGATTGGAGATAGGAGATAGGAGATAGGAGATAGGAGATGGGGATGGAGATAGAGATAGAGATAGAGATAGAGATAGAGATAGAGATAGAGATAGAGATAGAGATAGAGGTAGAGGTAGAGGTAGAGGTAGAGGTAGAGGTAGAGGTAGAGGTAGAGGTAGAGATAGAGATAGAGATAGAGATAGAGATAGAGATAGAGATAGGAGATAGGAGATAGGAGATAGGAGATAGGAGATAGGAGATAGGAGATGGGAGATGGGAGATAGGAGACAGAGATAGAGATAGAGATAGAGATAGAGATAGAGATAGAGATAGAGATAGAGATAGAGATAGAGATAGAGATAGAAATAGAGATAGAGATAGAGATAGAAATAGAGATAGAGATAGAGATAGAGATAGAGATAGAGATAGAGATAGAGATAGAGATAGAGATAGAGATAGAGATAGGAGATAGGAGATAGGAGATAGGAGATAGGAGATAGAGATAGGAGATAGGAGATAGGAGATAGGAGATAGGAGATAGGAGATAGGAGATGGGAGATGGGAGATAGGAGATAGAGATAGAGATAGAGATAGAGATAGAGATAGAGATAGAGATAGAGATAGAGATAGGGATAGAGATAGAGATAGAGATAGAGATAGAGATAGAGATAGAGATAGAGATAGAGAGATAGAGATAGAGGGATAGAGATAGAGATAGAGATAGAGATAGAGATAGATATAGAGATAGATAGAGAGAGAGATAGAGATAGAGAGAGATAGAGATAGAGATAGAGATAGAGATAGAGATAGAGATAGAGATAGAGATAGAGATAGAGATAGAGATAGAGATAGAGATAGAGATAGAGATAGAGATAGAGATAGAGATAGAGATAGAGATAGATATAGGAGATAGAGATAGAGATAGAGATAGCGATAGAGATAGAGATAGAGATAGAGATAGAGATAGAGATAGAGATAGGAGATAGGAGATAGGAGATAGGAGATAGAGATAGAGATAGAGATAGAGATAGAGATAGAGATAGAGGTAGAGGTAGAGGTAGAGGTAGAGGTAGAGGTAGAGGTAGAGGTAGAGGTAGAGGTAGAGGTAGAGATAGAGATGGAGATAGAGATAGAGATAGAGATAGGAGATAGGAGATAGGAGATAGGAGATAGGAGATAGGAGATAGGAGATAGGAGATAGGAGATAGGAGATAGGAGATAGGAGATAGGAGATAGAGATAGAGATAGAGATAGAGATAGAGATAGAGATAGAGATAGAGATAGAGATAGAGATAGAGGGATAGAGATAGAGATAGCGATAGAGATAGCGATAGAGATAGAGATAGAGATAGAGATAGAGATAGAGATAGATAGAGAGAGATAGAGATAGAGATAGAGATAGAGATAGAGATAGAGATAGAGATAGAGATAGAGGTAGAGGTAGAGGTAGAGGTAGAGGTAGAGGTAGAGGTAGAGATAGAGGTAGAGATAGAGATAGAGATAGAGATAGAGATGGAGATAGAGATAGGAGATAGGAGATAGGAGATAGGAGATAGGAGATAGGAGATAGGAGATAGGAGATAGAGATAGGAGATAGGAGATAGGAGATAGAGATAGAGATAGAGATAGAGATAGAGATAGAGATAGAGATATGGATAGAGATAGAGATAGAGATAGAGATAGAGATAGAGATAGAGATAGAGATAGAGATAGAGATAGAGTTAGAGATAGAGATAGAGATAGAGATAGAGATAGAGACAGAGATAGAGATAGAGACAGAGATAGAGATAGAGGTAGAGGTAGAGATAGAGATAGAGATAGAGATAGACATAGAGATAGAGATAGAGATAGAGATAGAGATAGAGATAGAGATAGAGATAGAGAGATAGAGATAGAGAGATGGAGATAGAGATAGAGATAGAGATAGAGATAGCGATAGCGATAGAGATAGAGATAGAGATAGAGATAGAGATAGAGATAGAGATAGAGATAGAGATAGAGATAGAGATAGGAGATAGGAGATAGGAGATAGGAGATAGGAGATAGGAGATAGGAGATAGGAGATAGGAGATAGGAGATAGGAGATAGGAGATAGGAGATAGGAGATAGGAGATAGAGATAGAGATAGAGATAGAGATAGAGATAGAGATAGAGATAGAGATAGAGATAGAGATAGAGATAGAGATAGAGATAGAGGTAGAGGTAGAGGTAGAGATAGAGATAGAGATAGAGATAGAGATAGAGATAGAGATAGAGATAGAGATAGAGATAGAGATAGAGATAGAGATAGAGATAGAGATAGAGATAGGAGATAGGAGATAGGAGATAGGAGATAGGAGATAGGAGATAGGAGATAGGAGATAGGAGATAGGAGATAGGAGATAGGAGATAGGAGATAGGAGATAGGAGATAGGAGATAGGAGATAGGAGATAGGAGATAGGAGATAGGAGATAGGAGATAGGAGATAGGAGATAGGAGATAGAGATAGAGATAGAGATAGAGATAGAGATAGAGATAGAGATAGAGATAGAGATAGAGATAGAGATAGAGATAGAGATAGAGATAGAGATAGAGATAGAGATAGAGATAGAGATAGAGATAGAGATAGAGATAGAGATAGAGATAGAGATAGAGATAGAGATAGAGATAGAGATAGAGATAGAGATAGAGATAGGAGATAGAGATAGGAGATAGGAGATAGGAGATAGGAGATAGGAGATAGGAGATAGGAGATAGGAGATAGGAGATAGGAGATAGGAGATAGGAGATAGGAGATAGGAGATAGGAGATAGGAGATAGGAGATAGGAGATAGGAGATAGGAGATAGGAGATAGGAGATAGGAGATAGGAGATAGGAGATAGGAGATAGAGATAGAGATAGAGGTAGAGGTAGAGGTAGAGATAGAGATAGAGATAGAGATAGAGATAGAGATAGAGATAGAGATAGAGATATGGATAGAGATAGAGATAGAGATAGAGATAGAGATAGAGATAGAGATAGAGATAGAGATAGAGATAGAGATAGAGATAGAGATATGGATAGAGATAGAGATAGAGATAGAGATAGAGATAGAGATAGAGATAGAGATAGAGATATGGATAGAGATAGAGATAGAGATAGAGGTAGAGGTAGAGATAGAGATAGACATAGAGATAGAGATAGAGATAGAGATAGAGATAGAGATAGAGATAGAGATAGAGATAGAGATAGAGATAGAGATAGAGATAGAGATAGAGATAGAGATAGAGATAGAGAGATAGAGATAGAGATAGAGAGATAGAGATAGAGATAGAGATAGAGATAGAGATAGAGATAGAGATAGAGATAGAGATAGAGGTAGAGGTAGAGGTAGAGGTAGAGGTAGAGGTAGAGATAGAGATAGAGATAGAGATAGAGATAGAGATAGAGATAGAGATAGAGATAGAGATAGAGATAGAGATAGGAGATAGGAGATAGGAGATAGGAGATAGGAGATAGGAGATAGGAGATAGGAGATAGGAGATAGGAGATAGGAGATAGGAGATAGGAGATAGGAGATATGAGATAGGAGATAGGAGATAGGAGATAGGAGATAGGAGATAGGAGATAGGAGATAGGAGATAGGAGATAGGAGATAGGAGATAGGAGATAGGAGATAGGAGATAAGAGATAGGAGATAGGAGATAGGAGATAGGAGATAGGAGATAGGAGATAGGAGATAGGAGATAGAGATAGAGATAGAGATAGAGATAGAGATAGAGATAGAGATAGAGATAGAGATAGAGATAGAGATAGAGATAGAGATAGAGATAGAGATAGAGATAGAGATAGAGATAGGAGATAGGAGATAGGAGATAGGAGATAGGAGATAGGAGATAGGAGATAGGAGATAGGAGATAGGAGATAGGAGATAGGAGATAGGAGATAGGAGATAGGAGATAGGAGATAGGAGATAGGAGATAGGAGATAGGAGATAGGAGATAGGAGATAGGAGATAGGAGATAGGAGATAGGAGATAGGAGATAGGAGATAGGAGATGGGAGGTAGGAGATAGGAGATAGGAGATAGGAGATAGGAGATAGGAGATAGGAGATAGGAGATAGGAGATAGGAGATAGAGATAGAGATAGAGATAGAGATAGAGGTAGAGGTAGAGGTAGAGGTAGAGGTAGAGGTAGAGATAGAGATAGAGATAGAGATAGAGATAGAGATAGAGATAGAGATAGAGATAGAGATAGAGATAGAGATAGAGATAGAGATAGGAGATAGGAGATAGGAGATAGAGATAGAGATAGAGATAGAGATAGAGATAGAGATAGAGATAGAGATAGAGATAGAGATAGAGATAGAGATAGAGATAGAGATAGAGATAGAGATAGAGATAGAGATAGAGATAGAGATAGATAGAGAGATAGAGAGAGATAGAGATAGAGATAGAGATAGAGATAGAGATAGAGATAGAGATATAGATAGAGATAGAGATAGAGATAGAGGTAGAGATAGAGATAGAGATAGAGGTAGAGATAGAGATAGAGGTAGAGGTAGAGATAGAGATACAGATACAGATAGAGATAGAGATACAGATAGAGATAGAGATAGAGATAGAGATAGAGATAGAGATAGAGATAGAGATAGAGATAGAGATAGGAGATAGGAGATAGGGGATAGGAGATAGGAGATAGGAGATAGGAGATAGGAGATAGGAGCTAGGAGATAGGAGATAGGAGATAGGCGATAGGAGATAGGAGATAGGAGATAGGAGATAGGAGATAGGAGCTAGGAGATAGGAGATAGGAGATAGGAGATAGGCGATAGGAGATAGGAGATAGGAGATAGGAGATAGGAGATAGGAGATAGGAGATAGCAGATAGGAGATAGCAGATAGAGATAGAGATAGAGATAGAGATAGAGATAGAGATAGAGATAGAGATAGAGATAGAGATAGGAGATAGGAGATAGGAGATAGGAGATAGAAGATAGGAGATAGGAGATAGGAGATAGGAGATAGGAGATAGGAGGTAGGAGATAGGAGATAGGAGATAGGAGATAGGAGATATGAGATAGGAGATAGGAGATAGGAGATAGGAGATAGGAGATAGGAGATAGGAGATAGGAGATAGGAGATAGGAGATAGGAGATAGGAGATAGGAGATAGGAGATAGGAGATAGGAGATAGGAGATAGGAGATAGGAGATAGGAGATAGGAGATAGAGATAGAGATAGAGATAGAGATAGAGATAGAGATAGAGATATGGATAGAGATAGAGATAGAGATAGAGATAGAGATAGAGATAGAGATAGAGATATAGATAGAGATAGAGATAGAGATAGAGATAGAGGTAGAGGTAGAGGTAGAGGTAGAGGTAGAGGTAGAGATAGAGATAGAGATAGAGATGGAGATAGAGATAGGAGATAGGAGATAGGAGATAGGAGATAGGAGATAGGAGATAGGAGATAGGAGATAGGAGATAGGAGATAGGAGATAGGAGATAGAGATAGAGATAGAGATAGAGATAGAGATAGAGATAGAGATAGAGATAGAGAGATAGAGATAGAGGGATAGAGATAGAGATAGCGATAGAGATAGAGATAGAGATAGAGATAGAGATAGAGATAGAGATAGAGATAGAGATAGAGATAGAGATAGAGATAGAGATAGAGATAGAGGTAGAGGTAGAGGTAGAGGTAGAGGTAGAGGTAGAGGTAGAGGTAGAGATAGAGGTAGAGATAGAGATAGAGATAGAGGTAGAGGTAGAGGTAGAGGTAGAGGTAGAGGTAGAGGTAGAGGTAGAGATAGAGGTAGAGATAGAGATAGAGATAGAGATAGAGATGGAGATAGAGATAGGAGATAGGAGATAGGAGATAGGAGATAGAGATAGAGATAGAGATAGAGATAGAGATAGAGATAGAGATAGAGATAGAGATAGAGGTAGAGGTAGAGGTAGAGGTAGAGGTAGAGGTAGAGGTAGAGATAGAGGTAGAGATAGAGATAGAGATAGAGATAGAGATGGAGATAGAGATAGGAGATAGGAGATAGGAGATAGGAGATAGAGATAGAGATAGAGATAGAGATAGAGATAGAGATATGGATAGAGATAGAGATAGAGATAGAGATAGAGATAGAGATAGAGATAGAGATATAGATAGAGATAGAGATAGAGATAGAGATAGAGGTAGAGGTAGAGGTAGAGGTAGAGGTAGAGGTAGAGGTAGAGATAGAGATAGAGATAGAGATGGAGATAGAGATAGGAGATAGGAGATAGGAGATAGGAGATAGGAGATAGGAGATAGGAGATAGGAGATAGGAGATAGGAGATAGGAGATAGGAGATAGGAGATAGAGGTAGAGATAGAGATAGAGATAGAGATAGAGATAGAGATAGAGATAGAGAGATAGAGATAGAGGGATAGAGATAGAGATAGCGATAGAGATAGCGATAGAGATAGAGATAGAGATAGAGATAGATAGAGAGAGATAGAGATAGAGATAGAGATAGAGATAGAGATAGAGATAGAGATAGAGATAGAGATAGAGGTAGAGGTAGAGGTAGAGGTAGAGGTAGAGGTAGAGGTAGAGGTAGAGATAGAGGTAGAGATAGAGATAGAGATAGAGATAGAGATGGAGATAGAGATAGGAGATAGGAGATAGGAGATAGGAGATAGGAGATAGGAGATAGGAGATAGGAGATAGGAGATAGGAGATAGGAGATAGAGATAGGAGATAGGAGATAGGAGATAGAGATAGAGATAGAGATAGAGATAGAGATAGAGATAGAGATATGGATAGAGATAGAGATAGAGATAGAGATAGAGATAGAGATAGAGATAGAGATAGAGATAGAGATAGAGATAGAGATAGAGTTAGAGATAGAGATAGAGATAGAGATAGAGATAGAGACAGAGATAGAGATAGAGACAGAGATAGAGATAGAGGTAGAGGTAGAGGTAGAGATAGAGATAGAGATAGAGATAGACATAGAGATAGAGATAGAGATAGAGATAGAGATAGAGATAGAGATAGAGATAGAGATAGAGATAGAGAGATAGAGATAGAGAGATGGAGATAGAGATAGAGATAGAGATAGCGATAGAGATAGAGATAGAGATAGAGATAGAGATAGAGATAGAGATAGAGATAGATATAGAGATAGAGATAGAGATAGAGATAGAGATAGAGATAGAGATAGAGATAGGAGATAGGAGATAGGAGATAGGAGATAGGAGATAGGAGATAGGAGATAGGAGATAGGAGATAGGAGATAGAGATAGAGATAGAGATAGAGATAGAGATAGAGATAGGGGTAGAGATAGAGATAGAGATAGAGGTAGAGATAGAGATAGAGATAGAGATAGAGGTAGAGATAGAGATAGAGGTAGAGGTAGAGATAGAGATAGAGATACAGATAGAGATATAGATGCAGATAGAGATAGAGATAGAGATAGAGATAGAGATAGAGATAGAGATAGAGATAGAGATAGAGATATGAGATAGGAGATAGGAGATAGGGGATAGGAGATAGGAGATAGGAGATAGGAGATAGGAGATAGGAGATAGGAGATAGGAGCTAGGAGATAGGAGATAGGAGATAGGCGATAGGAGATAGGAGATAGGAGATAGGAGATAGGAGATAGGAGATAGGAGCTAGGAGATAGGAGATAGGAGATAGGAGATAGGAGATAGGAGATAGGAGATAGGAGATAGGAGATAGGAGATAGGAGATAGGAGATAGGAGATAGCAGATAGGAGATAGCAGATAGAGATAGAGATAGAGATAGAGATAGAGATAGAGATAGAGATAGAGATAGAGATAGAGATAGAGATAGAGATAGAGATAGAGATAGAGATAGAGATAGAGATAGAGATAGAGATAGAGATAGGAGATAGGAGATAGGAGATAGGAGATAGGAGATAGGAGATAGGAGATAGGAGCTAGGAGATAGGAGATAGGAGATAGGAGATAGGCGATAGGCGATAGGAGATAGGAGATAGGAGATAGGAGCTAGGAGATAGGAGATAGGAGATAGGAGATAGGAGATAGGCGATAGGAGATAGGAGATAGGAGATAGGAGATAGGAGATAGGAGATAGGAGATAGCAGATAGGAGATAGCAGATAGAGATAGAGATAGAGATAGAGATAGAGATAGAGATAGAGATAGAGATAGAGATAGAGATAGAGATAGAGATAGAGATAGAGATAGAGATAGAGATAGAGATAGAGATAGAGATAGAGATAGGAGATATGAGATAGGAGATAGGAGATAGGAGATAGGAGATAGGAGATAGGAGATAGGAGATAGGAGATAGGAGATAGGAGATAGGTGATAGCAGATATGAGATAGCAGATAGAGATAGAGATATAGATAGAGATAGAGATAGAGATAGAGATAGAGATAGAGATAGAGATAGAGATAGAGATAGAGATAGAGATTGAGACAGAGATAGAGATGGAGATAGAGATAGAGATAGGAGATAGGAGATAGGAGATAGGAGATAGGAGATAGGAGATAGGAGATAGGAGATAGGAGATAGGAGATAGAGATAGAGATAGAGATAGAGATAGAGATAGAGATAGAGATAGAGATAGAGATAGAGATAGAGATAGATAGAGATAGAGATAGAGGTAGAGATAGAGATAGAGATAGAGATAGAGATAGAGATAGAGATAGAGATAGAGATAGAGATAGAGATAGAGATACAGATACAGATACAGATACAGATAGAGATAGAGATACAGATAGAGATAGAGATAGAGATAGAGATAGAGATAGAGATAGAGATAGGAGATAGGAGATAGGAGATAGGGGATAGGAGATAGGAGATAGGAGATAGGAGCTAGGAGATAGGAGATAGGAGATAGGAGATAGGCGATAGGAGATAGGAGATAGGAGATAGGAGATAGGAGATAGCAGATAGGAGATAGCAGATAGAGATAGAGATAGAGATAGAGATAGAGATAGAGATAGAGATAGAGATAGAGATAGAGATAGAGATAGGAGATAGGAGATAGGAGATAGGAGATAGGAGATAGGAGATAGGAGATAGGAGATAGGAGATAGGAGATAGGAGATAGGAGATAGGAGATAGGAGATAGGAGATAGGAGATAGAGATAGAGATAGAGATAGAGATAGAGATAGAGATAGAGATAGAGATAGAGATAGAGATAGAGATAGAGATAGAGATAGAGATAGAGATAGAGGTAGAGGTAGAGGTAGAGATAGAGATAGAGATAGAGATAGAGATAGAGATAGAGATAGAGATAGAGATAGAGATAGAGATAGAGATAGAGATAGAGATAGAGATAGGAGATAGGAGATAGGAGATAGGAGATAGGAGATAGGAGATAGGAGATAGGAGATAGGAGATAGGAGATAGGAGATAGGAGATAGGAGATAGGAGATAGGAGATAGGAGATAGGAGATAGGAGATAGGAGATAGGAGATAGGAGATAGGAGATAGGAGATAGGAGATAGGAGATAGGAGATAGGAGATAGGAGATAGGAGATAGGAGATAGGAGATAGAGATAGAGATAGAGATAGAGATAGAGATAGAGATAGAGATAGAGATAGAGATAGAGATAGAGATAGAGATAGAGATAGAGATAGAGATAGAGATAGAGATAGAGATAGAGATAGAGATAGAGATAGAGATAGAGATAGAGATAGAGAGAGAGATAGAGATAGAGATAGAGATAGAGATAGAGATAGAGATAGAGATAGAGATAGAGATAGAGATAGAGATAGAGATAGGAGATAGAGATAGGAGATAGGAGATAGGAGATAGGAGATAGGAGATAGGAGATAGGAGATAGGAGATAGGAGATAGGAGATAGGAGATAGGAGATAGGAGATAGGAGATAGGAGATAGGAGATAGGAGATAGGAGATAGGAGATAGGAGATAGGAGATAGGAGATAGGAGATAGGAGATAGAGATAGAGATAGAGATAGAGATAGAGGTAGAGGTAGAGGTAGAGATAGAGATAGAGATAGAGATAGAGATAGAGATAGAGATAGAGATAGAGATAGAGATAGAGATATGGATAGAGATAGAGATAGAGATAGAGATAGAGATAGAGATAGAGATAGAGATAGAGATAGAGATAGAGATAGAGATAGAGATAGAGATAGAGATAGAGATAGAGATAGAGATATGGATAGAGATAGAGATAGAGATAGAGATAGAGATAGAGATAGAGATAGAGATAGAGATAGAGATAGAGATAGAGATAGAGGTAGAGGTAGAGATAGAGATAGACATAGAGATAGAGATAGAGATAGAGATAGAGATAGAGATAGAGATAGAGATAGAGATAGAGATAGAGATAGAGATAGAGATAGAGATAGAGATAGAGAGATAGAGATAGAGATAGAGATAGAGATAGAGATAGAGATAGAGATAGAGATAGAGATAGAGATAGAGATAGAGATAGAGGTAGAGGTAGAGGTAGAGGTAGAGGTAGAGGTAGAGATAGAGATAGAGATAGAGATAGAGATAGAGATAGAGATAGAGATAGAGATAGAGATAGAGATAGGAGATAGGAGATAGGAGATAGGAGATAGGAGATAGGAGATAGGAGATAGGAGATAGGAGATAGGAGATAGGAGATAGGAGATAGGAGATATGAGATAGGAGATAGGAGATAGGAGATAGGAGATAGGAGATAGGAGATAGGAGATAGGAGATAGGAGATAGGAGATAGGAGATAGGAGATAGGAGATAGGAGATAAGAGATAGGAGATAGGAGATAGGAGATAGGAGATAGGAGATAGGAGATAGGAGATAGGAGATAGAGATAGAGATAGAGATAGAGATAGAGATAGAGATAGAGATAGAGATAGAGATAGAGATAGAGATAGAGATAGAGATAGAGATAGAGATAGAGATAGAGATAGGAGATAGGAGATAGGAGATAGGAGATAGGAGATAGGAGATAGGAGATAGGAGATAGGAGATAGGAGATAGGAGATAGGAGATAGGAGATAGGAGATAGGAGATAGGAGATAGGATATAGGAGATAGGAGATAGGAGATAGGAGATAGGAGATGGGAGGTAGGAGATAGGAGATAGGAGATAGGAGATAGGAGATAGGAGATAGGAGATAGGAGATAGGAGATAGGAGATAGAGATAGAGATAGAGATAGAGATAGAGGTAGAGGTAGAGGTAGAGGTAGAGGTAGAGGTAGAGATAGAGATAGAGATAGAGATAGAGATAGAGATAGAGATAGAGATAGAGATAGAGATAGAGATAGAGATAGAGATAGAGATAGGAGATAGGAGATAGGAGATAGAGATAGAGATAGAGATAGAGATAGAGATAGAGATAGAGATAGAGATAGAGATAGAGATAGAGATAGAGATAGAGATAGAGATAGAGATAGAGATAGAGATAGAGATAGATAGAGAGATAGAGAGAGATAGAGATAGAGATAGAGATAGAGATAGAGATAGAGATAGAGATATAGATAGAGATAGAGATAGAGATAGAGGTAGAGATAGAGATAGAGATAGAGGTAGAGATAGAGATAGAGGTAGAGGTAGAGATAGAGATACAGATACAGATAGAGATAGAGATACAGATAGAGATAGAGATAGAGATAGAGATAGAGATAGAGATAGAGATAGAGATATAGATAGAGATAGAGATAGGAGATAGGAGATAGGGGATAGGAGATAGGAGATAGGAGATAGGAGATAGGAGATAGGAGCTAGGAGATAGGAGATAGGAGATAGGCGATAGGAGATAGGAGATAGGAGATAGGAGATAGGAGATAGGAGCTAGGAGATAGGAGATAGGAGATAGGAGATAGGCGATAGGAGATAGGAGATAGGAGATAGGAGATAGGAGATAGGAGATAGGAGATAGGAGATAGCAGATAGGAGATAGCAGATAGAGATAGAGATAGAGATAGAGATAGAGATAGAGATAGAGATAGAGATAGAGATAGAGATAGAGATAGAGATAGAGATAGGAGATAGGAGATAGGAGATAGAAGATAGGAGATAGGAGATAGGAGATAGGAGATAGGAGATAGGAGGTAGGAGATAGGAGATAGGAGATAGGAGATAGGAGATATGAGATAGGAGATAGGAGATAGGAGATAGGAGATAGGAGATAGGAGATAGGAGATAGGAGATAGGAGATAGGAGATTGGAGATAGGAGATAGGAGATAGGAGATTGGAGATTGGAGATAGGAGATTGGAGATTGGAGATTGGAGATTGGAGATTGGAGATTGGAGATTGGAGATTGGAGATTGGAGATTGGAGATTGGAGATTGGAGAT
>OZ020190.1:85743953-85924450 GCA_963971165.1 Philopedon plagiatum
GAGATAGAGATAGAGATAGAGAGAGAGAGAGAGAGAGAGAGAGAGAGAGAGAGAGAGAGAGAGAGAGAGAGAGAGAGAGAGAGAGAGAGAGATTGATCAAAACAAGAGAACATGTAACAGAGCAAACGCAAAATGTTATTTTAAGTTGAAACATGGCCGATGGATGGTTCTTTAATAGCCAATAGGCGACTTAACCCTGGTCATGTCCATAAGACATATGGAAAACACTGTATATACCAAACTCCTTTAAGGCGTCAACCCCCTTTGTACAGAGGAATTACCGAGCACCGGAGTCAGTACGGCTCCCCTGGCGTGTTTCCATGCGGAAAAAAGTCGACCATCCCTTTATACCCGAAGGAGCCGGCTCACTAACAATAATAGTGAACATACCTAAATCATTTTTAAAGTTTTCAAACTGGCGTATTGCCAATATTGCGGTATACGAATTATGAAATTAGAATATACGGAGTGATGTATATCTTACTACGCAAAGATCATGGACAATGGCCGCTGCATTGCAGTGTTGCGGGATTTAGCAGTAATCTCAGTACTGTTTAAACGGTTTAACTAATAGAAAGACTGATTCTTTCCAGCCAGTAAGGCATTGGACTTAATAAGCGATAGCTCACAAACGGGTTTATTGGACTTCAGGTTTTTCCAAACGCTTTGTTACGTCACGTTGAACACGCGATGTTTGTCAAATATTAATTTCAACATTTAACAAGTGACGGGTGACAGGTTAAATGACATGTGACAGCTGACAGACTTTTACACATGACTTATAAGGTCATTTTGAACACGTGCCGTATGTTAAATGTCTATTTTAGCGTTTAACGGGTGGCAGGTGACAGTTGGCATATCTTAAATGACAGGTGACAGCTGACATACTTTTCTACATGCCTTATATGGTCATTTTGAACACGTGACGTATGCTAAATTTTTATTTTGACATTTCACAAGTGACAGCTGCTAGCCGACCTGTTCTAAATAACAGGTGACAGCTGACATACTTTTACACGTGCCTTATAAAGTCATTTTGAACACGTGCCGTATGCTAAATTTTTATTTTGGCCTTTGATAAGTGGCCTGCGGCGGTTGACATATCTTAAATGACAGGTGCCAGCCAACATACTTGTATACATGACTTCTAACATACTTCTCAGCGCGTTACGTATGTTAAATTTTTCTTTTGGCATTTCACGGGTCTATCTAAATTCAAGATTTCCGCAAAAATCCTTTTGTCGTTTAGACGCTAGCCGTAATTTAGTTTTTATTTAACTTCTTACATTTCTATGCTCCTGGCACCTTAAACACCTTTGTAACCCTCTAGCGCCTATGGATTTCGATGAGATTTGGGGCATGTATTTTATTACTCCTATCCTTAGTCCCTATCGAAGCAAACAAATTTTAAGGCCCTTTTGGTTGGCCTGAGAGAAATCGTCGAAATGGCTTTAATATTTTTGAGGTTTTTGAACCTGTATATCTCATGGTCTTTCTGACTTCTATCTAACACCAAAATTTTAATTCTTCAACACTTGTCGTTTAAGCGGTAGCCGTAATTTAGTTTTTATTTAACTTCTTACATTTCTATGCTCCTGGTACCTTAAACACCTTTGTAACCCTCTAGCGCCTAAACGGCTTGATGGATTTCGATGAAATTTGGGGTATGTATTTTATTACTCCTACCCTTAGTCCCCGTCGAAGCAAAAAAATTTTAAGGCCCTTTTGGTTGGCGTCAGAGAAATTGTCTAAAGGACCTTGTTCTTTTGTGTGTTTTTAAACCTATATCTAGTGGTCTTCATGCCCTCCATCTAGCACCAAAATTTTCATATAAGCAACAGCCCACAAACGAGGTGATTGATTGACTTCGGGCTTTCCAAACGATTTGTTACGTCACGCTGAACGCGGGATGTATGTCAAATATTAATTTTTGATGTTTGATAAGCGGCAAGTGCCGACTGATATATCTTAGATGGCGGGTGACGGCCGCCATGCTTTTACACATGGCTTATAACGCCATTTTGAACATGTGCCGTATGATAAATTTTTATTTTGGTGTTTAACAAGGGCCTGGTGGTAGTTGATATATCTTAAATGACTGGTGACAGCTAACATACTTTTATACGTGGCTTATAAGATCCTTTTGAACACGTTACGTTGTTAAATTTTTCTTTTGGCATTTCACAAGCGACAGTTGACATATCTTAAATGACAGCTGACAGCTGACAGACTTTTATGCAAGCCTTATAAGGGCATTTGAACACGTGCCGTATGTTAAATGTCTACTTTGACAGGTGACGGGTGACAGTTGGCATATCTTAAATGACAGGTGACAGCTGGTGTGCTTTTACGCATGTCTTATAGGGTCGTTTTGAACACGTGACCTACGTTAAATTTCTACTTTGACAAGTGACAGTTGACATATCTTAAATGACAGGTGACAGCTGCCATACTTTTACGCATGACTTATAACGTCATTTTGAACATGTACCGCATGTTAAATTTTTATTTTGGCGTTTGACGAGTGACCGATGACAGTTGACATATCTTAAATGACTTGGTGACAGCCGCCATACTTTTATACATGACTTATAACGACGCCCCCACCGACCTGATCGTAATTATCTACGCTTTACATTAAATGCATAATCATTGTGCTTGCTAGAAAATTCTAGTACTTGCTGAGTCATCATGACTTCGCTTCAAACCACTTTACTCAGGATGGTACCACAAGGTACGGAAAACGGCTGTTGCGTTGGCCTTTCCTCGCGCTGAGTCATTTGCGCTCGCTTTGTTCCGTGCTATTCCACTGATGATGCAATCTTTCTCGAATGTTCCGCATCTCCAGCTCATGCTCCTGCTACTCCTGCTACCCCAACTACTCCTAATTCTACACTAGCGCCATCTTTTCCCGAAACTCTGAACAGTATTTCTAGTCTCCTTGTATTCCTAGCAGTAACCTGTTTAATATTATTAACTATTTTCGTATATAAAGTTGTTAAACATCGATACATCTTGTGGTTAAATACATAATTTCCTCCTACTACTACGTGTTTTCTTCCTTCAATAAATTTATTACATATCGTTATCATCGTGACTTCGCTAAAACAACAACCTGCTTGCCTAGCTGCCTCAGGTCTATATGTTCTGAACTAAATATTTTATGTGAAGCCGATAGCCAGGTTGGTTAGAGCGCTGATATTCCAACATCCGTGTCCGGGTTCGAATCCTAGCATGTGCAAAAATAAAGACAAATGTTTTTGACGTCATATTCGCTAAATAATAATATTTTAAGGAATAGTACTAAAGTCCGACGCAGTTAGGCCCCAAATAGATAGTGCCCAAGTAGTTGATGCCCAAGTAGTTAAAGCCCCAAGTAGTTAAAGCCCCAAGTAGTTAAGGCCACAAGTAGTTAAGGCCACAAGTAGTTAAGACCAAAGTAGCTAGCGCCCAAGAGTGTGACAGATGACGTATGACAGATGACAGCTGACAGATGACAGTTGACAGATGATAGTTGACAGATGACGTATGACAGATGACAGGTGACAGATGACAGTTGACGTATGATAGATGACGTATGACAGATGACAGGTGACAGATGACAGTTGACGTATGACAGATGACCGGTGACAGCTGACAGATGCGCGCGTCGCTAGATGTGCGCGCAGTCGCACATGCGCAGAAAAGGGGCGGGGCTTGTGACGTCAGAGGGAGAGGAGTGGGGGTGGTCTCAAGTAAGGCCGTTACTACTATCGTTTTTTTAAAGTATCTATTTACACTTTTATTTTTGTCCTGTGTCACTTGTTTTAAAGTTAGTTCAGGCAAGGGCCGTCCACGCTCTTTAAATTCCAAACGTTTTTCGTGTGACAAACCATTTTCTTTTATAGCTATAATCTCACAGACAACACACCGATCCGACGACATTTTAACAATAGGTATACTGTAACAACTACCTATTAAATGAAAACTATAAATAAATAAACAAAACCTCTAATAAAATTACGATTCCACTCAAAAATTTGCGCAAAAGTTCACCGAGAACGCATCAGCTAATGGTTCACGGAAGACTGAAAAGGGCAGCGAGAGAAAGAAACAAAGAAACCCAAACAAAAACACGTGCATAGTTCGAAGGTCGACACTGCGGTACGATTGGTCTTCGGTCAATGCCGGTGCAGACAGTGTCTCTCTCACTTTAATACGTTAAAATCTCCTATGACTCTTTCTCCGTCTCGAGGACTTCCCGGCCGCCAGATCATTATAATTATACATTGGAAATAAGCATAGGACGTTGGCAAAATTAATTTTTGACCGGGATGTTTGCAGGGCAGGCGGCAGCGCGCAGCGGCCGGCTGCCGCGCCATATATACGAGTATAACCTATGCCATGACGCGACTGTAGCGTTTTAGGTAGTTTGTGGTTTTAAATTAGTTAAATTAGGAAACAAGTAAAGTATGTTTTAATTATTTGGGGGGTCAATGACCATTTGACCCTACTGTTGATCCGCCACTGGAAACCGATATGTACAAAATTGACAATTACCATGGATTTTACAAGTGCAACGATGACAGAAGATCATCTGGAGTGGTAGTCTTTGTCGGAGACCATATTCATGCTGAAGAAATTATATTAGAGACTGATATTGATAGCTGTGATAATATAATTGTTAAATGTAATAATGAATTTAATCATTTCTTAATTTTAGGTTTATATCGCTATCATGACCACTGTGTAAACTTCTTCAACCAAGAGTTAAAAAATTTGTTGCAGCAAATTGATGTAAAATCAACTTTGATTGTGGGGGATATAAATATTGATTTATTGGACAACTCGGTGGATACTGATGAATATAAACAAATCTTATCTTTAAAGGGGTTTAAATCAGGAATAAATTTTGTAACAAGACCAAATGACACTGGGGGAATAATAATAGATCACATCTTTATGGGTGCTAAATTTAATGAGAATAATATAAAAACAAGCATTATTAAAACAACAGTAACTGATCACTACACTGTAAGTATAACCTTTCCACATGTAGCTAGCAAAATAACTAATAATAAAAAAATTTAAAAAATTGATATTGAACAATTGCACGAAACACTAACCAATAACAACTGGGGCACTGTCTATTCAGAAACCGATGTCGATAGAGCTACTGAAATATTCCTTAGCTCTGTCGAATCATGCATTCAACAATCAACAGAAACAATTGAATTAAAAGGTAAGGTCAGATGTTTAAAGGCCTGGATGACTCCAGGACTCCTGACTAGCATCAGAAAGAGGGACAGTTTGTTTAAAAAACAGAAAAGGCAGCCCCATAACATAAGGCTAAATTTGCAGTATTTGGGTTACAGAAATTACTTACGGAGATTAATTAAAGCTACAAAAAGGGCATAGTCTACTGGAAACTAACAAGTGTAACATTAGGAAGGTGTGGGAGACTATTAATGACGTACTTAACTGGTAATACAAAACTTAGTTACAACACAATTACTTTGCGGACCTCTCCAGACACTGTGGTGGAGGAACCCTCGACTGTGGCTGGGATACTGAATGAATATTTTGCATGTGTAGCAGGAAAGGTGGGTGAGGAGGTTGATAGAGAGAAAAGTAATACTAACATTGATAGTGCAGAGTTTGATATGTTCCAGGCACGGGATTCTTTCCTGCTTCCACCGATTGATTCTAGTGCAGTTATCAATGTAATAAATTGCTTAGCTGAGAAAAAAGGAAGTGGACTTGATGGAGTGACTGCAAGTAGTGTAAAAAACGCGAAAGATATACTATCTCCAATCATATCACATTTGTTCAATCTGTCGGTGGAGCAGGGGACATTCCCTAAGGCCTTTAAGAGGGCTGTGTTGGTACCAATCTTTAAGGGTGATTATAAAAAATCAGAAGGAAATTACAGACCCATAGCATTATTATCAATATTCTCGAAAATATTTGAAAAATTAATGACAAAATATCTAATGAATTACCTAAAAGCAATCAATTTCTTTTCTAGCAATCAGTATGGGTTTTTGGAGGGACGGGGGGCAGACCTTGCATTGTTCAACTTTACAAACGAGGTTTGTGAGAGTTTGAACAAAAATAAAATAACAACCGCGTTATTTCTAGATATAATGTAAGGCATTTGACACAGTCTCCCACGCAGTATTAATGGAAAAGCTAGAAAATCTGGGAGTCCGGGGGCCCTTGCAAGATTGGTTCAGAACTTATCTTTCAGATCGCAGCCAGGTTGTTAGAGTGGGGGGAATGCTCAGTAGTGAAAGAATAATAAACTCAGGGGTACCTAGGGTTGCCAAGTTTAAAAATCGAATTTACAGGACAAGGGTTTAAAAAATGCAGGACAAATGCCTCAAATGCAGGACTTCTTTTTACATACTGCAAAACTTTTTATCTGTATAAATTCGATACAAACATAAAATAAACGCTAGACACTAGACACAGTAAATAAAACTTAGGTCTTAGGTACCTACTAAAAACATATCTTTATTTTTTTAAAAATGTGTATTTGTTCTGAGATTTTGCAGCCTCCAATAATCTTTTGTTTTTAAGTGCAAAATTATAGAAGTCTTTGCAGGAAAAATTAAAATTAGTTTTTATCTGCAGTTCAGATTTTATGTTTTCCACAAACAACTTGTTGCGAGCATCTGTCCAAGATGCTGACACAAAGAAAACACTCGTTCTGAATCAGCATTTGAGCCGTAAATAGAAAATAGAAATTGAATTATTTTTAAAAAAATTTTAAGTTCGGTGTTGGCCGCGAACATTTTATTCCACTTTTCTATAACAGAACCATCAGTAGTGCATGCTAATTCCATTACCGGTTTTAAAATACAAAACTCTTCATAAAGAGTGTCAAAATCAACTTGGATAGACAACTCGATAGCTATTTCATAACTGAATCATATGTTAACGTGTTTTCTAAAGAGAATATTTTAAGTTTTGACAACAAGTTGGTTTCAGAAAAATCAAATTTGGAGTCTAAGTATGAAGCAAAATCTCGATAGAATTTTAAAAATGATTCTTTAATTCTCGTTTGATCATTTAGTGAAAACTTTTTTAAATTGTTTGTAGCAGAAAACCCAAAAAAATTATCCTCAATTCTTTGATCAATTTTGTCTCTAAGGGATTTTAAAATTTTGAAAACTTCAAAGCAAAGAAGATCTGTTTTCTCAAGTTTTTGTTCTGTTTCATGAATAATTTTTAAAATGTTATGGAAAAAACCTAAGTAACATTCAGTTTTATCTGTAGTATCCGTATCTTCAGAAAAGTAGTTCCGAATTGCTACAGGAGCTTCTTCTCCTAGCGATAATAAGTAACTTCGAACAGCAGGGAAGATACCAAGAATTCTTTCTACAGCAGGATATAATGATAGCCATCTTGTTGGCACATGTCGTAAAATAGATTTAAATTGTAAGTCTACAAAATCAAAGAATTCTTTTAATTCCTCTACACGTTTGGCTTGAGAAGAAAAATAACTATAGGTTTTTAAAATCAGAGTTTCAATATCAAAAGTGCATTTGGCCAATGCATGTTTTGTGGCATTATTAATCATATGCGCGGGACATCCCACTGCAATAATACAGGCATTTTCTTTAAGAAATAATTGATAAGCCGAATGAAAACGACCGAAGTTCACGCTGGCATTATCTGCTGAATAACAACCAATATTTTTTAAAGACAGTCCTGAGCTCTCGATTTTATTTTTTAAATTTGAAAAAATTGCATTGGCCGTCTCATTCGGGTCCTCGAAAAAATCGAGCAGACATAATTTGACACCTTCTGTAGGCACGTAGTATCGAAGCAAAATAGGGAAAAGTTTAGCACTTCCATGATTCGAAGCATCTGTTGAGATTCCAAAATATGTGCCTTTGGAAAGTTCTTCTAAAGTATACTCTATGGAATGAGGACCAAGAACATTAAAGGCGATTGAACTAGCCTTTGTACGACCTAGATGTATTTTTGTAGCAATTTTAGAATCTGCATATAATGTAGACGCTAATTTTGTTGTGCAGTCTAACGAATTGTATGATTGGGAGTGCTTTACTGTATGGTACACTTCTGTAATTTCTGCTGCCAATACTTTTTCTTGTTCAGAGTTTAAAACATCGCGCGATGAAAATGTTTGTAAAGTCGTGTTTTGCTTCACCGTGACTTCGTGCCTTTTATGTTCAGCTCCTCCAGCATGCCGCTTTACTTCTCCCAGCCCCCCGTAGGCAAATGAAAAGGATTTCTTACACAAAGTACAGTACGCCTTTGTTACATTTTCTTCTCGAAGCCAACGAAAGTTAGTTTCCCACTCTTTTCTATATTTGTTTAGTCTTTTTAGTTTTTTTGCTGGAGTTGTTGGATTATCCTCATCCATAGTAACTGAAAATAGTAAATTATTATTATCTACCCATTTAAATTTAATTTAAATATACTTACCAGACTTTTTTTCGCGTTGTCACGTTTACTATAGAGCTGAACTTATTTTACCACTTTTACCAGATTTTTTATTCGCGTTATGTTATTGTTATTACTTATTACGTTGTTTACAGCGGACTGCGGCCAACAAAGAAAGCAACGGCGGGCACGTCGCGAGTTGCGACTCGCCTGCGCTCCCACCACAGAACACAGAGGACTCTGTACTTCCCACTACAAACATCAAGCAGTGGTGTGGAAAATATTTTTGTATTGTGTATAACAAATGGTTAAAATGAAAATAAATTGTTTAAAGTCCTTCCACAACTACGTAAAACAAATTTATTACAATAATACTACGCTTTAAAAATTTTCAGCTACTAAAAATGTATTTTCGAAAAATGCAGGACTTTTAGCGTCCCGCGGACGCCTTCCGCAGGACGCTCATATTTTGTCCTGAATCCAGGACATCCTGCGAAATCCAGGACACTTGGCAACCCTACGGGTACCCCAAGGGTCAGTGCTGGGGCCCATACTGTTTTTGATATATGTTAACGACCTTTGTGAGGCCAACCTGAGGGGAAGAGTGTTTAGTTTTGCTGACGATACAGTCCTGTTATATAATGGGGAAACAGCACAACAAAATTACAGCAACTTAGAATCTGATTTAGTTTTCTTAAGAAAATGGTTCTCTTACAACAGAATGCAGGTGAATGTCAGCAAGACTGGATACTTAAATTTCGGGTTGAGAGGGAATTGGGATTATTCTGATGATATAAAATATCACAATTTGGGATGTGATAGAAACCTGTGTGCATGCCGGGTGATCCAAAAAGCTAACAAAGTTAAGTATCTGGGACTAACAGTAGACGAAAACATGAATTGGAAAGCCCATGTGGAAACTATTAAAGGTAAATTATTATACGTCCTAGCCAAGATCATATACGCAGCTAACTTCTTGCCGCAGTATTCACTGAGGCTTCTCTACTACTCTTTGGCACATTCTGTACTGTGTTATGGTGTGCTAGTGTGGGGAGGGACGTAGGTACAAAACAAATTTAATATCATTAATAGTGTTACAAAAATTCTTTATTAGAGCACTATGTCTCAAACCTTATAATTATTTAAGGAAAAAAAATCTTAACTTTAAGAAATCAGTACTGTGTTAACATTATTTTTACAATCTTCAAGAATTTCAAAGTTCTAAACTATTCATTTTCTGAAAATATCGCTAGTCTATACTAAATAAAGAAATTCAACCAAAAATTCCCTTTACCACCAAAACCTCAATTTTAAGATCATCATATGTACTGGGGCCGAGGTTATTTAATAGTATTCCTAACAACGTAAAAGTAAATATAAAATTACACCTAGACAAAAAAACTTTAACAAAAATAAAGAATAAAATTAAGTCAATGTTTATGTCTCCGCATAACCACTACCTCACTAACCTGGAATGAAGTGGCATGACAGCATTTATAATGTGATACTCTTGTATTGTTTTAATTGTGACAACGTAGACGTTAAGTTAAGCATCAACGATCATCATTGTATAATGAGATGTGTGGGAACGGCTCTCTAGCCATGTATTCTTTTAATTGTGACAACGTAGACGTTAAGTTAAGCATAACGATCATCATTGTATAATGAGATGTGTGGGAACGGCTCTCTAGCCAATGGGCTTTGCCATTCCCACACATGTATTAGCATTACGTACATACTTTGTATTGAATGATGTGAAATAAATAAATAAATAAAACAAAAATCAAATGTCTGCTTTATTTTATTTGTGTGGACAAGAGACCTTTTGATATTGTTAAAGGTCGTGGTTTTAAAAAGTTAATGCATCAAGCTTGTCCATCTTTTAAAATTCCAAGTGTAGATACACTCAAAGAACATTTGGAAAGCTTCTATAGTGTTATGCATATAAAACTTGAAGCAACATTTGATAGTGTATGTCACATAGCACTAACTTGTGACATATGGACTGAGATGATGACCACAACCAGTTACTTAGGGGTCACTGCCCACTATCTGAACAACAATAAAATTAGGGCACGCTGCATTGCTACCATTGCACTCGATCAACGGCATACTGGTGACTACATTTCTGAAAAGTTCAAAGAAATTTGTTTCAGTTTTCATATTAGCTTTGAGAAAATAACAGCTATTGTTACTGACAATGGTGCCAACATGGTAGGAGGGGTTATTAAATTTTTGGATAAGGGAAAACATTTGCCTTGCTTTGCACATACAGTTAATCTTATTTGTGAATCGACAATGATAATCAATGATTTTAATTTACTCTGCAGCAAGGTACGAGAAGTTGTTAAATATTTGAAGTCAAGTGTGGCTCAGAGTGACTTATTAAGGCAAAAACAAACAGGAACTCCTCTTAACTTAATTTTAGACGTAAAGACTCGGTGGAACTCTGTTTATTATATGCTTGAGAGGTACATTGAACTGGCTCCTGTTGTGCACCAAATTTTAATGCTGACTACCAAAGCACCGCCTACTCCGTCTGCTATTGAAATACAGGAAATTAAACTGGTGCTTAATATTCTAAAGCCTCTGGAGTATGTTACTAAAGAAATATCAGGTGAGCAGTATGTAACTATTAGCAAAATTATACCAATGGTCAACTGTTTAAAAACACAGATAGATAGTTTTAGTGTGCCTAGTCACAGTGTAGCAGAGGCAGTCGAAGCCGAAGTAATGAAACAAATACAACTCAGATTTGGACGAATTGAAGATAGTCATTTGGTTGCGATATCCTGCTTGCTCGATCCCAGATTTAAAAATATACACTTTCAAGATGCCAGAGCCTGTGCTAGGGCAATCTCTATGATAAGGCGACTAACAGCAACAAATGCTACCCCCACCAACAGCACCAGCAGCGAAACAGACAGTGATTCGTCTGTTGAAACTGTATATGACTTCTGGAGTCACCATAAAACTCTAGCCCACACCAAACAAAAAAAAAGAGTTGAAGCACCTGAAGCAGGCGCTTCCTTACAGCCTTCGGTGAACCCAAAAGATGAGTTGTCCCTATATTTGGCCACACCAGTATCGCCACTTCAAATAATCCCTTGGAACAATGGGAGAATATGAAATCAGTATTTCCTCAATTATATAGGTTGGCTAAAGAATACCTGGCAATTCCAGCAACATCTGTGCCATTCGGAAAGGTTGTTTTCTAAAGCGGGCTGTACAATATCGAAAATACGGAATAGACTAGCCCCAAAAAGACTGGATAAAATTTCGTTTTTAAGTGATTGCACGGAAGATGAGTGGGAGGTTTAAAATAGCCTTAACAAGTAAAATGAAATTTATTTATTAACAACTTTATATTTTACAGCTTAATAAATGAATAAATAGTACTTATATATATATATATATATATATATATATATATATATATATATATATATATATATATATATATATATATATATAATTTTGTTTGTGTCAGTTCCTTGATGTAGTTTTTATAAAAACTAAAGGTGGACTTACGCACACAAATTAAGTTAAACGAAAAGCAGGCCAAACTAACCCTTTTGTGTTTATTGACTAAAGACTAAAATTGCATAACATTTGTGTATTTCTGCAATTTAGTTTATCCAGTTTTAGTCTTTATTTATTAAACACAAAAAGATTAGTTTCAGCCTGCTTTTCCTTAAACTGTCCGCATAAATCTACCTAAATAAGATTTTTCTAATACCTACTATTTATAACAAGTAAAAAAAAGTTAACCTAACATCACAAGCCATTTTTGTGTTGAGTTAATTGATATTAAGGAAAATTATGTTGTAAGAGAAAAACAGTATGTGCTATCGGCCAGAGGCAACAGATACAATTAGCCACATTTTGGAACTGTAGATCACTATAGGTCTATTCATTAATTTGCTCTTTCTGCACAATCTGCATCTTTTTTGTTAACGAGCATGCGCATTTTAGCTAGCGCATGCTCATTAATAAAAAAGGTGCTGATTGGGCAGAAAGTGCAAATTAATGGATAGACTTTGGATTTAGTATTTAGTGTACTTGGATGTGCAGAAGTTGTTCCACCCGCCAATGTAACTTGAAGAGGCAAAATTCAAGAAAAATATCGATACCTTGCGGTATCGATACTTTGATCTAATCGATACTTTTTTTTCGATACTAATGAGTATAGTATCGATACTTTTGATCCGATACCGTGTCCCTACCTGCCGGCACAGAATCGTAAAGTGTTGCCAGACTGAATTTTCTGTAGACGTTATTCTTTTGTGAAATAGCTTTCGTTATCGATTCAAAAATATCGAATCGGAGAGTTGTGAGAAAAATTTTGTGTGAATGTTTTCCAATAAAAATATTTTCTAACATTTTCAATAATTGGGCCCCAGGAAAGTTTTGAGAGTAAATCAGTAAAGGTCAGTTGGCAGCCCTGGTTGCGTTGTGCTTGCTATTACAATTGTACTAGATCTATTACAATTTAACATTCAATATTACCCTATTACTACATTACCAAAAATCCCAATAATCTAGTACATTCTCAACTTCATGCACAACCTTGAACTCAATGTGGTGTGCCTCGTGTCCGACGTCTGGTTAACCGACATACCGACAACCGAGTAGCGCATTCTCTAAATAAAAGTAATGTAAGAGAAGGAGACAGCCATTAACGGTAGGTTTGTAATTTTCTTATTACGCTTGGGATTCCCATGACCAAACTGTGGCGGGTATAGCGGATAATGGACATGTCAAACTATTGCTATTCTTCTCTTTTTAATACTTTACATTAATCGAGGAACGTTTGATGTCTAAATTCTAAATCGTTCCAAATTCGTCTGATTTAAATTTAATAAAAACAAAAAATAGGAATAAACTAAAAATAAATAGGTACATGTGATGCTCTGTTACATACAAAGTCGCTTATAACTAGTAAGTGATATAATTTTGAACCATGTCAGCATCTGGTGAGCCCAAACGTGAATCCAAACTTGCAGGATCAAAAACCTGATGATATTACATTTTAAATTCTCAGAAATATGTTTTTTAAGAATTGCATTTGTTTTTATTTCTATTAACATTTTAAAAGTTATGTTACCTGAATATAGCAATCATAATATATTTATTTGTTAAGACTGTTTTGTTTGTCTACTTATAATGTTTAATTATTGATTTATGTTATACTATTCATATTTCAATTTTTTGTTGATTATGTCATTTCAAAGTATCATTTTTTGTTAATTATAATTAAACGTATTTAGTAAAGCTATTTGTTCATCCAAAAAATGATGTATTACTAATCAGGTGGTCAAAAATTGTCAATGGGAGTGAGGGCATGCCACGGATTTCAATCTATTACAATCTAGTACAATTGTATGTAAAATTCTAGTACATTCAGCAAGCATCAAAAGCCCAACGCTGACTGAAGTTCTGTGTCTGGCAGGGCCATAGACAAGATATATTTAGACCATCACAACGTATTCGCGACACCAGCTGAATCCGTCCAATGTATGGGCGAAAAAGTGCGTTTGTGCGCAGTGGGCGCCAGTCAGATTTTTAAACGACGGTCCTCTCGAGGCATGCGCACTCGGGACGTCTAGCAAAAGTGGTTGTTGAACTTAATGACGCAACGCGGCGAACAGAACCGGGCCGAAAAAATCTCAGTCATTTGTATGTTATGGTATTTTTGGTTGGGGTGGCGAATATAGCGAACCTCTGAAGCTTGTTATTTCGATACAAAAATAGTCTTTACAAAGTGTTACAGACATTTCATATGTTTCGCCAATTATGTATCCAGCTTTTAAATATAAGAAATTATTTCGTAGTCTATTTCTTACAAGTAGTGCATAAATAGAAATAGTTTAATTCCAAATTTAAATTATATGAATATGTGAAAGAATAGGAGGTAAAAAATATAATTTATCTTAAATGCACTCCGGTGTTGAAGTGAATACACACACGGAGAAGTAGAAATATTTGTCAGTGACGTATATTGAGTGTGGTCAAGGTGTCAGAAAGGCACTGATGGGGTGTGTGTGTATTAGGGGCATTGTATAAGGGGTAAGATGGTGTAAGAAGGTCATATATAGTGTCAATGCCTCCTTCCCCTATATTGCATAAGGGTGAGTGTGTCCAAAAGGCATATTTGCGCTTTCGCCAAAGGGGCACTAAAAATACTAGTGGATTAGGGTAGAGGGGAGTATTTTAAAACGGATGGCGAAAGAAAAAAGCGCTTTCGCCAAAGGATCGCTAAGATATCAGTGGATTAGAAGGGTGAGTGTCCAAAAGGCATATTTGCGCTTTCGTCAAAGGGGCACTAAAAATACTAGTGGATTAGGGTAGAGGGGAGTATTTTAAAAGGGATGGCGAAAGAAAAAAGCGCTTTCGCCAAAGGATCGCTAAGATATCGGTGGATTAGAAGGGTGAGTGTCCAAAAGGCATATTTGCGCTTTTGTCAAAGGGGCACTAAAAATACTAGTGGATTAGGGTAGAGGGGAGTATTTTAAAAGGGATGGCGAAAGAAAAAAGCGCTTTCGCCAAAGGATCGCTAAGATATCGGTAGATTAGATTGACATGGGGCCGTAAGTAGTAGCGCTTTCAGCAAAGTATCAAGTACACACACTGTAAATAGGTGTAAAAATATTTACATCTTACCCTAGAACTTGCTTTGTTCAAGAATTATACAGGATGGGATGCCAATCCAATAAAATATACACATGTAATTTTTTTGATTTACTATTTTACTTCTTAAAACAGTTTTGCATATTTTATTTCTATTGTTTAGAATACTATGTTTATATTTTATTTCAACTTTCAATTTTGTAAATGTAACGTTTAAAAACATTAAAGAGACGCACTGTATATATATAAACTGAGCTATTTTCGAGGAATTATCGACAGTTTTGTATAGCAAGACAACTCAGATTTAAGCCAACAAACTATACACTTTTTGTTAAAATCTCACTAATGGTTACATTTTTATCATTAATAAAAAGAATAATTACAAGTAATATATTTAGCATTTATTACTCGATAAAAGATTCACGTCATGTAAAATAAATTTTGAAGTACGGTCCTGTCTATCACAAGGCAAACGTTCGACAATGCGCAAGCCCGCAGAGGACCGTCTTTGTTTACGGATTCAGCTCGGTAAATTTGCCGCATTCGTAATTGACATTATTTCTCTACTATATATTTTCTCTATGGGCAGGGCCCTGAAACTTTAGGAGCGGCTAGATCCGTAGATGTTATCCGCGCTGTTGTCAGATTTCAGATTGTGTTTGACGGATGATGCAAGCGTACTGACATAACCTCAAAACATATTTCTGTTATTTCGTTTTTTTGACGCTTTGCAGTTTGAATTTTTTTCCCTTTAACAAATCGTTCAAATTAAGTGAAAGTCTTGACTTCTATTTTCATTGCTACAACTATCTAGCTTTGCCAAAAACCAGAAATGTCCCTAGTTTGTAAATTTTGTTCCAAAACCTTTTCAACTCGGGGAAATCTGTTTAGACACCAAAAAAATTTTCATAAGATGGAAGAAAAGAATATGATTTCTTATAGTTTTGAACAGTTTAATAATAAATGCTTGGAAAAATTATTTTTGAGCAGTACTTGTATTGACCACATTTTTATCAAAAGTAGAAAATATATTGATAGTAATTTTATAATACTCATGTTAATACCATATCAAAGCTAATACAGATGGGTTATTCATGTAGACTAGTTAGCTTTGCAAATAAAAAACAGGTTATAAATAAAACTCAATTTGGATACATAAAGGATCTCTCGACCACTGGTGCACTGGTGGAGTTTGTGATGGATGTAGTGGGGGCTTTTGAGAGTGGTAAACAGTAACAGCTCCTTTCTGTGATCTCTTAAAGGCCTTTGACTGTGTATGTCAAGAAACTTTACTCGGTAAAATTGGTCCGTATGGAGTGAGAGGAAACGCACTTCAATTTTTAAAATCGTATTTAACATCCAGAAAGCAGCTGGTGGAGTGTGAGGGTGCTTGGTCATCTAGTCTACCAGTCTATACAGGTGTACCTCAGGGCTTAATACTGGGCCCCCTACTTTTTATAATATATACCAGTGATTTTCCTTATCATCAGAGTATCAATGTAAGAGTAATACAATATGCTGATGATACTGCTCTTTACACAGCGCAAAAATCAACAACTTTCTCAAAGTATAATTAGCCTAAGTTTAAATAAATCGCAAGCGTGGTTTCAAGCCAATTCCATATTTTTTAATCCTGAAAAAACTACCACTTTAAATTTCTCATTAAGATATCAAAAATGTTCTTGAATATGCTGGAGGGTGTCGGCCTTAAACAAATTGTAAATTTTGCTACAAGAATCACCTTAAATAGTATATCAATTCTCGACTTAATCGTAGTACCTGAAGACTTGAGTATTCTGGATTGTAATTCAATTCACGTTCCCCATATATCTGACCACGAACTTATTTTTGCAGTATTTAATTTGAATGCAGATAAACAGAAAGCATTAGAAATTAGGTATCGAGACTATAAGAATGTAGACGCTAAACAACTATATTCGGACCTTCAATCAATACCCTGGCGAAATATTAACGATTTAACTACCGTGGATGAAAAGGTAAATTTTTTGAATGAAAACCTTAACATGTTGTTAAATATTCATATTCCTTATAAAACGGTAATTTTAAATAAACAACATAAACCCTGGATTACGGATGTGATTAAAATCATGATAAGAGAACGAGATAAACTTCTTTCGAGGTATAAACGAACTAAAAGACCTCTAGTTTTTCAGGAATATAAAAGAATGCGTAATTTTGTAAATAAAAGTATTGAACGGGAAAGGAAGGCTTTCTTACAGCATCAATTGTCCAATAATAAAAAATCTGTTTGGGATACCTTAAATAAATTAAATATCTATACTAAAAATAAAGAACGAGTAATTCCTAATCATTTATCAGACCCTAACAAAATTAATGACTTTTTCATAAATTCTATTCCCAAAGTTGGAGGGTCTGCCACTGTGTCTCAGTATTACAGTGGGGTTTACAACAACATAAACAATCATCTGAAGTTTCATGCCGTGACAGAGGAAGTTGTTTATAAATTTTTGCTGACTATTAAGACTGGAGCTACAGGTGCTGATGATTTAAATATTAAATTTATTCTGCTTTGTTGTCCATTTTTGCTCAAATATATCACGCATATTATAAATTTTTGTATAGAGTATTCTCAGTATCCGTCACTGTGGAAATTAGCCCATATTATACCTCTATCTAAAATCAGTGACCCTAAAGATTTTAAGGACTTACGTCCCATAAGCATTCTGCCTGTTTTTTCTAAGGTACTGGAAAAGATTATTAAGCAACAGTTGGTTGAGCATTTAGAAATGAATAAAATTCTCCCAGATACACAGTTTGGCTTCAGAAAAGACCACAGCTGTGCCTCTGCACTGCTTACTGTGACCGATAATATTTTCAACGCTATGGACGCAGGTATGGTAACTGTTCTTATTCTTTTAGATTTCTCTAAAGCGTTTGACACCCTGCAACATTCTATTTTATTATCTATTTTAAAATATATTGGCTTCTCCGCCGAAGCTGCACTTTTTCTGGAGAATTACCTTAAAGAACGGAAGCAACTTGTTGTGATTAATGGCCAAATTTCAAATACACTGATGTTAACCTGTGGCGTGCCACAAGGATCTATTTTGGGCCCAGTGCTGTTTTCTATTTATACTGCTTTTTTCCACAAGTTTATTAGGAACTGTACTACTCTAATGTATGCAGACGATACACAACTACTATATTCCTTTCCACTAAATAATATTGATCTAAGTTGCGAATTAATTAATCTCGATTTAAATAATATTTATAGTATATCTATGGAACATTCCTTATCGCTTAACCCTAATAAATGTACTGCCATGTTGTTCTGTAAGTCAAAGAATCGGAACAATTTGAGAAATCAATTGAAGTTAAATATTAATAACGTAGAGGTAGTGTTTAGTGACCATGTTCGTAATCTGGGGTTGTGGATGGATAGTGACTTGAGATTTAGCCGGCACGTCTCAGAGTGTATAAAAAAATCAGTATGTAAGTTAAAATTGTTGTATGGCTCTAGGCATGTGCTTGATCTTGAGACTAAACGTCTGCTTTGTGACTCTTTGATATTATCTACCTTTAATTACTGCGACACGGTGTATGGCCCATGCTTAACAGCACTGGATTCTCAAAGAATTCAAAAAATTCAAAACAGTTGTATTCGTCTAGTCTGTGGTATTCGTAGGAGAAACCCAGTGAGCCATAAGCTGAGGGAGTTACGATGGTTAAATATGAAAACAAGGAGAAAACTACACTGCGCAGCTTTTTACCATAAAGTTATGATCACAAAAACACCCTCTCAGCTATACAGAAAAATTGTTTTTAGGTCGGACGTGCATAACATTAATATTAGGCATAGAAACACCATAACCCCACCGTTTCACAGAACTAAATTGTTCGAACGGAGTTTTACCTATAATGTCCCAGCTGTTTATAATTCGATACCTGAAACTCTAAAGACATCTTCTTTGAAGGCTTTCTATAAAAAGTACAAACGTTATTTAACTGAAGTTTAATATTTTTGTTTTTTCTACTCATTTAATTTGTACAAGTCCTTTGCTAAGCAATTGCTTAAGGTGGCATTAATTTCATTGTTTCTTATTGAGTAATTTTTGGGGAGATTTATTTATTTTTTTTTATTTTATGGTTTGTTATGCCATAATATAGATTATTTTTATTTATATTCCGATTATGATTATTAATAGGTTGTGGGAGGTGACTACGCTGCAGGATTTCCTAGTCATCAAACTAAACACCTAAACTTATTGCTGTGTCGATGCAGTTAGTCACCTCTCTTTTTGGTTAAGTGTAAGATCAACCTTTATGCGAGTGAAGGATGAACTTCGCCATTTTGAAGGATTGTGTTATTTAATAATTAACTATGTAGTTTTCCTTGTAAAATCCTTTCAAATAAAGCTTTTATTTATTTATTTATTTATTTATTTTAAAGAATACACAAGGCAATACTGCCAAATTTTTAGGCCTACACATGGATACAGGGCTATCCTTTAAAAACCATATAGCTTAGTTCCAAACTATCAAGCGTCATATTATATCTACTTCGTAAAATAAAACAGTACCCTACGCTCCAAATTATGAAGCATGCTTATATTATGGGTCTCTTCCGAAGCCAATTAGCTTATGCAATTCTGCTGTGGGGAAACTCAGCAAATGGCAAATTATTTGTAAACAACTAAAAAGGGCCCTACGAGTAATAGTCAGTATATTATGAAGACACTACATGAGTGGTCTGAGTTCTCACATAACATTTCAGAGAACTCGGTATCATGACAGTACCAGCATTATACATACATTGGTGTCTTCTGCATGCGCGAAGTCACCTGAACCACTTTATCATATGAAAGTGTATACAGTCATGGTACAAGATTTAGAAACAATAAGATTGTAATACCAGGTCCAGGTCATAGACTTACTCTCACGCGGAGGGGGTGCGCTGTATCTGCTGTTAAATGTTTTAATCACCTTCCTGATAGAATTAAGCACTTGCCTTTCAATAGGTTTATGTTTGAAACTAAGAGAATTTTACTATCAATAAGTCCATAGGACCTGGAAGAATTCTTTGAAACATACATTGTGTAAACTAGAATAGTCATTCCGTCTTTATTGTAAATGTGTAATTTCTGTTTAAGAGTCTGTTATGCCTTTTAATGTAAGTACTGTCTGGCAGGTCTGTGACCTTGTTTTGTGCCTCTTTTATGATGATGCAAAAAGAATGTACTTTTGTATAAGCTGTACAAGTTGGTATGCAAATAAAGCCTTTATTATTATTATCATTATAAATTATATGTCAAATTGTAAACAAAAAAAAAGTATTTATATCTTGCTAAATAAATTACCTACTTACTTCATTAATTTTAATGGAATAGTTGCATAGAAATAAGTTGAAAAATATATAATTTGTTTAATTTTTCTTTTTTTTAATGTCCCTAACAAATTATTTGGTGATAATATACCTATGTATATCTCAGCGGCGGCTAGTCATAATATGAATCACTATTTTACTTACAATTTTCTTTAAATAATTTAGTCACTAATACGTTATTCTCTAATTATTAGTTTTCACTTTGTTATTAATCTAATAAATTTTTTATCTAATGTAATTTAAAGGAGTAATATTCTTTTATTTATCAAGGGTTATTCACCTAGTTTATATTTGTTATACCAGCCGCCACACCTATAAGGTTTTTTTTAACTGAACAATTGCCCTGTGTGGTTAATAACAGAAATATTAGTTTAGAATGATGTTTGAATTTAAAAAATTTCCGCCATCAAATAAAGTGTCTGTTCTGTTCGAAGTTTTTCTGTGACCTTTTGCTTTTCAGCAACCAACAACCAACAATAAATGACAAGTGACAAGTCAACAGGACATTTGACAACGTCGCGGATAATATCTACGGATTTAACCCTAACGCCCGTATTCTCCGTTTTAAAAGGTTGATCTAGTTTTGTTAATCTCGATCAGTGATTCTACAGACATTGTTGATTCACCGTAATTCGATTAGCTAATCCAAAAGATAGATATGGCATCGATGTTTTTTACCAAAAGAGAAGTAGAAATCTAGTCATAACCCTATTTTCTACTTATTTTTTTTTGAATATTTTGAATTATTTCATTTTCAGATTTGACGAAATTTAAGTATTTTGTGTGAATGAAGACTGCTGTGTTCACAAACAAATTCCTAAAATGAATGTAAATAATGAAAAAAGAATTCCCAATTTTACTTTAGCCGAAAAAGAAAGTCTGTTTAATATCATTAGAGACAAGTATTCTCATATACTAGAGGATAAAAGAACCAATCGCACCAGTATCGAGGAAAAAAATATGATATGGAAGAAAATTGAGAGTGAGTTTAACTGTAGATCACCAATTGTATGCTTCAGAAATTGGGAACAATTAAAACGATTGTATGAAAACAAAAAGAAAGAGCTCCGGAAGAAACTCGCTGACAATAAAAAAGAAATATTTTTAACCGGTGGTGGTCCTCCACCTGACTTCAAAATAGATCCTATTGATAAAATATTAATAAGCATTGTAAACAAAAAAAGTGTTGAAGGCTTAGAAGTTCCATTTGATTCTGACAGCAGTTATGAACCACTAGCCAAAAAATCAAAACAGAATGAAATAGAATTCGAGTTTGTTCCACCATCTTTAGAATCAGAAGTCCAATTAGAAGATAATGTAAGTACTTTAATTAAAGCTTCATTATTGTCTATTTTTTCTTTTGATCCTGAATTATAAAACATTTTTTTAGACTGAGCAAAGAGGTTCTAAAAGTTTTCTGAATTTTAGCTTAAATGTATTTATTTATTTATTCAGTTTGTAGTATCTACATATATCATTTTTTCCTTTTTAGTTGGACATAGACATAATAGAAAAAACCACAATTGAAAGTAAAAGCCAGAGAAAACCCGAATCAGAAAGTCAGTATAAAAAATGCCCACCCATAGGCTTACAGATCCCCATAAGTAATGAACTGAAACCTGAGCCTTCCTGTTCAAAAACAGGTAATGTGCAGAATGAAAATGTGTGTGAGAAAACTCCAAAAAGTAGTCTTAAAACAAATAGAAGGAGACCAACACAAGGAATAAAAGCTCTTACTTCCTCTGACGTAGCTGAAAAATATAATATTTTACTAGACCGTAGACTAGTTCTTGTTGACAAAGAAATAGAGCGAGTGAGCCAAACTCTAAATTTTTCTAGAGAAGGACAGCAACAAAAAATTAAATTGCTCAAGCAACAAGAAGAAAATTTATGTTTAGAAAAAGATGAAAGGAAATTAAAAATTGAACTTCTTCAGTTAGAGATTTTGAATAAGAGATCTTTCCTTAATAACTTAAGTATCTAAACTTGTTCTTTCTTGTAACATTTCTGTACCTAGTATAAGTTATAACTTTGTGTATCAGTTTTTTTTTTTAAATGATTTTAGTATAGTGTTGTTGGAATATGAAATCTTAACTTTTTCCAGTGTAGGTATACAAAACAGTGAAATAAAAAAAGCTGAAAAATGAAATTTTGTGTTTATTTAAATTCAATAGTTTTCATTACGATAAAAATTACTTCATAAAGCTAAGCTTTTATTCCTACTGATAATTTAGAAAAGTATTAGGTATTTAAATACTTTTGGAGTATTTAAAAACTCAAAAAGTATTTATAAAGCCAAAAGGAAAAATATTTTGAAAAATAGGTATAAAATCCTTGTTTCTTTCCCAACAAACCAAAATTTTCCATTGCAAACGAGTAATCACGTAAGGCTCATACACATATATTTGTAATTTAAAATTTTGGTTTGTCGGGAATAAAAGAATGTTTTTATATGTATTTTTCAAAAGATTTTTCCTAAGGAAAGGTATTAAAATACGTTTGTGTATTTAAATAAGGGGTGTTTTTTTTTTCAATCGATGAATTTGCACATTAATCGCAAATCCATCTAGCCCGTTCTTTTATTCATCGGAGTATACGTGTATTTATGAGAATTTCCATTGACATTCCATTGATGACGTCATTTTTCAATTCAGCGAAAATCCATCAATTGAAAAAAAGAACACCCCTATAATTTTGAAGTATTTAATTACTTTTTGAGTATTTAAATACAAAAATTCTTTATAAATACAAATACTTCCCAGCTCTGAATATAATAAAATTTTGTTTAAACAAACATATACATAGGTAATAAAAGATTCAATTCAAAATATGCTTTACTGTATGATAATAATAATAATAATAATGTTTATTCAAATATAAGATACATATATATATATATATAAAATATTCCATTTTATGAATAAACTAAGAAATTTAATTTTAAGGAAACTCACGAAGTTTACCTTGTTGTGAGTATCGTAATATTTTATAGGATACTTTCATTACAGTTAATAATTATTTCTTTCTTTCTTTCTTCGGACACAACTGTAATTTATATGTTTATGAAAAATTTTATTTAATTTTGCACTTTCTGTGTACTCAAAAACGTTCCTTAATAATTTATTAAATAATTTTATTTTTCACCATTTATAATGTTATGTATAATTTCTCTTGGACTCGTAAATATCCATTGTCTAATCATCTTCTTATAAGAATTTAATGATTTAACATCTCTTATTGATTTTGGTAATATTTCAAATAAATATGGCTTTATATTTAAAAAGTGTTTGTTACTTTTTGCTTTATTGATTTTATTTTTCAATACAGTTATATTTTTATGTCGTGTGTTGTATGTATGATTAAGAAAATTTATTTCATTTTTCTTTTTAAAGATAAAAATTAATAAATTATAAACAAATAACTGTCTGATGTCCATTTTTTTACTTTCTTGGTAAAAAAGGAAAAATGTGTACAGTTAGATATATAAATTTTTAGTTATCACATTATGAATTAAAAATAAGTTCAGCTTGGTAACCCTTTTGACTCCTTTCATTCAAGGGTTAATCTGTGTTGAGTCAAAATTGTTGTCAAGCATAACCAAGTTTAAAACAAGCATCATCCTAACCTAAGTTATAACTACAAAAATTTACAAACTAGAAAATCAGTTCGCTAATAAATTCTTTACTTTAAAATGAAACAAACAAAAACGTTATTTAAAGTATTTTTACTAACTTTGTAATTTGCTATCAGAATGTCCTACAAATGTCCAAAGTAGTTTGTAATAAGATGATGTCTAAAATTAAAAATTTGATTTTGCCTTCCATAATGTTCATCATTTGGATTTTCAATGTTTCCTAGTGCTATCAGATAGTTTAATTGTTCTTCGTTAATATTTTCTGGGGGTGGGGGAACACCTTCATTATTTTCAATAGCAATATTATGCAGTACTGCCGTCGCTACAATGATGTTACAAGTTGCCTCTGGATTATACCTGGAACCATATGCCAAAATAGGGAATCGTCTCTTCCAAACACCTATTTGCCTTTCAACACTATTTCTCGTTCGAATATGGGCCTCATTATAAAGTTCTTCTGCCCTGGTAACGGGATTGAGAACAGGGACTAGGAGATAGTTCCTATTTGCATATCCACTGTCACCTATAATAAAACAAACACTTTTAGTACACTTTTCTCTACATATATCTAATTTTTGGGATACATCTCAAAATTTTGAGAAAATAAAGTAATCTTTACCTAAAAGTATCGAATTAGGGAATTCATTATTTTCAAACCGAGCTCTAATTCTACTATTGTTGAATATTGTTAAGTCATGTGCCGATCCAGGCCACCTAGCCACAATATCTCTTATCTTTAAGTTTGGATCACAAATAGTCTGCGTATTTATTGAAAAATATGATTTTCTGTTACGAAACACTTCTGCGTTGTCACCACCTGAAAATATAAATTAGATTTAATACCTAAGTACCCTTTTTAAGCAAAATTGTTAGAAAAAAATTCGAAGTAGTTAAAACCTGACACACATATGTATATTGGATGGATGATATACTTTCTGTTATGAATAACATAAACAATTAATATCAGAATTTTATAGCCTGAACTTTGAAGTAGGTATATTCACCTGGCGACTGGATTTTTATATGCGTTCCATCGACACAGCCAATAACTTTTGGAAATCTAGAAATGTTGTAGAATGCTGCTCCATTTTGAACTATTTCGTGCTCAGTTGGCATCTGAATAAAGTTTGGTCTTAACTGGGCAATGGAATTTGTAACCTTTTTTACAATTCTTGAAACTGTAGTTTGATGAGCACCAATAAAATCACCGAGAGAGATTTGATGGCCAGCACATGAGTATAATCTTAAGGTTGTTAGCAATAATTGTGCCATAGGTGTTAAACTATTGTTCCTAAAATAAAACTTGACTTCAGATTAATGTACAATATAACACATTTGTATACTCACAAATCATTATCATACTCCAGCTCTCCCTCAATGTGTTGTAATAAATCCATAACTGTTGGTTTTGTCAGACGAAATCTTCGAAAAAACGAGAGATTGTCCATGTTATCGAAATAATCCATTCTTTCATATCTTCTTCTGGGAAAACCAAAATTTATAATATCCAATATTTCGTGATCGTCTTCAAAAAACAATTCATCCTCCATTTCCATCACAAAAATGAACCCAAATCGCAAATAAATTCAAAATATACAAATTTCCTTTGGAAAAAACAGCAAAATGTAAAACAAATAATTTGAGGTTATAAAATCCAGCTTAAACCCTCAACATTGACCGTTTAGAATAATCTAGATTAGATACACAATTTTCAGACGGTGCTTACAAAAACCCAAGAATAATCTAGATTAAATATGTAATCTCGATTAGGATGCTACAATGCATGCCAGCGTTAGACAAGGAATTCCTTGTCTAAGATTTAACCGCTCCTGAAACTTTAAATACGGATTATTGCAGCTGCCACTTGTCACATTTAGTTAGCGAAAGTACCATAGAAGCCCTTGCTTCCATTCGACAGACAACAGATACGTCAAAATTAGACCAATCGGTTATTTTATTCTCGATTGCCTATTGCCTCGCCTTCGTCTTGTCCATCAGCCATTTTATAATTTTGTGAAAAGATGAATATTATTTTATGTGTGATTTTAATGACAATTCATCGGCTTAGAAAAGCAAATTACGGCTTTATTACTTTTCCAGGTAAGTGTTCTTTTGTATTAAAGAAAAATATAGCCTATTATCAATACATGTCTTGAAACATAGTATTCTGTTCCATAGTTTAGTAAACATACATTTTCCAGGTATTTTTAATTTTAAATTGTACGTGTAGTTTGTTTAAAATATACAGTTTTTTCGTTTTTTGGTTATTTTAAAGTGCAGTTATCAGCAAGTCTGTCAGCAAAATATACTGTGAACATTCAAAAATAATAAACAATCGAATGTATTTCCAATACCAATATGTTCTGAAGACTAGACTAATATTAATAATTATTATTTATTTATTTATTATATGATATAAATAAATGATGAAAGTTGGCAACAGTGAATTTGACCATTTCTGTTTTGTGGTCTTTGTGTCATAAAGAATGATTTTTAATCAAACTTTTTTTTATTGTAGATGTAAATAGTCAAATCAGATATTGTAATTTGGTAAGTATCATTTTCTTAATCATATTTAAAACATATTTCGTGCTAGGTGTAACTATTTAGATGATTTTAATTCCAAAACATTCAATGTGATTTATATTTTTATCATATTTTTTCTGCTTGTCGGAAAAATTCATTTTGTAGTTTGCCACCCATACCTACATCTTACTGTCTCTGTATTTTCTCTAACATGACTCTGGAATGAAACGCCTTTCTGAGCAACTGCTGTCTTGACAAATATGCACACTCTGTTGGTTTGAAGTTTTTTAAAATTTACAGTAATGAATTTCAAAAATGTGTTTTTTTTGTGACGAGCACAATATTGGTAATGACAGTAACATGTAATGTCTGATTAAGTCTACAAATATTTAAGAGAAAAAAATAATGAGGATAAACCTATAACTTCTGGAAGCCAATCCAGAGTTAACGGGTACTCGTCTAGACATATACGTTTATTTCCGAAGTGAAGACCGAGCATATTCAGGAGGTTTTTTGGATGCTCTATACATCCCTCATGTGATTGGTTGAAGCAAGATGGTGGCATTTTGCTTTTAATTTTTACAGACTGGCATTTTACCGCTCTTAGGCATACAATGTTACAAATAATAACTATCAATTGATGCATTTCACTAGAAAATGTTCACTTGCTGGACCATAACACAAGTTGTCAATTGATATACATACGTTTGTGTGTATCATCCCTACATTAAGCTTCGGACGAGTACACTTTCACTCTGGATTTCCCTACTGGACACTATAGAAAACACATCATTTTTACTGACAGCAAAATAAATAGCAGTAATAAAAAGGTGAAACTTATCTAGAGTTTTTTATGTACCATTCAATTAATGAGTAAAGTTAAATAGTTCACCTGATTTGTGTGATATAAATAACTATTAAGTACTTAGTTTTTTTTTCTTTTTGTTTCATGTTAAATGCTCGATGGAATGGATCTCCACACAAGCCCAGCGTGATGTTAACGGAACTGAAGAAATCTGATTAGAACCTTCACCCGATTGTGACTTGCTTTAACATTCTCATGTGAGCCATGTTACGAGTTGACTTGATAAAAATTTCATTATATTTATATTGACTAAATTAAGAAATTAGTAAAAAATCTAGTAAAAATGGGACATCATTGTTTTACTTTTAAATACAATACAGTTTTGTATTGCTTTTAAAGGTTAACTGATGTTTTGGTATTTTATGCTTTGTTGTATTTAAATATTTGTTTTAGCAAATAGCCGCTATTGACATTTTTTATATTTTCTCTGAAAATTCTTTTATAAAGTCCAATAAAATATTTTTTAACATGTAAATACAACAAGGTTATAAAATGTCAAAACATTAATTGACTTTTAACTGTCAATGATCATATGGTGGATTCCTCCACGTCCAGCTTCCGCCATTATTACTTCCGAGCGTACAACGGAGGGCGCCACCATTGACACAAATGTTGCGACCAATTAGCAAGCTCTTAACGTTTCTAACTCTAACCTGTTCTGTGTTCTGTGGGCAACACTGACTATCTAACCTAAATTTCTGTGCAAAAAGTTAATAATATTGAACTTCATATATTCAGATCTTTTATTTTCTTTGCCTCACATAAAGAGTAAAAATGCTGGCAAGGAGTTTATTTAAAAAGGTAGGCATTTAAAAAGTGTTTTATCAAAAATTCCTAAATTTTTGGCCTTTAGAAGACATTAGGGTTTCATAGACTATGTCACACTGCGTTCTACTCGACAAGCTATATAAGATGGGCATAAGAGGCTTACCACCAGTGTTATTCCAGAGTGTACTTTTGTACCAAATTTGGCACTTTTTAGAGAGCTTTGGTACTGTGGTACCCCTTTTAACTTTTGGTAATTATTGGGATTAGCGGAAACAGTGAATTTTTTCATGAAATTTTGCACAGACCCTAATTTTGGGTCGTAGAACACGAATCCGAAGTCAGTTTTTGGCGGTCTCGTAAAAAAATTTTTTAAACGGTAATTATTCGGATTAATGGATGCACCGAATTTTTTCATGAAATTTTGCACACACCCTAATTTTGGGTCGTAGAACACGAATCTGAAGTCAGTTTTTGGGGGTCTCGTATGGTTTTTCCAAAAAAAAATTTTTTTTAACTTTTAGGTTAGGTTTTTCAATGAATTTCTTTACATTTTGGCACTTTTACTTAAACACATCTAAACAAGTCATGACACACTATTTTTCTGAACCATATTTAGGCAAATTTATGTAAAAACACATTAAAAAAACAGAGAAAATATCAAAAAACTGCAAGAAAATAAACAGGCAGCCCGAGGTTACACATTCTCGAAATGTCGCCAATGTTGCCAAATTTACAAATGGTTTTTCCCGCAAATGTTAACAATTTTAACCCAAGCAAACCTGAGCAAAAAGGTGGTCAGGTTTGCTCAGTTTTCATTGATATAGATACATATACAGGGTGGTGCAACCAAGATGGGGTGGACGATTGTGAGTAAACGGTGAGGAATTTCGAAAAAATTTGTTTTGGATATTATCGATAGTCAGACACGCTATGTTTTAAAATTATTGCCATAATACAGGGTGGTCCGAAAAACTCGTGGCGAACCAAACTTGTATTTGTTTAAATGGGACACCCGGTATATTATTGTTCCAATTGATTCTCCTGTTCGTTACGATCATTTTGATATAGGGTTTATTGGGTCTAAAACTTATAGTAAGGGAATGGGAGGCGGTTAAAGTTGAAAAAATGCTCACAGTTCGGCCATTTTTTAAAGAAATTTGAAACAGGTATGGAAAAACCAAATATTCCATAAAACGTTACATATCCTTGAATACATTAATCACTTGCAATTTGTTTAAAATTATTCACTGTTATACAGGGTGGTCAAGTTTTGCAAATACGCCCTGGACTCATTTTTTTTAAATGGAACACCCTATATATTTTATTTTCATGTTAAAGATAACATTACTAGCTTTCAAAAAATACCATACATGATGCCTTTCTGACCAACAGTTTTTTAGTAAACCAGCCGTGAAAGCAAAGTTTCTTCATTCTAATACGATTATACTGAATTTACGTTGTTTATTATTGAAATGAAACAAAAGATTGACGAACTTGTCAAAGCTACTGCCGCATAATCCATTATTTACAAGTTAAGTGTAGGTGGCCCAATAATTATGAGGTAAGAAAACAGACCCGAAACTTTTACATGTTTATTAGAGATATTTCAAAAAACAGAAAATATTGTTTTTAGGAAATGTAAAGTAATTAATAAACAAAGATAATCAGTTATCAGTATTATTAATAGTGTAAGGAAATTAATTAAGCAAAAACAGAACATCTTTTAAAATTATTTAGGTATGTACTTACTTGTTTAAATTAAATTAGGTTTACAAGTAAGTACATACCTAAATAATTTTAAAAGATGTTCTGTTTTTGCTTAATTAATTTTCTTACACTATTAATAATACTGATAACTGATTATCTTTGTTTATTAATTACTTTACATTTCCTAAAAACAATATTTTCTGTTTTTGAAATTTCTCTAAAAAGCATGTAAAGGTTTCGGGTCTCAGTTTTCTTACCTCACCTACGCTTAACTTGTAAATAATGGATTATGCGGCAGTAGCTTTGACAATATTTTGTTTCATTTATAATAGTGTCATGGCCTCCTAATATTAGATATTTAATAATAAACAACGTAAATTCAGTATAATCGTATTAGAATGAAGAAACTTTGCTTTCACGGCTAGTTTACTAAAAAACTGTTGGTCAGAATGGCATCATGTATGGTATTTTTTGAAAGCTAGTAATGTTATCTTTAACGTGAAAATAAAATATACAGGGTGTTCCATTTAAAAAAAATGAGTCCAGGGTGTATTTGCAAAACTTGACCACCCTGTATAACAGTGAATAATTTTAAACAAATTGCAAGTGATTAATGTATTCAAGGATATGTAACGTTTTATGGAATATTTGGTTTTTCCATACCTGTTTCAAATTTCTTTAAAAAATGGCCGAACTGTGAGCATTTTTTCAACTTTAACCGCCTCCCATTCCCTTACTATAAGTTTTAGACCCAATAAACCCTATATCAAAATGATCATAACGAACAGGAGAATCAATTGGAACAATAATATACCGGGTGTCCCATTTAAAAAAATACAAGTTTGGTTCGCCACGAGTTTTTCGGACCACCCTGTATTATGGCAATAATTTTAAAACATAGCGGGTCTGACTATCGATAATATCCAAAAAAATTTTTTTCCAAATTCCTCACCGTTTACTCACAATCGTCCACCCCATCTTGGTTGCACCACCCTGTATATCTATATCAATGAAAACTGAGCAAACCTGACCACCTTTTTGCTCACCCAACCTGGGCAAAAAGGTGGTCATGTTTGCTCAGTTTTCATTGATCTAGATATGTATGTATCTATATCAATGAAAACGAGCAAACCTGACCACCTTTTTGCTCAGGTTTGCTTGGGTTATTGGGTATACACCTTTTTGTTCAGATACCTATGGTTGCATGCATCAGCATGCAGGTGTTGGATTACTGATCAGTAGGATTTTGGTTAGGTCTGATGTAGGTTAAAATTAAAACATGTTGTTGACTAAGTTGGACAGAATAGTAACTTCAGTTTGTTATGGTTACCTTTTTTATTATACCTAATTTACAACTTTTTCATGAAAAATAAGTCAACCTGGCAACGCCCGGACACAGGAATATTGTTGACAGCTGGGAAAATAATGGCGGTAGTAGCGACTTAAAATGGAATTTTCTATAGGAAAAAGCAATTTTCTTAGCTATTTTTGCCTAAATGTGGTGTTTTGTCTGACGAAATGAAATAAAAATTATAAGTTTACAGATATGTTTAAGTGAAAGTGTCGAAACTTAAAGGAATCTATAAAAAAAGGTAACCTAAAAGTTAAAATTTTTTTTTGGGAAAAACCGTACGAGACCCCCAAAAACTAACTTCGGATTCGTGTTCTACGACCCAAAATTAGGGTCTGTGCAAAATTTCATGAAAAAATTCGGTGCATCCATTAATCCGAATAATTACCTTTTAAACTTTTAGGTTAGCTTTTTCAATGAATTTCTTTAAATTTGTTGGGTGAGCAAAATGGTGGTCAGGTTTGCTCAGTTTTGATTGATATAGATACATATATATCTATATCAATCAAAACTGAGCAAACCTGACCACCTTTTTGCTCAGGTTGGGTGAGTAAAAAAAAAAATTTTTTACGAGACCGCCAAAAACTGACTTCGGATTCGTGTTCTACGACCCAAAATTAGGGTCTGTGCAAAATTTCATGAAAAAATTCGCTGTTTCCGCTAATCCCAATAATTACCTAACTTTTTGGCACACTATTCTGCCAGTAAAATGAATTCTGTTAAACAAAATAAGCTTACCAATATATATAATTACTATATTTAGTGTATATTATTAATCAATTATTAAAAAATTATATTATCTGGAAGCACATGCATTTATTATCATAAATATACCGATATTTTTCATGAAATTATTAAACAGCCATTAATTTATTATTAGTTGGTACAATTTTACCTAATTTGGTATAAATTACACCAACCTCAAGGTACACAAATTTCAAGCCACGGAACAACACTGCTTACCACACAAACTGTTTAAATCTTACTTGAAGGACAGAGTGCAGCGAGTAAAAATTGGAAGCACCCTAAGTGAGTCTCGTCGAGTGGAATGTGGTGTGCCACAGGGCACGGTGCTTGGCCCGGTACTATTCTGCATATATATAAATAACATGATTCAGTTGTTGCCGGAGGGCGGGGTAGTCTGTTATGCCCAGGACACAGCAATCATGGTTAAGGGCAAAACATGGTGCGAGACCCGGAAACTAATGGAGAGTGCACTTGCTTTAATAAAGGCATGGTTTGACCAAAATCTGTTAACATTCAATGCTTCTCAATGACACAGAGATGTTCACCTGACATCAAAACTCTAACTATACATCACGATACACTTACAACGGTATGCTACGTTGTGACGTCACTTCGAGAAAAAATCTTAAATTGACTAGGCCCTTACCTGAGCAAATGAAATATGACAGTGATATTTTAATAAACGTCAACTCAACACCTATCCGACAATAAATTGACCTGTAATAATATTTTAACAAACGTCAACTCAACACACTACCCAACAATAAACTGACCTGTTCTTATGTACAAGGGGTGCAAGCGTCTAGTCAATTTAAGATTTTCCCTCGAAGTGACGTCATAGCGTAGCATACCGTTGTAAGTGTATCGTGCTATACATAAAAATGATTGTGCAGACACCGCAAGCTATTACTGTGATATGAAAATCACAGCAGTGGAAAAATTGAAATACCTGGGAGTAGTGATTGATGAAGTGTCACATGAAGTGGGTTGGTCATTGCTGTGTATTGACTTCACTATACAAAATTCGGTTACTAAACTTAATTAATTTTCATAAATATTTTAAAATCTTCTGACTTTTTTTGACATGATTTATTATGTAGTCCTAGCTACAGAAAACAAAAGACTAGAATAATGCTGGTAGCTTGGCTGGTACAAATAATAATAAAAACTATAAGGTAGATTAAAACTAAGATATACTACATTTTTCTCCTTTTTTAATAAAAAAAATACATAAGTACTATAAGTCTAATTTTAAAGGTTTTTTTTTTATAATTCTACCTGATCGAGTCTTTACTGCAGTATTATGATTTTCTACTGTGCAATCAAAATTTTGATTTTTTTGTCTAATATTTGCTCAGTTCCATTTTTAAAAACATGAGATATATCCTTATTAAAGTTACTTTGATTTTCAAAACCATTATATTGTGTTGGTGAAGTAAAATTAGGTAATATATTATCCACCATTGGAATACTATTATTCGTGTTATTATGATTATTTGTTGTAGAAAAACTGTCACAGTTAGTCTTTGCACGAATATCGTTTGCATGAAAATGTTTTACATTATCACCGATTTGTACTAAATAAGTTGAATTGCTCAACACTTTGACAATTTTTCCAACTGCCTTAATTTTGTTTGAGCGTTTTTAACATAAACAAATTGATTTAATGCAAAAAATTTCATTTATGAAAGAAGCGTATATTGACCCTGTAAAAACTGTTTGGAGCATTTGGCCAAGCAAGAAGTGTAGCACTATTTGAAAAATTTTGTGTTTGTTGACAAACATCGCAAGAACTTATACATTTTTCTATGGCTTCATTAATGCCTGGCCACCAACAATAAGCTCTCATTAATATCTTAGTTCTGACAATTCCTAAATGTTGTTAATGGAATAAATTTAGAATTTCATTTTGTAAAGATTTTGGAATTACAACTTTACTTCCTAACATTAGACAGTTGTTTTCTACAGATGGTTCATGTCTTTTCTGAAAATAGGGTTTAATATCGAGGTTAGAAACTGAGTCAGGCCATCCTCAAAGTGTTAAAACTATTACTATACTTAAAATTAAATCCTTTTTGGAAGCAGCAGAAATATCACCAGAGTGTAAAGGAACATTGTTAACCAAATTAAAAGAATATAAACAATCAGGAATGTCTGTTTTATTTTGGATAGGTAAACGAGATAAACCGTCGACATTTGCCAAGAGCTTACATTTTTGTATTCAATTTGATAATCGTAACCTGATAAAGTAATTGCCCAACGAGTTATACGAGATGCAGCTGCTACTGGAATGCCTTTATTTCTTCCAAAAATAAATTGTAATGGCTGATGATCAGTAAACAAAGTAAATTTCCTTCCAAAAATATATTTGTGAAACCGTTTTAAAACAAAAATTATAGCTAAGCCTTCTCTTTCTAAGTTAGAATAATCTTTTTTCTGCAGGGGATAAAGTACTTCAAGCAAAAGCAATAGGCTTATATTCTCCATCAATTTTGCGACTTAGGACAGCTCCTAGCCCATACCCACTTGAATCACACATGATGTAAATTGGAAACTTTGGATCAAAATGTGTTAAAACATTATCTGAAGTAAGAAATGTTTTACTCAATTGAAAAACTCGCTCACATTCAGAAGTCCATTGAAACATGATACCAGCTTTACATAAATTGTAAAGAGGTTTAAGTTTTGTTGAAAGCATAGGAATAAACTTTCCATAAAAATTTAAAAGACCTAAATAGGACTTCAATTGAGTCAAATTTTGAGGTATGGGTGCTCCTTGAATACACTCTATTTTTTCATTAGTAAGATGTATACCATTAGAATCAATTCTAAACCCAAGAAAATTAACACATGTTTGGTAAAATTACATTTTTTTTTTCATTAACTTTTACATTATATGTCTTTAATCGGTTCATTACTTTAAGAACATTTTCATGACAATCGTGAATACTGGCACCGAAGATCAAAATATCATCCAAATAACATTTTGTGTTAGGAAGACCAGAGATATTGACCTTATAATGTGACAGAAATAAACTATTAAAATTTATAAATAACATAAATCGGAAGATAAATTTTTGTAAAAAAAAATTCCCGATCACGTGTCGACTCAAATAATAAAAAAATTGCAAAATTTTTTGCCCAAATCTGAACGATTTTAAAAGAATGACTGGTATATAAAATAATATGTCCTGACGACTGATTGACTGACTGACGACTAACGACTGACTGACGACTGACTCTCTGACTGACGACTGACTCACTGACTGACGACTGACTCACTGACTGACGACCAGTAATGTGAAATGACGGTCATTTATCATCCGTGACAAATGACCGTCATGTGACGGTCATATGACTGTCATATAGGTCATTTATAAAAAATACCCTTAATTTAGATTAGTAATAAAACTAAAAGTTTAAAGAGTACTTTGTAGTTAAAAAAGAATGTTCTTACAAAATTTAAAAAAGAAAAGCATGTCCTTAACTTTCATCATGTTCTTCGGCGTCATGTGCAAATTCGTCACTTATTTCGTTTTTGTCTCGTTTTAGAACTAAGCCAGGAATATTCTAAAACGCGACAGAGCACGCGTGATGTCTTCATTTCTATGTAGTGATGTAAAAAAAACGTTTTTTTTATCATCTGAAAAAAATGTTTTTTTTTAATGAAAAAAAAACATTCTGTTTTTTTTTTGCAAGAAGTCATCAATTGGCGACTCAAATTAAGGAAAAGAGCTGCAATCGGGTGATTTTTAACGGGAGATGCGAAGGGCACACTAGACGACAAAATTGACGAAGATGCCAAATAACACGATAATAAAGACGAAACGAAAATATTCCCCGTTATAGCAGTCAGCAAATCGCCTGAAGAGGACGCCACGTTCTTAATTTGAGTCGCCAATCCTGTTAACCGACTCGCGATTGGAGAACCTTCAGAGTGCTTTGTACAAGCCTAAGGTTTGTGCTTTTGTGCTGCACCAAACTGCACTAACCTGCATATTTTTTATTCGTCGAAGAAGCCCATAAGCAAAAAGTCAGCGCAGATTAGTGCAGTTTCGTGGAACACAAAAGAACAAACCGCTAGTGTGCAATGCCAACAGATGATCTGCTTTAAGTTTTTTTTATTATTGTTAATAATATATCCTATTTACAAAGGAATCAAAAAGTTTTTAGATAGTACGTAATTCGTTTTCTATTTTTCTTTAAATTTAGATCTTTTTGACTTCAATAGGATAGGCAATACTACATGATAATTTTTGCAAACTAGTTTGTTAAGATAGCCCAAAATAAAAAAAAACTTTTTCATTATTAGTTATTGTTTCTATTTTTAGTAATATTATTACTATTACTAGTAATATTATTACTATTACTAAGCTGTTCTTGTGTTTCTGTTCATAAATAGGTGGTTTTAGTTCGGTTTTTTTAAATATACGTTTACTTATTGACAAATTTATTGCATATTATTTACTTTATCGTTACACATGTAATCACATATGGATTTTTAATTATTTTCCTCTAAAACCTTGCATATTTATCAGTTTGTGAAAAAACGCTATTTTGAAAAAAAAACAAGCTCTATGTTTTTTTTCACCAAAAAAATCGGTTTTTGAAAAAAAATCATTGACTTTTTTTTTTCATTTACATCACTATTTCTATTACGCTCGTGACTTTTTCTTGCCTAATTTTTACTCTTGCGTCGAAACATAAAATTTATGGTTAGGTTAAATGACCTGATGGTCATTTATTAATGTGACGTGACGGTCATGACCGCACAAAATGACGGGGTCATATGATCGACTCACATCACTGCTGACGACAGACTGACTGACTGACTGGCTGACTGACTCACTGACTGGCTGACTGACTTACTGACTGTGTAAAAACGACTTCCACCTAAACTTGCAAAAATATCCTCAGGTAACGGCAAAACACAGTGGTCACTATCTATTACTCGATTAAGAGTTTTCTTAAAATCAACACAAATTCTTAGTTCACCAGAGTTTTTTTTTTGAACAATAACTATCGGACTAGCCCAGTTACTGAATGATACTTTAGTTAAAATACCCGTTTCAACCATTTTTGACAACTCTTCTTCAACTTTAGGTTTTAAAGAATAAGGCGTGTCGTACGCGCGATGAAAAATAGGAGTTGTTCCCTCTTTGACCTTAAATTCAGCCTTAAATTTGGCAATAAAAGAATTAACTTCATCTTGAAAGACATTTAGAAATTTACCTTTAATTTCAGAAATCAAACTTTCCACCTGACTTGACATTGAGTATAAAACATTTATGTTTTCTGATTTTAAAATACTATCGAATATTGTTTTCCATTCGGGGTTAAAAACATTCAACCAGTTTCGACCTAATAAAAGAATAAACTTATTATTACTATTAACAATTATCAACGATAATAAAAAGCTTTTACCTTGATACTTAGCACTGACATTTATTTCACCAACAATATGAACGTTTTCCCCGGTAACTACCCTTAAATTAAAATTTACAGATTTTATAGGAATGTTTGGAAATAATTCCATATAATCATTTATATGGATAACAGATCTGCAAGCTCCAGAATCAATTTCCATACAGACTAATTTATTTTCAATAAATAATTTTAATTTTAGACTTTCATATGTATTTTCTTTACCTTTATTTATCAGGTTTAAAAAATTTTGATTTGAAATTTCTTGTAACCAACCCAATTCTAATTAATTATCATTTTCTTCAGAAACATCTCGATCATCGTCCATTTCTAGTTGTTCTTCTGATAAGGTATTAACTTTGTTTTTACATAACGGGGATTTCGCTATATGACCTAACTGGTTACAAATGTAACACTTCCAATTTAACGCTGGACATCTGTTATTATCCATATGAACACGGAGACACTTTCTGCATTTTGGTTTTGCTGAATAACTGTATTGTTGACTTCTAAAACTTCGACCCGTATTGACATTACTATGTTGACGTTGACTTGTTGAACCCTTGTTATTTTGACTTTGACTTAAATTGTTACCAAAATTGGAGTTAGATTTGGATCCTCTATAAAGATTTAATTGATTTAAAGGTAAAACTTCTTCTGGACTCATCATTGTAATCTGTCTAACTTGTTACATCAGATTCTCTAGGATTAAATGTTTCAATATTTCCAATAAGAGACATTTTTTATAAAATAAATTTCAGACTTCTCTTCTTTTACATAGGTTCCTTCTTTTACTCATCGCCAAAATAATGCTGTGTATTGACTTCACTATACAAAATTCGGTTACTAAACTTAATTATATTTTCATAAATATTTTACAATCTTCTGACTTTTTTTGACATGATTTATTATGTAGTCCTAGCTACAGAAAACAAAAGACTAGAATAATGCTGGTAGCTTGGCTGGTACAAATAATAATAAAAACTATAAGGTAGATTAAAACTAAGATATACTACAGTCATGTGGAGTAAACATAAAATTAAAAACCAAGGAATCCATAACTTTTCTTTCACTAATGCAAAGTTTTGGCTTGGAACCTACTATCTCAGACATCACTAGATCCCCAACAGGGACTTGTATCGATAATATTTTTGTCAGCAAGTGTGAATGGGAGTCTTGTGTGGTGGAAAATGGGATATCTGATCATAATGCTCAGATAGTGAGTGTTTTGAGTGATAATGAGAATGAGAAAAAGTCTTACTATAAGAGGTTTTTTAACACAGAGAACATGGAGAGTTTCAGATGGATGATTTCGGGTGAATCATGGTTATCTGTATATGAACAGCATGCTTGGGATGTTAATACTCAGTGGAATGCTTTTATGTCAATACTGTCTCCAATATTTGAGGCGGGCTTTCCGAGAAAGCTTATTAGGAGGGGCTGTAAAAGAAGAAGTTGTTTATATAATTCACCTGAGGTTCAGACTTGTAAGGAGCAGCTTGATTTAATGAGAGAGCTCTCCACTATATGTAATGAATATAAACAATTATACAATCAAGCAAAAAAGCGTTACAATGAAACTCTAAGGGTAACAAGACAAAAAACGTATCTGGACACAATAGACAGCTCTGACAACAAGAGTAAGTCTGTGTGGCAGATCGTTAATAGTCTTACCAATAAATGTAGTAGCAAAAAGGGCTTGGGGCCATATGATGACCCGCAAAATGTTGCTAATAATTTCAATACATTTTTTAAAAACGTTGCAGTCAACTTAAAGAATAAACATAAAATACCTTTTTCTTGCTCTATAGATAATAATGTAAGATCAATTTATATCCAGCCTGTTACGCCCAATGAGATATTGGAGATCATAAAAAATTTAAAAAATAAAATGTGTAGTGGTTATGACGATATACCTGTTTCTCTGATAAAGTTTTGCGGATACGAGTTACTGGAACCTCTGGTATATATAATTAATAACTCTTTAAATTCTGGTACGTTCCCAGATCAATTAAAATTAGCTTTAATTAAACCCATTCCAAAAAAGGGGGATCCCACTCTCATTGAAAATCACAGACCAAAAAGTTTACTACCATCAATGTCAAAAATTTTTGAAGCTGTCATGTATCAAAGAATAATGGATTTTTTCATTACAAATAATTTGATGAGTGATTCTCAACATGGGTACTTAAAGGGTAAAAGCATAGAAACTGCAGTTTTTCAGTTCTTGCAGTATGTAAATGAGGGCTTAGAAGCAAAGAAATGTGTATCAGGTGTATTTTTAGATCTGTCTAAAGCAGGGGTGGCCAACCGGTCGATCGCGATCGATTGGTCGATCGCGGCTATTAGTCCAGTCGATCGTGGCAAGGCAAAAAATATAAATACCTAGAACAGACTGTTGTGTACTGAACTATGCTGTTTCATTTAAGATTTCAAGAAGTATGTAATTGGTAGATCGCACAGGGTGTCGTCAGTGAACAGTAGATCTTGCGTCTAACCAAGTTGGCCACCCCTGGTCTAAAGCATTTGACTGCATAGAGCATGAGATCCTGTTGGAAAAGTTAAACAAGTATGGCATAAGAGGCTTAGCATGGCAGTGGTGTAAATCGTATTTAATGGAAAGAAAACAGAAAGTTGAGATATCCTGTGAGGGAACTAAGTACTATTCGGAAGTCAGTTGTATGGATATGGGAGTTCCTCAGGGCAGTGTTCTTGGCCCACTATTGTTTATTGTTTTTATCAATGACATGTTTCAGGATATGACCTCAGAATCATGTAAGATCATTAATTATGCTGATGACACAAATCTTGTCATAACAGCAGGTAATTTATCCGCACTCCCTGAGGAATGCAGCAATATTTTGAATCACATTGAGAGTTGGTTTTCAAAGAATGATCTGGTTTTGAACAAAGATAAATCAAATTTAATGGTTTTTAACCCAAGAGTGGAACCCCAAACCCTAGAAAACATGAACTATGGATTCCACCAAATTTTTAGGAATAATCATAAACCAGACAATGAACTGGCATAAGGAGATTGATTACGTATGTAGTAGGCTATCTTCTGCAACATACGCCTTGCGGGTAATGAAAAGATACCTAAGCCTCGACGCTTTAAAATCCGTTTATTATGCATATTTCTTCTCGATCTTAAGGTTTGGGATTCCATTCTGGGGATCGGGCGTGGGAGTCGAGAAGGTGTTTAAGATTCAAAAGAGAGCAATAAGGGTAATATTAGGTTTGTCAAAGATGGAATCATGCAGAATACGATTCAGACAGCTAAATTTATTAACTATGAGTGGTGTATACATTTATGAGCTACTGATGTTCCTCTACAGGCATAAAGAGTATTATGAACCATTTGGTAAGAGCAATTCTCAGTACGACACAAGAACATTGAACTACAATATTCCAATTCACAGATTGTCTCTATTTAAGAGATCTCCACTTTATACGGGTATCATTTTTTATAACAGAATGCCCAACCACTTAAAGCCCTTACTGTGGGGCAGCGTTAATAAATATAAAAAGGCAATTTTTGATTACTTAGTGAAGCTGGAGCCTTACAATACTGAGGAATTCCTACGTTCATGACTGTTGCTTGGTGACGGTTACATGGGTGCACCGGTGAATTGTAGCACGTCTCAATTAATGTTGTATAACTATTGTCTGTTCTGATTATGATGACTAATGTAATGTTGTAATTTCATTTTAAATTCTGTGTCTTGTAATTTCATTTTAAATTATGTGTCTTGTAATTTTATTTTAAATTCTGTGTTTTGCAATTTTACTGTAAATTCTTTCTTTGTGACGCCATTCCTTTATGTTATGTATTTATTTAACAATATGTGACATCCATGGTAATATAGATAATTTTGAATTTGAATTTTGAATTTTGAAGTACATAACAGGGAAGATTCGAAAACTGTATCACAAATTCTGCATACTTCGAAACTGTTTCAAAAAAAGAAACATTAAATATATACCGAGCATTGGTAGAATCAATAATGAATTACTGTGTTGTAATCTGGGGTGCGGTGTACTCAAGTGCTCTTCATGACCTGGAGGTGGCTCAGAAAAAAATATTAAAGGTAATACTGTTTAAAAATAAGTAACCATTTCTCAACTAACAACCTATTTAAGGAGGCTAAAGTGCTACGAATAAAACAACTCTATATGAAAAATATGGTCCGATATCTCTTGAGTAACAAAGCATAAAAGATCTTCGTGAGACATGACCAAAATACAAGATTTACAGAAAACAGGCCGATCGTCATGCCGAAAACATATCATAATGCAGTTCAACAAAGCATAATGTGCATGGGCCCAAGAGTGTTTAACATTCTTCCTAATAATCTTAAAGATCGACCATACAATAGAATAAAGAATAAACTTATATCCTGGTTGCTGACATTTAACACAGGTCTGTTAAATATTATAGTGTAATAATGACCCAAACTGTTTCATCACCCTCTCTTGTTGTTTTTGTTACTCATCTCTCGCTCTATGGTTACCCCTTTAGTAATGTAACTGTCAAGAAAACTTTGTGAATGGTTTGGGATGTGAATTCTGTTAACTGTGTAGAAATTAAGTGTGGGTGTTCCCGAGCCATACGCACAAGCCACTGGCTCATTGTATGTCTCGGGAATGCCTTGATACTCTGAAGAATACAAAGTGTAATGTTTAGTGATTGTATTTGTATTTGATTAATAATAAATAGGTTTATTAAAAACAACTTTTGAAATATAAGTAAGTACCTAGGTAGCAGGCGCGGCCCGTGAGTTTTTTTACAGGTGGGTCAAAATTTTGTGGGCAACTAGTGATATCAACGCAACAAGCAAAATACACTTTTTTAATTAGGGAAGGTTTTTTAATAATGTGCCAGGAAATTATTTACCTACAAATAAACACGGCAAAATCATAAAACTGGTACTGCAGTATATCGAACATTACTACTCTAGATGTTTATGGCTTTTTTCTGTGTTTTAATACTAGATTAGTAGATTGCTAGCGGCAATATACTAGTGGATACGTTTAGCGTCTCCTCAATAGAGGTCGCGCCTTGTACTAAAAGCCCATAACAAATGGTGTATTTATGGTCAGAGCTAAAAGTATGATTGTTCGTAAAATAAAATTAGGAACGCTGCCGAAACTCCGTTCTCTTTAATAAATACTCTTTAATAAATACAATCTTTGTCTACGCACGTGCAGGCTGCAAGCTCTGTAGTTGATATGAGATTGCCAACAATTTTAAAAATATTTTATCGAGGAACAACTTGTTGCCAATACACCTTTTAGAGCCGATCTAATTTTTTAAATAACAAAAATTTAAAAAAAAAGTTTTTGCCCCAATACAGATTTGAACCCTCGACCTTCGCGTTAATTCACCACGACTCTACCACTCGGCTACGCTGGTAATGTAAGAAAATCGGTCCGACGCCCGTTAATGCCTAGCGCTGGCCTGATAGAAATCGTATTTATAATTTTTTATGTTTAACCGCTAATTAATATTATTAATACAATGCAAATACAATGCTCATATTAGGTACCTACCTAATTAGTTTTTCTTTTTCCGAACCAAATGTTTTGAAATAGTATATTCGGCGGTCTGAGAGTATTTCCATAGTGGGAGTGGCCAGATATTATGGGTGGGCCGTCGACCAATTGTGTCTCTTTTTAACTTCCTAAAACGCGTATATCTGTTCCTCTCTTACTTTTAATAAATTTATATCGTCCATGTAAACCTAGAAGATCAGTTTAAAATATGACCCAGCCCGGAGCAAGCTTGGATATCCTTTGACGATGGCTTGGCTTGATTCTTTCTTGGGGAGTTTTCGCATGGAACTTTGAAACAAAAGATTCTTTTTTGGTTTTAAAAAATTTAAAAATAAATTATTAGGTAGATCACTGAAAATTTTAGGTGGGTCATTGACCAAATGACCTTATGGACGGGCCGCGCCTGCTAGGCAGTCCAGTGAAAGCTGTCATAAGCTGCCTTCAGAAATTTAAATAAACTAGAATTCGTGTTTGAAAAACTCCGAACATTTCGTCCGTAACCCGGGAAGCACTAGAAATATTGAAATAAAGGCCTATAGACTAAAATAAATTTACACGGATTAATTGAAAAAATATTTATTAACTTATTAGGTATAATTTTCCAAATCAATTTCTATTTCTTAAAAAGAAAACAAGAAATACTTAGGTATTTTTTCTTACTCAAATGGTATTGAGTTATAACAAAAATATTAATTTTTATTTTAATTATTTAGCTTCATATCTCTCTCCATGTTTAATTTTTTTAAACTTTAAAAATTATTCAGCAAACTTAGACTTTAAAATGAAATTAAACTTTAAAATAGGTAAGAAAATAGCTTTAATTTTAAAATTTGTAGAAATTATTTTGCGATTTATTTAAACTATTTGGTTTTTTACTATCAACACTTCATATCAATGGCAAATAAAATGCGACAAAAAATGCACGTTTAAGGAATGTGATACTTTTTCGTAGAAAATTAGAAAACTAAATAAATTTTTAAGAAAGTAATTAATTACGCCTTCGTGCACAAAATATCAAAATCCGGCAAGCGATTGGACCAATATATTATATTATTAATTCCTTCGATAGCTTTAAGTTTTTTGTAAGGTTCAGTGAATTGGCGGAAACAAAGAGAAGATGACTTACCGATCTGAGAAGGTTCGCTGGAACATGGGGGCCCCCTGGATGTGTTAATCTGAAGATGTCCTCTGGGTCATAACTAGCACTTAAAAGTCTTATTCTAAATTACTTGTAAAATGCGGCACTATAATATGGTTTTCACTAGCGACTTTATGAAGATGCGTGTATGCGGGTGTAATTGCGTTGAGTTACATTAGTTGAATGCTGAAGCGAGACTTGCACTCCCGCGCATAGCGATAAGAAGTCACCTCTCAGGTAAAAGCCAAATCACTGAATTTGTTAACTAGATATTTAAGTTAATATTAAGTTTGGTTAAACAAAAAAAGTGCAGATGGCGCAATTAATATAAAATGTTAAATTATATTAGTATTACGGGAATTATATGAATATTGTACAGGACTAAAATTTAAATTAGATAAAATTAAACTTAAACTAAAGGAAAATGAACCAGATGTATTTATGTGAGCTCAACGAGCTGCCAATATCTTTTAATACTTTTTTAACACTTTTTAGGAGGAAGTTATAGAATTATTGACAAGTCATTGTAAAATTATATTTAGTTTTGATAGTTTGGGATACAGATTTCGGTTTAAACTTATTTCTTTCTTCAGTTCATTAACTTCCAACCAAAGGAAATACTCTTTCTACGTGTGCATTATGCGCCAGTATGCAAAAATAGAAATTTGGCATTTTTTTGAGTTCTTGGCAGTTGTTGCTTCCTTCATATTTAAAAAAAGGTGCACCACTATTTGTTGCAATTAATCTTAGAATCATCCGTATTTGTTTCATTTATGAATTTTTTGAAGCAAAGTACCTAACTCACTGAATAGTTTTTCGTCATTCAGTGTCATCTCGCGTGACTTTAAAAATTCAAGGGGGATTGTTATTTCTTTCTTTCTCTCTCCCTTGCCTCGGTCATGTTCTACGCTTCGTCCGCGTGCCCTGCAGAACCATTTCGCCACAATCATGATTGTATTCAGTCAGAACCATATAAAATCGTAACTTTTTAAAAACCCCGGACACATTTTAAAAATCCCGCCGGACGTACCCGGACGCCTTTTAAAAGAGGACAGTGTCCGGGGAAAAGAGGACGGATGGCAAGCCTATCATAAGCCAACATCACCGGTTCCTAATTTTTTGTCTGGATATGAGAGGTGTCCGGTTAAAAGAATGTAGTTGGTATTTCCTTTTTCTTAATACATTTACATATATTTTGAGGGATGTAAAAGTAACAAAACTAAACTAATTTCATTATTATTTTAGTTCCACATAAAGTAGTTGTGTAAAGATGATTAAAAATGAACGAAATTTAAATGATGTAAGTACAAGTTTACATGCACATATAATAAAATAGCTATTGATTTTGTACGTACATATATTACAAACTACTTAAAATTTAAATAAAACTGAGTGGACAAGAACTGAACAAAATTTAAAATGCTTGACTGACGCAGTCTTGCCCTTTTTTGATAAACCAGACAGCTCTAAAAATGACTCTCTATATCTCCCTTATCCCTTGCAAATTGTTTTAAACTAAACAAGCTTCAGGGCCTCATCATAGGAATTTACCAAATTAGAATCAGTTGCAATTTCAGACACTTCTTCTGTATCAGATTCTCCTTTGGTATTTGTATTTTCCAAGTTCACACCATCAATGTTGACTTTGTCTTCTGTCTGCATATCTTTGTCCATGTTTATGATGTGATGTACACTATCGCTCATATGTAAAGCAACTCTTTAAGTTTTAAGTCTTTTGTCCAGAACAATGCGAATTTGATACATTAGATTGTATTAGTTATTAAGTAAAAATAAAAAAATATATTAAGCATAAAGTTTTATTTATTGCATGTTTTAAAAGTACAAAATAAAAACATATTCTAAAATACAAGGGTCAAAAGTAGATCAACTAAAACTGAAACATATTTTATATTTTTCCTTATAATTTAAATGTTTTATTTAGTATCTGGTAGCATATCCCTTATTTTTAAGCACTTCCAAACATCTGTTTCTCATGGACTTCAACAGTTTGTCAATGTAATCTTGAGATATTGAATTCCAAATGATTTGGATTTCTTCGAGTAGTTCTGCCATGTTTGTTATAGTTTTCTTATGAATTCCTCTGTCAATTTCATCCCAAAAGTTTTCTATTTGACTAATGTCCGGACTTTGGGCAGGCCAATCCATAACAGTGACATTCTGTGCAGTCTTTAATTAATTGTGCACTCTTTAATTAATTTCGAGGTGTGCTTCGGGTCATTGTCTTGCTGAAAGACCCACCGAAGACTCATGTTTTCTTCTGCCCATGGCAGCATGTGATTTGCCAAGATGTCTTGGTAAACATATCGGTCCATAATGCCATCAATTTTTACTAATGAACCCATGCCAAACCCCCCGAAGCACCCCCAAACCATAATACCGCCACCTCCATATTTGATCGTCGGCCTTGTGTATTTGGGATTAAACCTTTCGTTGATTGGTCTTCTTACCCAGCAAATCCCGTCTGATTTAAATAGTTTGAACCGACTTTCGTCGGAAAACAAGACAGTTCTCCATTTTTCGTATGACCAGTTAACATGCTCTCTCGCAAAACGTAATCTTGCCTCTCTATTTTTCTTTGATATGAATGGTTTTTTTGCTAACTTTCTACCATACAAACCAGCCTCTTTTAATCTTCGTTTTATGGTACTCACGGATATAGAAACATCTCCTAACTGTTGTTTTATACGGGGTGCGGCCATGACCGGATCCTGGATGGATAACAGTTTTATTTTTCTGTCTACCACACTTCGGAACACCTTCTAAGGTGCCTCTTCTTTTAAAATTTGAAATAACCCTTGATATTATTGGTTTATTAAATTTTAAATCTGCAATTTTACATTGTTTTTCCCTATTTTCAAACTTTTGTAAAATTGTTTGTTTCATCTGCAGCTATAACGACACGCCTTTGGGCATCTTGAATTCTTCCTAATTAAACAATGTGACCAGCGAGATCGATATCACAAAGTATACTAAATAAACAAGTTTGTTGCTCTACATATGATCTGCACAAAAATTAAAATAATCTGTAAAATAAATGCAAACAAAAAATTTCTACAACAACACTAAGGTTTATTATGTTTGGGTAAATACCAAATATATTTTACCAGAATTAAATAATTAGTTTATTTTTAAACATGCATATTTTATGGTTAAATTTAGTTGCTCTACATATGAGCGATAGTGTATATATTGGCCATTTATTGGTACTAATTCTTTAACACCTCTTAAAAATTCAGAAAACGTGGACAGTAGATCATCTTCAGGATCGTATTCAGTTAAGGTAAATTCCCGTTTCTTAAATCCAGCTTTGTTAAAGCAATTCCTTATTGTTGTGGAAGTTACCTTACTCCATGCTGCTTTTATAAAATAGAGGGCTTCTAAAACATTCATAGATTTTAAAAGTCCTGATGCCGATTTGACGCCGTCAAGTTTTGATAAAATATGTTGTAAAACTAAACCTCTATAATAAAATTTGAAATTTTATATTATGCCTTTGTCGAAAATCAAAAAGTCTATATTTGTTCATTATAAATATTACAAATAAACAGTAACATGTAAGTGTAGATAGTACATTTTACATTGGGTGTAGGATGTGTCATAAAACTTTTGAAATTCTGCAAGTATTGGTTCTGCGATGTCGACGGGTGCACACGTGTGCGCACGTTGCTCCGATAGTTTTATCGTCAGTTCCAAGTTAGTTACTTGTAAATTTTGTGATCAAAGTTATCATTTTCAATGTGTGCAGTTAAAAGACCAGTTGTATAAAACAATTAATGATTGTAAGAATTTATTTTGGTACTGTGATGAATGCGCCATATTGGTAAAGGAAAGGCTAAACTTCGTTAAACGAATGGAATATCTAGAGCGTCATGTTGAAGAAAATTATATAAAGACGACTGAAATACTCAACAAGCTGGAAGATACAACATCCACAGGAAAGCAGGAAAATCAATGGTCAAGTATCGTTAAAAAGAATACATTTCCGCCACCAATAATAAAACCGAAGAATACTAACCAAAACAGTGCTACTACAGAAAACGTCACAAAAAATTAATCCATCCAAGATATCAGTTGAAGTAAAAAACCTGAGGCCTGTCGGTCAAGGTTGTGTTGTGATTGAATGCAATGATGGGGATTCCTTAAAAAACTGCAAAACAAGGTGGTTGCTGAACTCTCTGAAAATTACACAATAGAAATTCCAAAAATAGGAAATCCAAAGGTAATCATTGTTGGTGTACAGGAGGCATATTTAAATACAGAGGAAGACTTTATTTGGAGAGTTAAAAATCAGAGCTGCCTGTCGTCATATTAAGAAGATTTTGAATTTAAATTTATTAAAAAGTACACGCCAAAGAATAAACAGTTTAATAATGTAGTCTTAGAAGTACCACCTGAAGTTTTTAAATGTCTTATTAACAATAAAAAGATATTTCTCGACTGGACGGGTGTTCCGATTTATGAGTATCTTAGTGTTTTGCGTTGTTACAAATGTTGGAAATATGGGCACAAAGCTATACACTGTCAATAGCCAAACATTGTCTGTCCATTATGCAGTGCAAACCATAAAAGTGTAGATTGCAAATCAACTGTAAAGGAATGCACTGCGACGCTAATTTTTCATTAAACCAAAACTGATAAAAATAATTTTGAATTTTTAAAATGATCCCTAGTACCAAACTAGGTCAAGCTTAATCACAGACTAGCAACGAATTGTTCCAGGGGAGAATGGTGGCCGCCAGCTTTTAAACAGCGAGATGGGTCGGAGTTAAGATGTTTATTTTAGAGCGCCACGTGATTTTAAATGTTTTACACCATGCCCCTGTATATAGATGTTGTGCGAGGAAAGACAAAAATCACGAATTGTCCAGCCCCGGCTGCAGTCTGCCTTCCACCAACACTCGTTCCGATACTAGTACCAAATAAAACAACACCGCTTAAAACAACAAATTGGTTATATTAATAACAAAAAAAACAGAAATTGGTACAAATTGGTTAAATTGGTGGTCGTGATGACCAATTAAAAATATAATATATAATACCGTGTCGGTCTCTAGGGGTATAACCGGCGCATGCTCAGTCCCCAAACGTGATCACGTCTAAGTTTACAGCACTTTCGCACACCCTGTATTATAACCCCTGACTTAAATCTAACAATAATATGGGACACGATAGGATTCCCACTGGTTAATTACCAAAATAAAAGAATCATTAAATGACACTTATAACTAGTAAGTATCAGTAAGTATCATATACAGTACACAGTAAATTTTACATTAAAGGGGAAAATAAAAAGTAAATTTTACACTTAGGGGGGGGGGGACAGAAAAATCTCGTGTTGCTCCTCGAGGTAAAAATCTTGGAAACTTATTATTATTATTATTATTGAGTTGACGAGCAACAAAATAATGGTCGATATAGGAAAAATGATTTAAAGTTATTCAAAAACTTGCGGTTTCCTTGACTGGAAAGGGCTCAGCCTCTTTTCTGCGGGCGAGGGTGGTGAGCCAGCAACAATCGCTTGAGGTCTGACAGGTCAAGATGGACAATTGTGGTGGTAGAAGTCCTGTAGAAATGACTGGGACAGCTGTGAGTGATCTTAAAAAGCAGGCCGGACGCAAGGAAGGCCGCTCTATCCCAGGAGACGATAAATCCAACTAACACATAAACATAAAACAAAAACCCCTGGAAAGAGAAAACAATCAGCATAACATTCTCTGACCAGTAAATCTTAATTATCAATATTTCTACACTATTTACGACACAATAAATGTACATTTACCTTGGATCTTAATCGGGGTTGTTCAAAATAGCACGTGGATCTTGAGAATTTTGCTCCTTCCAATGAAGTACGGGCGGTCAAATTCCATACAAACTAATACAAAGTTCCCATACATGACCTAAGCCCGCAACAAGTTATTTGGATACACTCCCTAACAAATGGGTACTGCTGAATCATTCACAACAGTGAAATTTCCAAAAAAACTTAATTTTCTCGGTCCACGCCCCAAAAACGTGTCGTGCTAGCACGGAGTCTAATCTTCGTCTAATTCAAGCTTTCCACACCAGTCTACTACCAACCCTCTACTTCCGGAATCTACGCATACGCAGAAACTAAGGGGTCTAGATTATTTTTCGTTTTCCAATCTAACGCGAATTTTATTGCAATTCCATTAGGACAAGTTTCCTCAAGACAAAATAGAATTTTTAAGAATTTTCCGGAGAAATTTCGCATTTTACTTTTGGAGATTTTCACCAAAACGTATCCTAAATTTGGGGGTTCATAGCTATATTACTAGATCTCTCCCTAGATATCAACAAATACCCCAGAACTGGGTGTGTCAGGTCACTTCAAGCAACACCGTCAGGTTATTTCGTCAAGTTGGCAACAGCGTCTTGCTAACGTCACTCTATCCGATAGCAGTGACAGACGTCAGTGTCAGAAGTACATAAACAAAGGGCCTGCAAGGAAAAGATTGAAAGTCGCTGTTCAAACAACACCAAAAACATGAATAACACTGAAAAACAACCACAGTAAGTACAGTAAATCATTCCTCAAACCCTGGTGTCCTGGTAGTGAAAATTAACCCAATGTTTACATCTACACCCACATGACAGTGTTCTAAATACCAATTTATTTTAGGAAATTCGACCAAAACCCAGTCTGAAACCATCTCCAGAACGCCCATCTAAGTGCATTACTTATCCACAAATAACAGTAGTCAATACAAACCAGAAATATTTAGGCGGACCTAATGTAAACAAACAAACTCGAGCATATTTAAGCAAGAAGGGGGCCCTCTAGGAGAAGCTCGTAAAATACAATAGGACTGTATGCAAATAATGCTTGGAATTATGCCAATAGTTGTTACATATATCAGAAATTCAACAATCAATGACAACCAGGCATCTAATTAATCAGTTGGTCAAGCTATCGAGCGAATATTAAGGTAACAATAGTAATGATATCTAAACGACAGCCCTACTTACATTCCTTCTGGCTTTTCTTTTAGTGGGAAGAAAGCCCTGATTCAGAGAAGCATACCTGAAGTCAATCAAACTGTGAGTCTGTAAAGAAGCATGCAACTTTGGTAAAATGATATATCATATTTTAATTTCAAAGAAAACTAGCCAAAAAGACAATTTAAAAATAAGTGAATGTTACTCATAGTAAGTATATTGTACTATAAAGTTGTGAGAATCGTTGTTAATGAATAAATACCTAAAACAGGAGAAAAAAAGGCATATATCTGTATATTACTATAATTTAGCTTCTTTAATAGTACTTCCTTTCTAAATAACAAAAACAACCCACTACATAGTTACTTATAAATTACTGAAATTAAGTGAGAAAATTTAAAAACATAAAACTAGAATTTTGACACGTTACAGCACTAATTGTAAATATGCTCACGATATTTTGAAAATTCCAAATATAGATTTTAAACATACCGTTTTTGACAAAGACTGCATCTGTTATAAAAGGGCACAAGAGCGAGTTAAATCTAGGACAAGGTATATAGAGCCACTAAAAAATGCTTGCAAAGCCACCTGGTCATTGAGTAGCAGCATGTTAATTTTACATATAAATGTCCAAGGACTTACATCACACATACTGGAAGTAAAACAGTTACTACATGATAGAAATCAATTCATTGTTTGTATAAGTGAAACACATATCACACCTGAAATTGATGACACGGAAGTGAACATGCCTGGTTATCAGAAAGTGATCTGCTACTTGAACAGCAGACATACTGGAGGAACCATGATTTACATAAAAAGTTTTCTAAATTTTACAGTGATCATTAACGAGGCAGTTAATTACAATTACTGGACAGTGTTGATAAGGGTGCAGTTTCAGAAAGAGGCGCTTGTGGTGGGTGCTATTTATAGATCCCCAAATGCAAACTGTAGGGAATTCTTAAATTACTTGGAAGAAAAGCTTAGTAATGAAATTATTCATCAGCAAAGAACAGTGCTCATGGGAGATCTGAACATAGACTTAATAAAAAAAGACAATGACGCCAAAAAACTAAGTCAAATTGTACAAGCAGCTGGACTTACACAAATCATTACAAAGAAACAAGAACTACTAATATGTCGTCCACACTCATTGATCACATTATTACCAACGACTTTAAGGCCAAAGAAGTTCCCAGAGATTTTCCATCATTAAGTGACCACGAAGTCATTGGTGTTGCCTTGGAATTTCATAATATCACTGACAAAACAAGGTTTATTTTCAAGAGAAACTTAAGTAATGCAGCAATTTCCAGCTTAATTGGGGAATTAATAGGAGCAAACTGGAACTACACCTCTACAGACGTAAATGAAATTTATATGGATTTTATTCATATAATCCAAGTGACAGTAGATAAAATAGCTCCAAGACAGAAACATAATATAGTATCAAAATATCCATGGATTACGAGAGCGGTAAAACAGGCTCAAGATAATAGAGACAGAGCATTCACAAGTTTATATGTACTAAAAGTGATCAAATCAAACCCAATCAAACACATATCACACCTGAAATAGATGACACGGAAGTGAACATGCCTGGATATCAGAAAGTGATCTGCTACTTGAACAGCAGACATACTAGGGAAACTATGATTTACATAAAAAGTTTTCTAAATTTTACAGTGATCTGTAACGAGGCAGTTAATTAAATTACTGGCCAGTGTTGATAAGGGTGCAGTTTCAGAAAGTGTGGTGGGTGCTATTTATAGATCCCCAAATGCAAACTGTAGGGAATTCTTAAATTACTTGGAAGAAAAGCTTAGTAATGAAATTATTCATCAGCAAAGAACAGTGCTCATGGGAGATCTGAACATAGACTTAATAAAAAAAGACAATGGCGCCAAAAAACGAAGTCAAATTGTACAAGCAGCTGGACTTACACAAATCATTACAAAGAAACAATATGTCTACTAATACTACTAATACTACTACTACAACTACTACTACTACTAATACAACTAAACTAATAGTACTAATATGTCGTCCACACTCATTGATCACATTATTACCAACGACTTTAAGGCCAAAGAAGTTCCCAGAGATTTTCCATCATTAAGTGACCACGAAATCATTGGTGTTGCCTTGGAATTTCATGATATCACTGACAAAACAAGGTTTATTTTCAAGAGAAACTTAAGTAATGCAGCAATTTCCAGCTTAATTGGGGAATTAATAGGAGCAAACTGGAACTACACCTCTACAGATGTAAATGTAATTTATATGGATTTTATTCATATAATCCAAGTGACAGTAGATAAAATAGCTCCAAGACAGAAACATAATATAGTATCAAAATATCCATGGATTACGAGAGCGGTAAAGCAGGCACAGGATAATAGAGACAGAGCATACACAAAGTTTATATGAACTAAAAGTGATGAAGATTGGAAGGACTATTAAACCAAACGAAATAGAGTTACTTCTTTAATAGGTACGTACTGAAAAAACAAAGTACTATGATCAAAACATAGATAGGTGTAAAGGAGAGGAAAAAAGATGTGGAGAACACTAAAAGACTTGGTAGGAAAGGACAATCAACAAACCAATTTTAAGGACATCGACTATGGAATGTATGATGGGCCAATAGTGGAGAATTTTAATAATTTTTACGCTGACAGTATAAATGAAATTTCAAATAGCATAGAAAAAAACAATGGAATTGTAACATAGACAGAAATTACGCGAACAGTTTGGCCAACTTCGAACCTGGGAATTTTTCGGAACTTAAAAAAGTTGTTTTTGGGTTTAAAAATAAGAGCACCAGTGATGAGTCACTAAACATCAAATTAGTTAAGGACCTCTTTTATGTCATAGGATATCCTCTTCTTTATTTGATTAATACCTCTTTACAAACTGGGAAAATACCAAGTGAAATAAAAACTAATGTTATAATCCCTATACTTACCTAAAGTTTCTAGACCTAAAATTCCATCCGAATTCAGGCCAATTAATTTACTGCCTGTGGTAGATAAGATCATTGAAACATTCGTTTGTCGACAAATGCGGAATTATTTTGAAGGCAATCAGTTCTTGTTTGTGGGACGGTCAGGATTTAGGAGTAACCATTCTTGTGAGTCAATTTACAATATATATTGTCATATTTCCCCAGATATTCATCATTTTTTCCAAATTTCTGAGATAGGTAGTTAGGACGTTTTAACTAAGGAGGGCAGCGCTCGTCTAACCTGGCATCCCCTGATCACGCGTCCTTCACGCAGTTTTATTGCCCTTTCTGTTCGGCGGTTTAACTATAGTTGTACTTCACATAAATAGGTCATTATTATTTTGTAATTAAATTGGATTTGCTTTCATACAAGATGTGCAATTTGAAATGACATTTTTTAATTGCTGCTTCAGTTCAAGAACGCTAGTTTTAAAAAATTATTTAAAAGTACCTAAGACTTTAAATTTTGCTCTTTTGGCTCTTTGGATGTGTTGCGTTTTGATTTTTAATCGTTTTTAAAAGCAGAAAGTTCAGTTAGTAGGAATAATGCTCATCTCATTAATAACGATTATAATTACCAATTTTGTGTTAACGGTATAAAATAGTCTGTTTCGTTCTGCTGACAATTCCAACCCATTTCCCGAGTGTGTGGTCCAAAATTGTCGCATATTAAGTAAATAAATTGCTATTAAATTAAAAAACACATTTTTAGTAAAATGCTTCCTTGGAATTAAAAATACTTTGGATTCTTTTCGGTTGTCACTAAAACTGATAAAAAAAATGAGATGTCACGGTAAAATTTGAAGTTTGGTCACGCCGCGGCTGGATTGTTTGTTTCCCCTTTATCCTACTAGAGCCCATGATGTCAGGCTCTTTAGGAGCGTCGGATATGGGCTGGTATTAGGGCATAAAATAAAAAATGTGCTTCTTTGAGGGGAAAAAAGTATTGGGTATGTCTGTAGACTACCCAAGGAGTCACATATTTTAATATATTAAACCATTTCCATTCCCATATCACATTTCCAAACCATTTCCGTAATGCTGTCACAATTATTGATGTGCTAAAATTAGCATACTTATAGTCTTGTTCAGTCGAGATTGACATATTGACCAATATTTTTATAATTCATAAAAAAATAGTATGTGTTATGGCGAGACGGCTCTTTCCATGTGCTTTCCGTGAGCTAACTTCTGCCACTTTCCAGCCTGTACATTTATCACTCAGTCCTATACACTAGCGAAAACCTGCTTAATTTAAAGAAAAATTCTGATTTCCATAATTACAGGACACGAAACATGTATGATTTAATAATTAAATTCCTTATAACCGATTAAAATTAATGGCAAATAAATCCATGTTATGCATGTTTGCCTAAAATTTATATAGTTATTTACAATACTTGTATACTGACGCCCTGATAAGTATTGTTAACATAATTTCCAGTAATATATTGATAATAATTTTATTTTTCGATTTATACAACTGAAAGCTAGCGTGGTAATAAGAGTAAAACGGAGATCCCACGGAACGAAATACTGGACAATACAACGGGATAAGACAATATTATTCATGTGTGAACAAAAACTATTTCACGACAAAACAATCTGTTATTCTCCGATATAGCCCGGCTTTCTATCTACCAAGACGATGGCTTCTTTCCTTATTGTCTGGTCATCATGTGAACACACTCGGGTCAAGACAGTACGACAGTAGGTAAACGTAAAAGTATATAATTAAATTGAAAGGCACGGACTCGTGGATCCATGACTATAACGATGAAATGAGCACTGTCTTGTCATACACAAATAAGTTGTTCACGAAGCACGGGACAATCTAATATTGTTCTCTCCCGCCTATTGTCACTGTGTATACCCATGTTAATTTATCCAATGAGCCAAGGTACGGGAAGTGCAGACCAAGTCATTATAGGCAAGGTGACCGCGCACAGAAGCCAATTTATGGACCAAGAATCTTGGCGCATCACTAGAGACCACATGAGAATAATGGGAAATTCGCCTGCCTTTGTGCGAGGTCAACATTTTAAAAATTTCTGTCTGCTGCTAGGCTTCTTGTCGATGTTAAAAAATAAATATGTTTTTTTTTTTCTTTTCCCATTCTGGATATTATACCTACTTTTACAAGAGTTAGTGTGTTAAGTGTTGCTATAGTTGGATTACTCTAATTTGACGGGTACGTCATTAAGTAAAGCATTTTTATCTAATACATCCCACGTAGACTTCAAGCCTAAGTACTAACGTACCGTGGGAGTCGGAAAGAAGGGAAATGTAGTCTATTGACACGGGATTTAAAGGATTGGAGGTTGGGAAAGGGAAAACATCTGCAGGCAATTTATTCTATAATCTATGCCCTAGGTATAAATGAGCGAGAGAAGTGGTCTGTTCTAGGCTTTTTTAGCTGGATAGTAAAGGGATGCATATGTAACACGCCTCTTGTTCTGTTAGGAACAGTCAAGGAGGGAATAATATCGACTAGTTCTTCCGAGCAAAATCCGTGGAAGTACCGGTAGAAAATGGGATAAATCCCCAACAGCGCGGCGACTAGCGAGAGAAGGGAGTTTTCTTATGATGACTCGGTCATTGATGAGTCGGTCATTGATGAGTCGGGTGACTCTTTTGGATTAAATCAAGGATGTTAAGTGTCTAGGGTGATGCCGCTCCCCAGATGTGGAAACAGTACTCTAGGTTAGGTCTTATTTGGGAAATATATGGAGTGTGTAAGTTGGAAGGGGAGAAGTATTTTCTGGCTCGAAAGAGAAAGCCAAGCTTTTCAGCTGCCGATGTGGCTACTGAAGTAATGCCAGCTGAGATCATGTTCGAAAGCGACGCCAACAAGATCGAACGCTTCATTGTTCTGTAGGGCTTGACCATTCATGTGGGTGGGGTAAGCGTTGCCAGATTTTTTGCGTGACAGGAAGCAAGACTGGGTTTTGGAGGCATTGAACTTAACAAGGTTCTTGGTACCGTAGTCTGAGACCAATTGAAGATCCTGGGAAAGGCACAGGTGCATAGATCTGCGTCTATTATCCAACTCTTGATTCGAAACGGTCTGGAAAAATGAATATTGGAGTGAAGAGTACTATCGTCGGCATAACTGTGGATGGGATTGGTAGTTGAAGAGAGGAGGTCATTAATATGAAGAAGAAATAGGGTTGGTGCCAGGACTGAACCTTGGGGGGCGCCAGCATTGATAAGATGAAAGTTTGATGAGTGACCGTCAACCACAACAGATACGTGCCGATTAGAGAGGAAGCTACCGATCCAGGTACATAGTTTTGTAGGAAGACCGTAAGAAGGTAGTATGTTGAGGAGTGCGGCATGCCATACTTGGGCTAAGGCCTTGGAAATATCAAGAGCAACAATCTGAGATTCGCCGTGAAATTCGAGAGACTTGTTCATAAACGTAACTAGCTTTGGTTTCTCGGGGGGGGGGGGGGGCTTCTAGGTCGAATTGCTACTGACAGAGGTAAAACTACACCAGTGTAACTTACTTTGGAGGAGGCTTTTTAATATTTCTGGGGGCTTAGCCCCCCACGACCCCCCTAGGTACGTCTATGGACTTGTTCCAGTTATGTGTGACAAAGCTAAGGAGATCAGCTGTGAATCTTTGGTGACGAAATCCGTACTGTCTGCCATGGATGAGTTTGTGTTTTTCTAGATTCTTTAGAATTTGCAAGTTGGTCGCTTTCTCCATAACTTTGCTGACAACAGAGAGAAGAGAGATAGATCTATAATTGGATGCAAGGGACTTGGAACCTTTCTTCGGGAACAGAGAGAAGAGAGATAGATCTATAATTGGATGGAAGGGACTTGGAACCTTTCTTCGGGACAGGCTGCACACAAGCAGTCTTTCAGCTATCTGGGAAGATACCCTTGTCATAAGAGATCTGGAAAAGACGAGGTTTAATTTTAGTTGTGAAGTAACCATCAAATTAGATTAATGCAACAATGCAACTATAAAGAAATAGATTTATAGTTTTTTGTTATAATGTTTAACACAATATTTTGCCAATTATTTTTGTGTATTTCTTTAGGTACCAGAAATAACGAAGGCAAATACTATCTATTGGCAACCACATAATTTTGTCCGAAATATTGCATCATGTAAGTATTTTAGATACATATCTCGGAAATATACAGAGTATATGTGTTTTTTAAGCAAATGTGAACTATGCCCCCAAAGTACAACAAGCAGCACCAAATTTCTGTGGCACTGCAGTCATAAATTCCGATTTTAAGACAATCCAGTTGAAAGATTACAAAGGAAAATATGTTGTATTGGTCTTTTACCCACTTGACTTGTAAGTATGATACTATTTTTTTTTATTTCATTTTGTACACCCATATTTACATCACGAATTTTAGTCTGATAAATACGCTGTTACAGTATCAGAACCAGTAAAAAGCAAGGTTGCAGGCGAACTTACTGGACTATTTTGACAAAAAAGCAAATGTTAATATTCAAATTCAAATTGGTTTTTCATTTTAAAAATTACAATAATTGTAATGTACACACGTCAAAGGAACAGAATATAAAATTACAAATAATACTGAGGTCACTTGACAGACATTAAAGCTAACACCTAAATACATTTCAGCACACTCAGGCACTGGAACTATCCAACACAAAATAAATATCCTGTGTTTAAAAACAATTAACTCTAAACAAAATCAAAGAAAGTAAAAAAAAACAACACTAACAACTATTATCTTTGAGAAAAGTATTTAAAATACTCTTCATTAGAATAACATACATTTAATATTAAAAATTGTTTTATTTGTTGCTTACACCTGGGAAGTGACGATTCCCTTATTTCTGCAGGTAGCACATTAAAGAATTTTATCGCCCAGTAGCCTGGGCCATTTTGACACCTCTTTAGTCTCCGATATGCTGGTATTAGATTACCCCTATTTTTGGTTGGATACGCATGCAATAAACAAGACACATGTACTATTGCTATACAAGAGATGCAGGTAATGAAACTTGTAATGACAACATTTGCTTGATTTATGGACAGAGTTTAAAAAGAAAGTTCAATTGAATATCAAAATCACGCTATGGAATAAAGTGTTGTGCAATCCACGTCTGTTACGGTAAATAGGTCAGTCAGATATATTTTGAAACATACTTTAATCGTTGAGAAGTTCCAGTCTTGCCTCCCGCGTCGCTCTGTCCTTAAATAACTCGTACTGTAACAAGTCACTTGCCAAACTAGTAATACAAATAACTAATTCTTAATAAAATTTGCCGTCCAGTGGAATAATTTTGCATTCTCCTTGCATACAATATAGTTATTGTTTCGTACAGGCTAATGCTTCTTTGAGCACAGACTGCCAAAACAAATGAGGGCAAACACAAATCTTATTGTGCTACTAACAAAGACTGTAACATAGGGAGATAAACTAAGTTTCTTATTTTTTATTATTTATTGAACTATCAAATTGCCTTATAAATATATCGCAACATAACTATTGATAATAACATTCATTACATCTGAAATATATTTTAATTTACCATACATTTATCAAAACCAAAACCTAATTATTATTATTATAAATTGTCAGATTTATTTACCAAAATACATAAATTTAAAACTAAGTTTGATTAACATTCAACTGACTGACATTCGTCTAAATGTTTATAATTTTTAGTAAACCAGTCCTTACATTTAAGGTATGTTAAGAAAATTAAACCATTAAAAAACATTACAAGGAACAGCGTTACCTTTGTTGTCAAGTGTTGTGTAGTACTCCACCTTTCCTTTAGTTTATACTCAATTTACATTTGTTGATAGTAACATTAGTCCCGTTTGTTGATGATCAAGAATCTTGCAGCTATTACCACATTGACAACGGAACTATAGAATAAATTTACTAATAACTACACTCTGTGTAGATAACTTAGAGACAGAATAAATTTAGTGTTTACTTTTAGTTAAGAACATTGACGACAAAGTCGTCCTTGGAGAGAGTGGCACGTTGCATCCTTTGCAAACAGTCACAAAGCACTTTACTAGTCATCAAGACCCGACTGATTATTATTAATCATTAAGACGAACTGATTATTAGTCGATAAGACACAAACTGATTTATTAGTTGATAAGATACGAACTGATTACTGGTCGATAAGACACGAACTGATTATTAGTCGATAAGACACAAACTGATTTATTAGTCGATAAGACACGAACTGATTATTAGTCGATAAGACACGAACTGATTATTGGTCAATAAGACACTAACTGATTATTAGTTTATAAGAACCAAGAATTCTTCAAACCATTCCGTCAGTGCTGAACATATGGCATTCAACACAACTACCACTCCACCTTGTGTGAAGCGTACTCCTTTTTTTGGCTCTTTCTGTTTGATTTCTGCTGCATACAGCCAGCGATCACTTGCAGGTTTTCACTACCTGAAGCACTAGTTTTACAGTCACTACAACCCAAAGAACTGATTTATGGTCTTCATGACCCAAAGACAAAGTTGACTGCATCTGCTGCATACAGCCAACGATCACTTTCATGTTTTCACAACCTGAAGCACTAGTTTTACGGTCATTACAACCCAAATAACTGATTTATGGGCTTGCCACACTGGCACGACCCGAAGAACAAAGTTACTCACACTAACTTATTCGTGTTGACCGCACAGGGTTCAAATTTCTGATTGAAGTGGTTGACTAAAAGTATTGACTAATAGTGATGCCTTCATTTGGCTTTGCATCCTGTATAGTATGCATTCTCTCTCTTCTTCACACAGCTCGCGTCACTCATTTTCTCCCTCTTAACCTTTTAGAACTTCAAAGAATTCAACCGACCAAAAAGTGTATTCTACGCCATCAATGAAAAAATAGTACTTTCAGATCACTTAAATTTTTCCCAATACACTTATAGGAGAGAGTGGCTTGATGTTAAATATAACATTACAATTGGCAGAATGCAAAACTATTAATTACATAATTAAAAAATGCAATTTTTACTCCATGGTAGGGTAGGGAGCGACATCTATGACATCTAGTCTGAGACCGTAAGCGTACTCCTTTTTTTGGCTCTTTCTGTTTGATTTCTGCTGCATACAGCCAGCGATCACTTGCAGGTTTTCACTACCTGAAGCACTAGTTTTACAGTCACTACAACCCAAAGAACCGATATATGGTCTTCATGACCCAAAGACAAAGTTGACTGCATCTGCTGCATACAGCCAACGATCACTTTCATGTTTTCACAACCTGAAGCACTAGTTTTACGGTCATTACAACCCAAATAACTGATTTATGGGCTTGCCACATTGGCACGACCCGAAGAACAAAGTTACTCACACTAACTTATTCGTGTTGACCGCACAGGGTTCAAATTTCTGATTGAAGTGGTTGACTAAAAGTATTGACTAATAGTGATGCCTTCATTTGGCTTTGCATCCTGTATAGTATGCATTCTCTCTCTTCTTCACACAGCTCGCGTCACTCATTTTCTCCCTCTTAACCTTTTAGAACTTCAAAGAATTCAACCGACCAAAAAGTGTATTCTACGCCATCAATGAAAAAATAGTACTTTCAGATCACTTAAATTTTTCCCAATACACTTATAGGAGAGAGTGGCTTGATGTTAAATATAACATTACAATTGGCAGAATGCAAAACTATTAATTACATAATTAAAAAATGCAATTTTTACTCCATGGTAGGGTAGGGAGCGACATCTATGAACCAGTAGAAGTTTCATCACTCCAAGTTGGCGTCATTATCATTCGATGCCATATGGAAATCTTAAAGGGCCACATACACGTATGGTGCAGGCGCCAGAATTTAGTTTATTTCCCATGTTATGAAATGTTTTCACAACATAGTCCCCCCCCTTTGAATGCCTGTGGCATTCAAAAGATTTGAAAAGATAAGAATAACAACAGACCTTAGACACACGGTCTGATAAAAAAATTAACTAAGAGTATTGACACAACTAAGAATGGAAATTGACACTATTGGTAATAACATTTGACACATTTGAGTTAAATTAAAATTTGACATAAATAGGGATGCGTGAAGTTTGACATAATATGGTTTAAGATTGATTGACATGACCAGATAATGAATTTGACATAATTGGTTTTAGGCGGTGATAGCACTGTATGAGCTGGAGAGAAAAATGGAATTTTGTCTAATCCAGAGGTGGTGATTAACACCGAAATAAAGCGGGTTCCCAACTGCGTCGAACAAAGCGTTATCAAAGAGGACACTGAAACGACTTACTTCTAGGTGTCTTGAGCTGGCTCGGCTATTCCATCGGTGCTTTACAAGGTCCCTTTGGAGGCCGCTATATCACCGTCATTTAGACACAGTTACACATAAATTGTTCACTACACTGGACGGGTGTCAAAGCGTTAACCATGGGGGGTGGAAATCACTCGACTGGTGAGAAATAGCGAAAACGTAAGAGAATTGCGTGAGTACCTTCTCGTGGTGAAGGTTGTACTTTTGAAAATAGGTGAAAACGGATGTGCGATTCTCCAAGCCGTTCAGTGTCTTGTCCACTCTTATTAAAAACCTAACGCAATTAGAGACACATATTGAAACGAAACAATTGGGTTTATGACTGAGTGACATGATCAGGTAATGAATTTGACATGATTGGGTTTAAGATTGATTGATATGATCAGGTAAGGGACATAGTTTAGTAATATTTCTGACAAACTCTCCATGTTGATTTCTCAGTTTGACTACTCGAACGTTATTGTCTTTACTGGGGTAAACTTCCAGAATCCTGGCTAAAGGCCATTTTAACGGGGGGCGCCTTCAACTTTTTTCTCTTCAGCAAAATGTGAAGGAGACTTGGGTATTTCTTCCACTTGCCAAAATTTTACAAGTATCTGATCTAAAGAATCAGGCTTAGTATTAACGAACATAGAGACACGGTCAGCAGGTTGCTCGTAACAAACTTGTGGTGAAGTATGATTACCATGATTTAAAATTGCTGGAGATGGTCCAGCGATGACCCAACCGAAGCAGATATTTTGTATAACTGGATGATTCCAATCCGCACCAATCAAAATGTCAATGTCACCTGGAACGTCAAAAGACATATCAGCAAGTTCAAGGCCATCTGGTATGTTCAATTTGTTTGTGTCAATTGACACTTGAGGAAGTTGACAGGTTATTTCTGGAAGTACAGCACAAGTTGCTTTGAACCTTTTCTTATTTACACTAGAATGCAATACTAGATCTAACATTTCTTGTGGCTTTTGTGAAATTCCACTAATATTTAGTGACTTTTTGTACGGTTTAAACTTTAATTTTTTAAGCAAATCTTCTGTTACAAAAGAGCTTTGACTTGCAGGGTCTAACAGCGTTCTTACATATACATGATGACCAGAATTATTGTAAACAAAATCTCTTGCAGTAGCTAAAAGCACATGTGATTTACTAGAAGCCATTGCAGATACAGAAACTGCACTTGACTTTTCTCTGTGATGTTGATTTTGATTGGTACGAGAATTGTTTTGCTTATTTTGACTGTGTGTTTCACTAGTAAGAGAAGTAGTTTTATCACCACTCCTATTGCCAACTGTGGAAGCAGGAGGTGACACTGCATTATGAATTAAGGTGTGGTGTTTTTGAGAATACACAGTACAATTTTGAGTGCTTTTGCACTGCGATCCGCTGTGAGCTACTCCAATACAGTTATAACAAAGAGATTTAGATCTCACAAATTTGTGCTTTTCTGGCAAAGTCAAATCTTTGACAGCTATAAATTTTATGATACACTTCATTGTAATAACTGCATTTTAGTTTTACTTCATTTTTTAATGACTGAAATTTAATCTGATTTTTCGATGTACCTTGACCATCACTTCACAAACACCTGTATGTAACGGTGTTCGTGATGAACGCCTTGGCTCTAATGTTTTGTTAGATGTCTCTGACAGTCGGTCATGTGACCCCGTCATTTTGTGCGGTCATGACGTTATGACCGTCACGTCACATTAACAAATGACCATCAGGTCATTTAACCTAACCTTAAATTTCATGTTTCGACGCAATAGTAAAAATCAAGCAAGAAAAGTCACGAGCGTCGTAGAAATGAAGACATCACGCGTGCTATGTCGCGTTTTAGAATATTCCTGGCTTAATTCTAAAACTAGACCGAGCCCGCGCGATATCTTCATTCCGATGACGCTCGTGGCTCTTGCTTGATTCTTACTCCTCTGATGTTGCTTCCTTAAGTAACGCTGTGTCCTCCGATTTAGGCAAAGTGAAAGTATGCTGTGATGCAAACCTTTAATCACTTAACATCGATAAAACCAGCCTTGTTTGTTTCGGATGTGATTTGGACCGTTTGATGATGGGTGACATTTTGCTAGACAAACGACAGCATGGTAGGTTTCTTAGACTGACTATTGACAGTAGTTCGACGAACACATTTTTGCCCTTGGCAGCAGATTATCCTCGGGATGAGTAGTGTATGATAGTTCCTTTTGCGTCCCCCGGGGGAGCTCCTTATCTTGTAATCTATGACGTTATATCTCGGACACCATTGCGCATGAGTCAATTTCAAGTAAGTCATCGGAGTCTACGTCAGTGTGGCTTACGTCAGCAATATAAATGTCACTTGTGATATGTCAAATGACACCTGTCACTTGTCAAATGTCAGAATTAAAATCTAACATAGGCCACGTGTTGAGGATGACGTCATAAGACATGGGAAGAAATTTGTCAGCTGTCACTTGTCATCTTCGATGTGTCAACTGTTACCTGTCACTTGTCAAAGGTGAAAATCGAAAATTATCATATGTCACGTGTTCGGGATGACGTCAGAAGGCGTTTAAAAAAGGAATGACGTTGATCGGCCATTTGGTTCCGGAGATATAGTTTTTTGCGATTAGCAACCTAACAGTTGAAGGTGGACAGACGAAATTCGCATGTGGGATAGTTGCCGAAAGGACCTTTCGATTGGTGAAATTATTTTTCAAAAATCTCGATAGTTCCGGAGATATAGTTTTTTTGCGATTAGCCACCTAACGGTTGAAGGTGGAGAGGTGAAATTCGCATGTGAGATAGTGGACGAAAAGACCTGTCGATTGGTGAAATTATTTTTCAAAAATCTCGACTGGTAACAAAAATAAGATATCAAAATTTCAACATCACTGTATAATAGATTTTCGATTAATTATATAAATTATGAATATTATTGCAGTTAATAACAACAAAATATGTATTACTACATCTGAACTTACTAGGATGTGGTTGTCATTTCCGGCCGATAAAGGTATCATTAAATTTGTTTTAAGCTCATGCATGGTGACAACATCATAGGCAACGGATGTTGATCAATAAAACCACCAATTATAAATTATTAATTTATTTTAAACAGCAAAATATGCATCATACGAACTTGTTAGGACCTATCAGTTCCGGCCGATAAGGTTATCGCTTGCAGAGCATAAAATTGGGGATTTGCGAAGTTCAGTCGACTTTTGAAATTGATTGTGTGTGTATGTGCGTTAAGTTTTTTTTTCAGACATTAATATTTTTCTTTGTTAAGTGAGTGTGCTGTTAAATTTTGGGTAAGTACCGATTGATATTAGCTTAAAGTTTTGAGGTATTCACTCATTAGCAAAAAAAATTTAATATTTAATATTTCCAAGAATATTAGTGCCGCTTTGTCAGGAAAAACGAAATAGTCTATCGATGCGACTGTCTTACGATCTTATTACACAAAATTATTATTTTAAATTTCCGTTTGAGTAACAACATGGAAACATTTAGTTATTTGCACTAATATTGTATCTGGATCTAGGGATAAAAGTATTTTTGTCTTAAACCCTTTTTATTTTTAAACTATAATAACCTGATGAAGTATTCTTTATTTAAGGTACCTTTTGTTGTTTATGCCGATTTTGAGACAATCCTTGAACCTTTACCTACGTAGCAAAATATGTTAGATCCCGATACTTCCTACACTTTGAGGACGTTCCGTACTCGTTCGGCTACTACATCAAATGCGACTTTGACGATGCCCACTGAACTTACCGGAGTTATAGAGGGCACGATGTACATAAGGAATTTGTAAAACAATTAGAGAGTGATTGTAAATCACTCTATAAACGCTTTATGAAGACAGTAGTACCCATGTGACCTATTTCTGCGGAACAAGAGATTGAGTATCAAAATGCTACACTGTGTCACATTTGCGAGAAGCCATTTGATGTAGCAGCAAACTATAGAGTGCACGAACATGATCATGTAAGTGGAATCTACCGTGCTCCCGCGCACTCTGTATGTAACCTAAATTACAAAATCCCACAGTTTATACCAATCTTTTTCCACAACATGTCTGGTTTTGATTCCCATCTGTTTGTCAAGGAATTGGCTTCCAACGAAGAAAAGTTGGACGTTATCCCCCAAAACGAGGAAAAATACATTTCCTTTACCAAACACGCGTTGGTGGATAACGTCGTAAATAAAGAAGGAAAACAACGACAGGTATTTTTAAAGTTGCGCTTCCTAGACAGTTTTCGATTCATGGCCAGCGGATTGGATAAATTAAGCCAAAATTTAAAACCTGAACAATGTCGGGAAGTTAGAAAATATTTCGCGGAAGAAGATAAATTTGAACTTATTCGACAGAAGGGTGTCTTCCCATATAATTACGTGGATTCATTTGCAAAATTAGATGATACCAAACTTTCCTCACATGAAGGTTTTTACAACCAATTAAAAAAAGAGGATATTAGCAAAGAGGATTACGAGCGTGCTTGGAAGGTATGGAATCTGTTTGAATGTAAAACTTTAGGTGAATATTCAAATCTTTATTTAAAATCCGACGTATTAATATTAGCAGATGTATTCGAAAGTTTTAGAGACGTGTGCCTAGATACTTACCACCTCGATCCTGCGCGGTATTTTAGCGCACCAGGACTCTCGCTAGAGGCGCCCCTTAAGGCGACGGATGTAAAGCTCGAGTTACTGACAGATCTAGACATGGTACACTTCATTAAACACGGGATTCGTGGTGGGGCCAATCAGTGTAGTGTGAGAAAAGCTTTTGCGAATAACAAATTTGTTCCTCATTATGACGCTTCTAAACCCAACTCTTACATCATGTACTTAAATGCAACCAATCTGTATGGTGCAGCCATGTCACAATATTTACCAACGGGAAACTTTAAGTGGCTGGATGAGTCCGAAATTCAAAGTTTAGATTACATGAATGTCGCGAAAAATTCTAAAACTGGCTATGTACTAGAGGTAGATTTAGAATATCCGAAAGAATTACATTTTTTGCATAACGAACTGCCCTTTTTCCCACAATCGATTGCAGCACCAGATTCAAAATTTCAACACATTACAAAATTAATACCCAACTTTCTTACAAAAGAAAAATATATTATTTATTATCAAAATTTGCGGCAAGCTTTAGACTATGGACTTAAGCTTACAAAAATTCATCGCGTTATATTTTTCGATCAATCACTCTGGCTGAAATCGTACATTGACCTAAACACAGCGATGCGGAATAAGGCTAAAAATAAGTTTGAGAAAGACTTTTTGAACTTGAACTTTGAACAACGCTGTGTTTGGGAAAACAATGGAAAATGTGGAGAAACGCGTAGATGTCAAGCTTGTTTCTCATTGGGAAAATGTTGGTAGGAGATTGGGAGCCGGAGCGTGGATCGCGAAAAAACACTTTAAAGACCGCACTATTTTTAAAGAAAACCTGGTATCAGTCCAGATGAAAAAACAAAAAGTTGTGTATAGTAAACCTATTTACGTAGTTTTTGCAATCTTGGACGTTGCCAAAACAATTATGTACGACTTTTTGTACGGGAATATTAAGCCAAAATACGGCAACAACGCGGTTTTGCTCTACACGGACACTGATTCCTTGATTTTAAAAATTACAACCGAAAATTTCTATAATGACATGAAAGAAAATTTAGACAGATTCGATACTTCCAACTACTCACAGAACAACCCACATAATGTTCCTGTAAACCAATCAATTTTGGGTAAAATGAAAGATGAGTATGCAGGAAAAATTATTTGGGAATTCTACGGAACCGGGGCGAAAGCTTATTGTGTAAATGTTGAAGGGGAATGCACGAAAAAGGCTAAAGGGGTTCCTGACTACGTCACTAAAAACAGCTGACTAGACGATTACCGAGAAGCGGTACTACCGCTTCTAGCAAGCGGTTGGCAGGGATGGCGCCGGAGCAGGGGGGCGCACTACGGCGCGACGGTTTCGCTTAATCGTCAAGGCATATGTATCACCTGATTTTGATACTAATAAGAATAAGATCGAAAAAATTATATTCAAAAACATAAACTGAGATAAAATAACATTACATTTAAATTTATGCAATTAAATTTCATTGTCGTTAAGTCATCTTGATTAACTGTAAATGTGCAATGTGCTTATTTTGTGGAAATAAGTCTGATTTGATTTGGGTACACATTTCTTTTTTTTTAATAAACAAAATCTGCAAATTATTATCAAATAAAAATAAACTTGCCAAGAACCTAACTTAAGAATTTTACACTTACACTTGTAAAGTTTTTAACACAATAACAATTTTTTAAATTAATTCATTTGATAATAAAAATCCGTTTTGACTACGAATACATTTTGTAAGTTACTGAACACTCGCCCGCTCTTTTTAGCAAAGAGGGGGCGCTATTTTCAAGTCTTGCCAGGGGCGCCAGTCACCCTAGCTACGCCTCTGAGCGGTAGACGTAAAGGGAACTCAAGTGCATCGCCGAATGAACACCTTCCGTTCACATTTAAACGATATGTATGTCGATCTGAAAAATAAAGTAGCACTGTCACACGCGGACGACAAGCGTTACATTATTCCCAATTCCGAGTACACACTCGCTTGGGGTCATCGAGACATAGCATTTTACAAGGAATCAGAATTCCTCAAGACTGATCACTGACAGCTAACTTTGTGTCAATCAACTTTGGTAGTTCAATGTAAGACTTTAGAGGCTGTGTTATTTGGTTAGATATTTACTTTATTATTTATTGTATTCATTTATTTCACCGTAGTCTATCTTATTTAATAGTTTATCCTTTTTTTTATTTTTATATTGTTTGTTTATTTTAATATTTACAGGCCACTGTTCGGTCACTTATTTTTTAATTTTTTACACGTTAATAAATGCCTGTTTTTGTGTTTATATTGGCGTCTTATTTCCTTAGAACAAAGAAAAAAACAAATTGACATTAGACTATTTATTTAGTAACAGGATAATATTCAATAGTAAGCTTATACAATTCATACATATGTTTTGCAAATAGGTGTATTAGCTTCTCAGTCCATCGAAATATATACTTGTCTGTTGTGGCATCTTCAAACTTGAGACTTCTCTGATCACCATTGCGATGAAACACTAGCGTGTACTGTCCAATTATCATAAATATATCTACACAATGGGTATTGAAACAATCAAAAGTGCTTAAGAATTCTTCAAGCTCATCACTAGAGAAAGAAATTTTGCCATAACCAATAGTATCCAAAATTACTTGTTTGCACTCCTCTTCTGACGTAGTAAAAATGACAGTTATAAAGTCGTCAATCTCGTAAACTCGGTTAGGCTTTTTCTTAAGAACTGCCACTGGAACATCGAGGCATCTTAAAGGAGATTCAAACACCTTATCCCATTCAGAGGATGAGGAGGAAGAGGAGACCGCCATAGGTCAGTCTTGAACGGTAAGTTCAAAAAATTTTCTTACTAAATATCTATTATCGTCACACCGTTTGATGTCTCTTCTTAGCTTGCGTATTTTTTTCAAATGGTCTAATTTAACTGCCAAGTCGACTGTCTTTGTCATAAGCTCGAGACTAAATGCTTAAATTTCTCAAGGGGTTCTAGTAATATAGGATAAAATTAAACATGTGATACAATTTATCGTCTTTATTTAGATAAAAATCATAAATATATTCATACAAGATTTTTGCATTATTAACACTACAAGTACAATATTCTAAACCATGATAAGAACAAGAGGTTTTACTTAGAGATAATTTCGGCACATTAACACTGTCCCTAGTAAATTCTAAATAAACAATATCTGGTATATTCTTAAGATATTTCATCGTAGCAAAAGTTTCAAGTAAAAAGGCCTTCTTTACATGTCCCTTTACATAGATGACATCAACATCTCGATGATCTTTGTAGATAATGCGGTAAAGTTCATTCTAATCGGTTTAGCCAGAACGGTAGTAGAGTCCATGTCGGTCCCCATACAGAAACATTGCTTGCTTCTGAGAATCATAGGATAGTTCATAAAACGGTTTAACTGGCTTAAAAAGATAGTTCGTTATTTGCTTCCCATCGTAAATAGTCAGTTCTTTAGCTTGAAATTCTGGAACGCTGAATCTTTGAACGTCTACGACAACAAACTTCATCGTACCGAGGATGTTGAATCGTAACTGACTACAAGAGATCTCGTACTTGGCCTGTTAAAGCCTGATGCTCGAGCACTCGATCGTGAATAATTATACACAAGGCACGTGACTGATCGGAAAAGTTTTCGGAACTTTGAAACTCCAACTTAACATCAATGTTTGTACTCTTGAGGGCTTCATTTTGCTTGGAACGATCAATAACAAAGAGTGTTCTACTAGCGAAAGCAGCGAAATCCAAAAGCGGTTCACACCGTTGTTTACCTAAATAGGTTTTTTGAAAGTCCGTATACATCTGATATGCTCCTGTAAACCGTCTATTGGCAAAGTTTAAGTTTAACGAATCATAGGGGTAAACTTCAGAATTTAGATGCAACCTGACATCGGTGATGTCTAAATTATCAAAGTAGGTACAATCAGCTTGATAGTTATCTTTGCGCTTCTTCATAAAAAATACAATGACATATCTAGCTCTCTCAGACATGGTCTTAACGGTCAAAATATCTCGTTTAGTGGTTCTCAAAGCAGTCAATTCGTGTATTTCCCAGTTTCCAAATGGAATAAATATCGGTTTTTTCTTTGCAGTTTCGTCCAAAAGCCTTAATTTAACTGCATCGCTCTGGTAAATATGTCTAACTTTCAACTCAACCGTCTTTAAGGTAATTGTTGCCTTCTTAGTACCAGTTGACTTGTAGCAGTTGTCATCATGGCGAGCACGAACTAGTTTCAGTTTTTGTTTACCCATTAATACATTGTGGTAATCGGCAAACACGCCAAACAATATTGAAAGTGGTATGCGAAAATTAAAGTCTTTAGAACTTTCGTCCAAGGTCTTGATAGTTCCACCAGGCCAATTCCATCCAGCTATATCTAGAACACGGCTTTCGTGCTCATTTAAACATAGCATATTTTTAACTTCATTCCACATACCAAAATGCTTTTAACAACCGCATAAAAGATAAAGTGCTTTCCTGCCCCAACGGCGGTAAATCTTTCTGGTCGCTTGCCAAAAACATTAGTCAGAACTTCTGTAGAAGCACTTTTCCTCCCCTGACCTCTGACAACGAAGTTATCTCCACCTCTAAAGGGAAAGCAGAACTATTCGCCAAACAATTCGCTGCTAATTCCACCCTGATCCCTCCGCCCAATTTCGCTCTTCCAACCGCTAAGTCTGTACCCCACAAAATGCCCGATATAATTCTAAAGGTCAAACAAGTTCAAAAAATTCTTCTATCCCTTGACACCAAAAAGTCCTCTGGTCTGGATGGCATACCAGCAATTGTTCTAAAAAAATGCGCTCCAGAACTTGCACCCATCTTAACTCGTCTTTTCCAGATCTCTTATGATAAGGGTATCTTCCCAGATAGCTGGAAGACTGCTCGTGTGCAGCCTGTCCCGAAGAAAGGTTCCAAGTCCCTTTCATCCAATTATAGACCTATCTCTTTTCTCTCCGTTGTCAGCAAAGTTATGGAGAAAGTAATCAACTTGCAAATTCTAAAATATCTAGAAAAACACAAAATCATCCATGACAGACAGTACGGATTTCGTCACCAAAGATCCACAGCTGATCTCCTTAGCTTTGTCACACATACCTGGAACCAGTCTCTTGAATTTCATGGCGAATCTCAGATTGTTGCTTTCGATATTTCCAAGGCTTTTCACCAAGTATGGAATGCCGCACTCCTCAACAAACTAACTTCATACGGTCTTCCCACCAAACTATGTACCTGGATCGGCAGCTTCCTCTCTAATCGGCGCATATCTGTTGTGCTTGACGGTCACTCATCTAACTTCCATCCTATCAATGCTGGTGTCCCCCAAGGTTCAGTCCTGGCACCAACCCTGTTTCTTCTTCACATTAATGACCTGCTCTCTTCAACTACTAATCCCATCCACAGTTATGCTGGCGATAGTACTCTTCACTCCAATATTCATTTTTCCAGACAAGTTTCGAATCAGGAGTTGGATAATGGACGCAGATCTATGTACCTATCCCTTTCCCAAGACCTCCAATTAATCTTAGACTGGGGTGCCAAGAACCTTGTTCAGTTCAACGCCTCCAAAACCCAGTCTTGCTCCCTCTCACGCAAAAAATCTGACAACGCTTACCCCATCCACATGAATGGCCAAGCCCTACAAAACAACGAAACATTCGATCTCGTTGGCGTCGCTTTCGAACATGATCTCAGCTGGCACAAACACATTAGTTCAGTAGCCACATCGGCAGCTAGAAAGCTTGGTTTTCTCTTTCGAGACAGAAAATACTTCTCTTCCAACTTATACACTCTATATTTCCCAAATAAGACCTAACCTAGAGTACTGCTCCCACATCTGGGGAGCGGCATCACCTTCGACACTTAAGATCCTCGATTTTGTCCAAGGGAGAGCCATTCGACTTATCAATGACCCAGCCCTCACGAGAAAACTCCCTTCTCTCGCTCATCGCCGCGCTGTTGGGGATTTATCCCTTTTCTACCGCTACTTCCACGGATTTTGCTCTGAATAACTAGCCGGTATTATTCCCCCCCCCCTTGAATATCCCTAACAGAACAACAAGAGGCGCGTTACGTATGCATCCCTTTACTGTCCAGCTACAAAAGCGTAGAACAGACCACTTCTCTCGCTCATTCATACCTAGGGTCTCCAGATTTTGGAACAAATTGCCTGCAGATGTTTTCCCGTCCCAACCTCCAATCCTTCAAATCCCGTGTCAATAGACTACATTTCCCTTCTCTTCAGACACCCACGGTACGTTAGTACTTAGGCTTGAAGTCTACGTGGGATGGCTTAGATAAAAAAAAAAGAAAAAAAATAGCCTTCTCAATACAATTTTTGGTGAAAAATTTACCAAAATTAAAATCTTGGTCTTGGTGGGTCGACAAATATCGATTTTTTAGAACCTAAAATATTCGTCTCGGAATTAACTAAATAGATACAATTTTTAAGTTAGAAAAATGACAATTTTAACGGATCTTGAAGCTTTAACTCAAATTAAGTTTTAGACCCTTCTGGGGAAATTATCGAAAAAAGTTATGGAAAAATGTCAACGTCAATTTTTAAACGTCCAGAAAATGTCATCCTTGGTCATCTTTGCATTTTTCACTAATACAGTGTTATAGCGTCTTCTGTTATGGCGTGGATGTTATGGCTTGGCTATGGCGCGGGTTTCTGCTGTCTCTTATAATGTTGGGTGCCAGTGTAACGCTTACCCACCTTAAAGAGAAAATATAACGCAAAGCCACTGCTGCCAAATGCTGCTAAAAATAATTTCCTAACCTGTTATCCTACAGATAATATTTGTGATCCAGGTACGCCCTGAGAAGGTTATCTACTTACAACTCTTACCTAATCGACCAAATCAAGCTGCTTGTCGAACACCTCCATACGCTAGCTCTATCTCAAGGGTAGGTTCTTTTAGTGACAGATGAGCGTTTAGCTTTTAAAGTCAAAATCGGTATTTTAGTCAAAATATTTTTTTTATACTTTCTAAAATTGTGGCTCTAAATGGTGGTCCGTTTAGCCTTTAATGTTGAAACAAAACCAGGAAAAGAAAACTAATATGTCAAGTCCGGTATTAACAATTACGGGGTAAGCAAAACAAGTTATTATTTAAGGCCAATACATTTAATCTTTGAAAAATGTTTAGGATAAAATAACAAGTCCTATTTTTTTTAAGTTAAATGCAAGCTCCTCTGAGACAAAAATAAGTTAGAGTTGCTTACGTGACTTACAATAAATGATGAGTGATAAACTCATCCAGTAGGATTGGTCCGGCTTGGACTAACAAGGCCTGGTATTACGCTTGCGTGTTGTCGACAATCCGCCCACGTTTACACGTCACCGGCTCTTTACATTCGTTCATACGCAGCAAAGAAAAAGGTTATTAAAAGACTAAAACAAAATGTTCATATTTTATAGCCAATGATTGGTCTGAAGGGCACCGCCAGTACGGTTCAAGACATTGATTCCCCCAATAAGACTTTCCAAAATAAACGTACCTCGATAAGATACAGTCAGTATGGCATAAGCCAAATTAAAAATAGGGAAAATTACTCCTTGGCAAAAATCAATGTCGGTAACCCCACGGGTAGGTAAAACTTAAAAAGCTACACTCAGCTGTCTGCAACCATCCAAGTTGCCTCTCAGTGCATGTTAACCATGGAGAAGGGTTCTCACTTTCCCTGCCAAACCTTGTCGTCGTGACGTGGACAGGATAAAGAAGCTTGTTCCAAAACGGACACCTAACAGGTCTCAAGGTCCTCGGAATAAAATTGTGGGTTCTACCATAAACTACTCCTGGTATGTCTAATCCATAAGTTCAGGTACTTTAACCCAAACTTAAAGCGTTTAATCCAAAAATTAGGTACTTTAACCCTATCATAAAAAGGTTTAGTCCAATACTAAAACTTTAGTCCAACCCTAAAACCCTAAAAGAAAATACCCTATATAGATATAGGCTAAAACAAACCTTAGAACTAACTCAATCCATCTTGAATGTACATATTTACAACCCTAAATCTTATCTATACAATTTCGCCTACCTTAAGTTAATAAGGGTTTTTCAGCACCGGGGGAAACACATATTTATCGGCCTCCTGGCCAGGGAATGTATACCATCCAAATACCATACTAAAAACATTCCAAAAGGGATGATTCCAAGAAATTATATTTGCCAATGTGGCATTTTCCAAAAAAAAACGAAAATTCACTTGGATTTTCCCATGTGCTGTTCTCTTGACGATGGCTGACGACGTAAACAAAAACAAAAGACCGATGACACGTCATTTCCGCTTAAATCGCCAAGATACCCAAGAAAATATGGTTCCTTTAACCATAGGACCAACCATAACTCCCGACAACTAAAATTCCCCAAAAATTCCGCTTGAAAATCCAAATAGGAAAACCGTCCATGTCAATGTCAACGTCCTGACATTGACCCAAATTTCGAACAACTGCCTTATTTTGTCACTACATTTCAAAATAAATACTTTTGAAAATGAAGGGCCTAATAACTGTTCAAAACAAATTTATCCCGAAAATTGAAGGCTAGACGACCAGCATTATATGCCAAGAAAACTGTCATAAAATTCAAACTATTTGACATGGAAAATAATCAAGAAAAACCACTTGAACAAACATCAAGTATCATATTAATCCTTCCCTTTTAGCAAGGGTTCCAGAAAATATTAGGTATCGTTTATTAAATTATTATCTATTTGCTAATTAAGGTTTCTAAAATCCCACAATAAAAATTTTTACTTACAAAATGAAGTAAAAAAATGGTACTTTATTATAAACTCAAAGCTGCTGTTTTTCTGCCCGTAACAGTCACCCCCTTTTCTAAGGAAAAAAAATTATGCAATAATTTTTTTTTTAAACCAAATCCAAAAGAAAAAAAATAGCATTCAAAATTTAATCATCTTCAGGACCAAAGTATTGTTTAAGATCCTGGATATGCCAGTTACCCTTAGACTTTCTGTTCATGTCCTCTAATTCATACACACAATAGCCTACTTTTTGACATATCTTAAAAGGTCCTTCAAACTTTCCGGCCAATTTAGAAGAATAATAATTTCCAGCGTCAGACAAAGCATAAAGTCTTTTCCAAACTAAATCTCCTATCTGAAAATGAACGTCTCGACGCCTAAGATTATATTGATTTCTTGACCTTTGATGAGCTTGTTGTAATCGCTTATTTACAAATTCCCTTAACTTTATCAAACTTTCTATTCTTTTAACTAAATCATTATGTTTATCTTTCTCTGTCAAATTTTGAATATCTATAGCCCTATTATATTCGCTCCCGTGAAGTATCATTTCATTTTCGAAATTAATAAAATATGGAGTGCGTCCAGTCACCTCATGTGCCGCAGTATTAACCGCACAAGCTAAAACTGCTAAGTTTTCGTCCCAAATTCTCTGATTATCAGAGACAAAAGCTGAAATCATTGACTTAAGTACCCTATTAACTCTTTCTGTAACGTTTGGTGATGGATGATAATTTGGATTAAAAAGTGTTCTAACCCCATATTTTTGAGTTAAAGCTTGAAATTCGCGACTTTTGAATTGTACCCCATTATCGCAGCGAATAACTTTAGGTATACCATGAACTAAAAATACTCTTTCTTCTAAGAGATCAACAACGGTTTTTGCAATCGCCCTTCTGATTGGAAAGAAATAGTTAAATTTACTAAAAATATCTGTTACTACAAAAATATACATATTTCCCCGTTTACTTTTAGGTAGTGGTCCAAACAAATCCATACTGATGACTTCCCAACAATGTTCTGGAACTAAATTGTCCTTCATCAAACCAGCTGGTAGTTTTTGCTCCGGTTTCACCCGTTGACACACTATACAATGTTTGACAAATTAAGTAACGTTAGCTCTCATACAAGGCCAATAATATAACCGACAAATTTTCATATATGTTTTGTGGACTCCTAAATGACCTCCAGTAGGAGAACTATGACAAGACTCCATGATCTCTCGTCTCCTTTCCTTAGGTAAAACCAATTTACAAAAATCAGCAGGGTCACGTAAATCTGGAAAATCAAGTTGAACATACTTATAGATCTTCCCATCAGTAACTCTCCAACGAGGAAAATTCAATGGATTGTTCACAATACGCTGTGCAAGGTCAATATACCACTTATCCTGTACTTCTTGTAGATCTATGTTAAAAATCTCCAGGGCATCACAAGTTTCAGTCACACTACGGCTCAAAGCATCTGCAACAAAATTATCTCGCCCTTTGCGATGAATGACCTTATAGTCAAACTGCTGCAATCTCAATGCCCAACGACCTAATCTACCCTGAGGATTCTTAAGATTATTCAGCCATAGAAGGCTATAATGATCACAAACCACTGAAAACTTCGCACCTTCTAAGTAACATCTTAATTTTTCAATAGCAAAAAGCACTGCTTAAAGTTCCCTTTCTGTAGCTGAATATACTTGTTCTTGTCGAGTCAAACTACGCGATATATAACATACCACATGTTCTCTACCATCGTAGACCTGATATAATACTGCTGCTACCCCATAATTACTTGCATCTGTCTGAAGAATAAATTCATGTTCAAAGTTTGGACATGTCAGAATGGGTGCAGAAACTAAAACGTTTTTAATTTTTTGAAAAGCCTCGTCGCAGTCATCATTCCAAGAAAATTTTGCTCCCTTACGTAACAAACTAGTAAAAGGTGAAATTAAATCAGAAAAACTAGGAACAAAACGTCGGTACCATGATAACATACCTATGATTCTACGTACTTCTGTAACTGTCCTCGATGTTGGAATCCGTGTGATAGCTTCTATCTTAGCTGGATCTACAGAAATACCATGTCGATTAACCACATAACCTAAATATCTCAATTCAGCACGACAAAATTTACTTTTTTCCTTATTTAAAGTTAAACCAGCTTTATCTAACCTATCAAAAACAATCTGTAAAATCTCCATATGTTTGTCAAAGTCTGGAGAAACAACAATGATATCATCTAAGTAGCAAAATACATATGGTTGTAAATCAGCACCTAAAACTGTATCGATAAGACTTTCAAAAGTAGCTGGAGCGTTATGCAAACCAAAAGGTAACCTACGAAACTGAAATAAACCACGCCCTGGAACTGTAAAAGCTGTATACTGTTTACTATCCTCCAGTTCAACCTGCCAATATGCACTTTGTAAATCTAACGAACTTAGGTAACGAGCACCTCCAAGTTTGTCCAGAATAGCTGAAATGTAAGGCAATGGATACGCGTCCTTCCTAGAAACAGCATTCAGCTTCCTGAAATCTACCACAAATCTCTTCTCTCCTTCACCTTTTGGTACTAGTAGCACTGGAGATGACCAAGCAGAAGTTGAAGGTTCGATAACACCAGTAGCTAACATCTTATCTACCTCTTGGTCAATGAGTTTTTGTTTAAAAGGAGAAACGGGATAATACCTTTGCTTAATAGGTTCACTATCTGTAAAAATTTTATGCTTGACCATGGCTGTACATCCTAAACGACCTCCAATTTTATCAAAATAAGTTGAAACTACTTGCTTTAATCTTTCCAGCTGTTCATCGGTTAAGTCTGCATCACACTGCATCAAGGATATCTCAGAATTAACTAAAGGCTCTGATGAAAAATGCCACTCTCCTCTGCGCATGTCTGGTACAATACCTAACTTTATCCAAAAATCAATACCTAAAATAAGCTCATGGCGCAACTCAGGTACTACATAAATATCGACCAATTTTACCACATCTCTAACCTTTACCGGTACACTTGCTATACCTATGCATTCACATGAACTATCATCAGCTATTGTACACAACGCTTTCCTATTGATATCCAATTTAACCCCTAAAGCTTTTAATTTATCCCAGCCTTTACCTCCTACAAAAGTTTTATTTGCCCCTGAATCCAAAAGTCCATAAAAATTTAACCCCAAAACATTTACCATTAAATAAGGACATTCTCCAGGTTCTACATGAGAAAAAACATAATCTAAAACAATTTTATCTTTAAACTGAAAATCTTCTATGGTCGAATCTAAATTCGAAGCTAATCCCCGACCTACGATTGGCTTCTTGCACCGTTTCCCTGATTAGACATATTACTGTTTTTACAATTTGGACAAGTTTTCTTTGTCACATTCAATTTACCACAAGTAAAACATTTCTTAGTACGTGATGTGCAATTTTTTGCATAATGATTAGGCTGGTTACATTTAAAACATACTTGAGTATCAGTACCTAGGGTTGCAACCGATGAAAAGTTCGCTTGAAAAGTTGGTAAAATTTTCGGAAAAGTTGGAAAAGTTCGCTAGTACCTTGGAAAAGTTGGAAATTTCGGTAGTAGGCGATTCCCCGCGACGTCAAAAAAGGGAAATATTTACTTTACTTACAAAATAGAGGAAAACCAGTGACTTAGGGAGTCTCCTTCATTGGAATATTTGTTATTCTTATATATATATATATATATATATATATATATATATATATATATATATATATATATATATATATATGTATATATATATATATATATATATATATATATATATATATATATATATATATATATATATATATATATATATATATATATATATATATATATTTGTAAGTGGATGCCGAACAAGTAATAGCTGACTTTGCTAAATATAAAGCAAATGATGAACTGTGGGCTAAAGAATTTGTCTGGACGTGTGCTCACAAAGTGGATCCTGTAGTGTGGTGGAAGGGCATATGCTCTACATCTCCTCTATCTAAAGTTGCTTCTGTTATTTTATCAATGGCAACAACATCCGCAGCTACTGAGAGAAGTTTTAGTACATATAGTAGAATTCATACGAAAAGTAGAAATCGATTAACAACGGAGAGAGAGCGAAAAATTGTTTACATCAGCCACAATTTGAAGCTGCTTACAACAAACCATAACACAAAGACCACGACTGCTGGTGAAGATGGTCCCCAAGTCCTTTCAACCAGCAGCACTGCCAACACTGATCAAGTACCCTTTGAGTCTGGTTTAGGTTTATCCGCCTCTGCCAGCAGTGCCAATATGGTCACGAAGAGGTTGACAAGGTCAAAATGTGGGATTCCTGCTCCTGCCAAACAATCTAAAAAATCTTTAGCAGAGAGTCAAGAACTAGAATCGACAAATGATGAGTATGGGCCAGGGTCAGATTCAGATGAACAATCTACGGAGTCTGATGATTCTATCGCTATTTATGAAGATTCTTCGTTTAGCAGTGATGATGGTGATTCATCTTAGGTTAGGAGGCTTTGGTCGTACTCTTAGGTTATATTTTATTGTTTGTTGTTTTGTTTTATTGCGTATTTTCGTTTATAAATTATATAAATAATATGATAGATAATAAAAGGTTGGGTCACTATTTTATTTACATAATTTCCACGCAAGAACACATCACAATGCAAGATGCAACCTTAAAATTACCGTAAAGCTCAACTTTTCCGAACTTTTCTTGAAAAGTTGATCGAACTTTTCATCAATTCCAACTTTTCCAGAAAAGTTGCAACCCTATCAGTACCTTGACTTTCACTTTGAGAATTATTAGAAAAATTTTGTGAATTTTGTCTCCTAAAACCATTTTGAGATTCAACTGTATTATTAAAATTAGAATGAGAGGGATTATTATAATTACGATTATTGTTCTGAAAATTATTCGATCTATTTTGATAAGAATTATTATTATGATTACTATTAAATGTTTTAAAATTATTTTGTGAATTGTTATGGTAAGACTGACTGTTCTGTGAACCACTGTTGTAAGCAGCATTATTCCGTGAACTATTGTTATAAGCAGTATTATTTTGCGAATTAAAATGTACATATCTGTTTTGTCTATTATTTTGAAAATTTCTATTACCTGTAAAAGAATTTTGGCTTTGTGGCTTGTATTGTCGATTTGAAAAATTTTTAAAATTTGATCTCCCTGTATATTTTGTATTATTATTAAAATTTTTATTAGTATTACCAACACTCAAGATACTACAATCTAAATTAGACTTTTGTGACATAGAACTAGCACTTGAACAATCAACTTCACTAACAGTATGTTTAGAAAAATCACGTTTTATAGGCTGATAATCGAGATCAGGTTCAAGAGAGACATTACCCTTCCTAGGTGGTTTAAACTCTTCGACACGCAATCTAGTTTCTTCTAATTTTCTACGTAATTCGATCAATTCAAAAGGTGTATTAATTTCATGTAAACTTAAACGTTCCTGATAAAATGGTAACATGTTAGATCTCAAAACTTTTAAACGTAATGAATCTGAAACTGCTGAAGGCATCCTATCAAATAATTGCGTCATAGCTGCTACGTAAACACCTATGGCTTCATCTGAACCTTGGGTACGATTCAAAATCTGTTTCCATAGTTTATCTCCAAAATGAGCCGGTAAAAATTCATCTTTCATTAACTTAATCAAAGAGTCCCAATCAGCTGCATATTTGCAAATTAAATGATAATAATTTAAAGCATGTGACTCGAATAAATCTGATGCTGAATGAAATAACTCTGTCTTAGTTACACAACGAGAAATACGAAGTTCTTCCACTTTTTGTAAAAATGCATTAAAACTTAGCCCTGAACTCCCAGAAAATTTAATACCCCATTTATAAACTGGTACACTTTTATAATTTGGACTTCCTGCAGAGGTTTGCTGAAAACTATTAGAACTATTAGTGTGTGGAGAATTTTGTCCCGTATTTGCCATAGTTGAATTTGCCAAATTTTGATCAACCCCTGTATCCTCCTCAAAATCTGGATTTAAAGGCGGTTCTGTTTTTTTATTAGAAGAGAATAATTTAGCTTTCGACTCATACTCAGTCACTAAAGTCGTTATTTGTTCCAATAATTCCGAACGTTTATTTTGAGTTTCGGTGTCTGCGTCTGAAATTCTTTTTATTCTACCTATTAAATGTGTAAATTTTGTTTCAATTTTTGAAATTTGTTTTGTTGTTCCAGAAAAAGTCGAAATGAATTCTTTTAATTCTACCATCTTAGTAGTGCACTCTAAAATTTCTTTTTCATTATCTAGTTCTACCGAACTTTGTACTAGATCACCTGGCATTTCTAAACGTAACAGTGGTCGTAAGCATTTCCTTAACGACTCAACTGTTCCCGAAGGCTTTATACCCCTTATTCCTACTTCATATTCCAATTCATCTTTAGCGAGTCTATCTATATTTAACTTATACATGTTGAAAAAAATTTAAAATACTTCTGGTCAAATAAAATTATTTTATTAAATTAGGCTCACCAAAAAATCAAGAAACCTGCAAAAATTATAAAGTGTATTCAATTCAATATTATTCCTGGCAAAATAAAATATCCAAAAAAAATTAATTTCACCAAAATGTTAAGTTATTCAAAAGTTTCTACTTATAAGTCTTTTATATTCATATACCACCAGTGTCAATCAAAAACAACCTTAAATTCACCAAGTTGCAAATTTAAAATATCGAAAATCTAAAATAAAATAGTAAAAGCTAAACCTCACCAAACCGAGAAAAATTACTGAAAAATGTCACTGTACGATATTAGAGCAGTTAAGGTGCATTTCCTATGGGGCGGCTGACGCCCGCGGCTGCCGCTCAGCGGCCGGCTGACGCCAGTAATCCATTGACGTTGAAGCTTGCGTCTGACGCTCGAAAAGAAACGGATACATTAAATTGTCACATGAACAGTACTAGGCGTCAGACGCTGTGCGGCAGCCGCGAGCGTCAGCCGCTCCATAGGAAACGCACCTTTAGTCTCCTAATATCTTAGTTGAAGTTGGGCGCCAGTGTTATAGCGTCGGTTTTTGCTGTCTTTTATAATCTCTTATAAAGTTGGGTGCCAGTGTAACGCTTACCCACCTTAAAGAGAAAATATAACGCAAAGTCACTGCTGCCAAATGCTGCTAAAAATAATTCGCCCTAACCTGTTATCCTACAGATAACAATTATGATCCAGGTACGGCCTGAGAAGGTTATCTACTTACAACTCTTACCTAATCGACCAAATCAAGCTGCTTGTAGAACACCTCCATACGCTAGCTCTATCTCAAGGGTAGGTTCTTTTAGTGACAGATGAGCGTTTAGCTTTTAAAGTCAAAATTGGTATTTTAGTCAAAATAGAGGCGCCACCATAGTTTTACTTTCTAAAGTTTTGGCTCTAAATGGTGGTCCGTTTAGCCTTTAATGTTGAAACAAAACCAGGAAAAGATAACTAATATGTCAAGTCCGGTATTAACAATTACGGGGTAAGCAAAACAAGTTATTATTTAAGGCCAATACATTTAATCTTTGAAAAATGTTTAGGATAAAATAACAAGTCCTATTTTTTTTTAAGTTAAATGCAAGCTCCTCTGAGACAAAAATAAGTTAGAGTTACTTACGTGACTTACAATAAATGATGAGTGATAAACTCATCCAGTAGGATTGGTCCGGCTTGGACTAACAAGGCCTGGTATTACGCTTGCGTGTTGTCGACAATCCGCCCACGTTTACACGTCACCGGCTCTTTACATTCGTTCATACGCACCAAAGAAAAAGGTTATTAAAAGACTAAAACAAAATGTTCATATTTTATAGCCAATGATTGGTCTGAAGGACTCCGCCAGTACGGTTCAAGACATTGATTCCCCCAATAAGACTTTCCAAAATAAACGTACCTCGATAAAATACAGTCAGTATGGCATAAGCCAAATTAAAAAGAGGGAAAATTACTCCTTGGCAAAAATCAATGTCGGTAACCCCACGGGTAGGTAAAACTTAAAAGGCTACACTCAGCTGTCTGCAACCATCCAAGTTGCCTCTCAGTGCATGTTAACCATGGAGAAGGGTTCTCACTTTCCCTGCCAAACCTTGTCGTCGTGACGTGGACAGGATAAAGAAGCTTGTTCCAAAACGGACACCTAACAGGTCTCAAGGACCTCGGAATAAAATTGTGGGCTCTACCATAAACTACTCCTGGTATGTCTAATCCATAAATTCAGGTACTTCAACCCAAACTTAAAGCGTTTAATCCAAAAATTAAGTACTTTAACCCAATCATAAAAAAGTTTAGTCCAATACTAAAACTTTAGTCCAACCCTAAAAGAAAATACCCTATATAGATATAGGCTAAAACAAACCTTAGAACTAACTCAATCCATCTTGTATGTACATATTTACAACCCTAAATCTTATCTATACAATTTCGCCTACCTTAAGTTAATAAGTGTTTTTCAGCACCGGGGGAAACACATATTTATCGGCCTCCTGGCCAGGGAATGTATACCATCCAGATACCATACTAAAAACTTTCCAAAAGGGATGATTCCAAGAAATTATATTTGCCAATGTGGCATTTTCCAAAAAAAAACGAAAATTCACTTGGATTTTCCCATGTGCTCTCCTCTTGACGATGGCTGACGACGTAAACAAAAACAAAAGACCGATGACACGTCATTTCCGCTTAAATCCCCAAGATACCCAAGAAAATATGGTTCCTTTAACCGTAGGACCAACCATAACTCCCGACAACTAAAATTCCCCAAAAATTCCGCTTGAAAATCCAAAAAGGAAAACCGTCCATGTCAATGTCAACGTCCTGACAGTGACCCAAATTTCGAACAGCTGCCTTATTTTGTCACTACATTTCAAAATAAATACTTTTGAAAATGAAAGGCCTAATAACTGTTCAAAACAAATTTATCCCGAAAATTCAAGGCTAGACGACCAGCATTATATGCCAAGAAAACTGTCATAAAATTCAAACTATTTGACATGGAAAATAATCAAGAAAAACCACTTGAACAAACATCAAGTATCATATTAATCCTTCCCTTTTAGCAAGGGTTCCAGAAAATATTAGGTATCGTTTATTAAATTATTATCTATTTGCTAATTAAGGTTTCTAAAATCCCACAATAAAAATCTTTACTTACAAAATGAAGTCAAAAACTAGTACGGATAGACCGCCTAATCGCCCCCCGAGGGGGCTCTATAAGGTCGGTAATATCATCATTGTCATGCCCTGAAAGTTTCGTGTTTCTAGAGCATGTATTAAGGAAGATATCACACTCCTACGGACTGATGATGCAGAATAGACCGCCCTTCGTAACCGTATCGCTATATACATACAAACACATATTACATATAAATACAATATGTACGATTTCGCTGAAACCCTACTAAATTAAACTTGTCATCTTCCGATCGGCTTTGAACCATACATTAGATAACATCATCTTCCTGAAATGGTCGAGCTGGATGAAGATTGGTGGCGAGCCCTTCGGGCACGCCACTGATGTCTCTATGGAAAAAAATTGTGCATACATATTATGACCGTCGCTTCTTTCAATCTAAGAAGCCGTTCGCGAGTTGTAAGTTGTTAACTTTACCCCTAATCGTTGCTATGGCAATCATTAAAATTGAAAATTGCAAAAATATTTTTCCATGATTGACCGAATTCTACTTAGACGCGAAATTTCTACTCTGCAACTCAATAAATAACGGAGAAATCAAATTGATCGTCGTCATGACTACCAAAAATCGAAATTATTTTCAAATAAAAAAGTAGTTTACTTCCATCCCTTTCGATAGCCACCTCACTCGTTCCAATCGCAGAAGGCGTCCGCGAGTTATAAATTGTCAACTTTATCCTTAATCGTTGCTATGCCAACCATGGGAATCAATTTTTCCAGATATATTTTTGAATGAGTGACCGAATTCTTCCGAGATATCAGTTTTCAACTTTCCAACTCAATAAATAACGAAAATAGCAAATTGTTCATCGTCCCGGCAACGAAATGTCAAAATTATTTTCACATAAAAAAGTAGTGTACTTTCTAACATTTCGATCGTCACTTTACTGGTTTCAATCAGATAAGCCGTTCGCGAGTTAAAAATGATCAACTTTATGCTCAATCGTTGCTATGGTAATCATCGGAATCAAAATTTATAAAAATATTTTTGAATGATTGACCGAATTCTACCCAGATATCAAATTTCAACTCTAAAACTAAATAAATAATGGAAATAGCAAACTGTTCGTCGTCATGGCAACGAAATGTCAAAATTATTTTCACATAAAAAAGTAGCTTACTTCGTTCCCTTTCGATTGCCACCTCACTCGTTTCAATCAGATCAGCCGTACGTGAGTTAGAAATTGTCAACTTTATCCTTAATCGTTGCTATAGGAACCATGCGAATCAAAATTTACACATATAATTTTGAATGATTGACCGAATTCTTCCCATATATCAAATTTCAGCTCTCTAACTCAATAAATATCGGAAATAGCAAATTTTTCGTCGTCATGCCAACGAAATGTCGCAATTATTTTCAAATAAAATAGCTTACTTCCTCCCCTTTCGATTGCCACATCACTCTTTTCAATCGAATAATCCGTTCTCAATTAATAACAAATCTAAGCAAAATTTAAATCAGACCCGTCATTGTGATTTACCCCGTATACTACCTCATGGAATAGCCTTTCTATGATGCTTCGCCGCGTCATCGAAAAATTGTTAAAATTGGTATTTAATGACTAATTCTTCAAATTATATGTTCCGAAATCCACACGGGAAGGTCTATAGAGGCATTGCCCGGTATTATACAAGTCGAAAACGGTTCAGAAACCCTAAAATCTCGCAAGGAAAACTGGCATTTTTGCGACATTTCGACCCTTCATATTTTAATACATTTCTCCGTATGAAACTGATTTTGACATGCATTTGCATGGTCTGAGAAAAATTTAAAAAATTCGTATTTAATGCTTAAATCGTCCAATGAAACGTATTTTAACTAAAAATATAAAGTCCGTTTTACCTTTGCCATGTATATTTCAAGCCGAAATCGGTCCAGGAAGCTTCCAATATCGCTACAAAAACTGTTATTTTCATGACATTTTGACAGGTCATATTTTAATTTCGATGTAAAGAGGGTCAGTTTCATTTGTTTTTTTTTCAAGGCACGGCTTTTATACAGGGTGACGCGGATCTAAATGAACATACTTCAACACAAGACAAAGAATACCTTGGGGGTTCTTAATCACCCATCTTTGATACTTCAATTGTCGATAGTTAATAAGATACAGGGTGTTTTATGAACTTCAGCAATTTTTTGTTCTTGTCATATTTTTTAATGCACTCCGTATAAAATTTTCATATTGGGTCAACATCTGTAACCTATCTGTCGCTTAAAATTGCAGTATCAGAAAATTTTAAATTCCAGGCCCGTATTAAAAAAAGTTGACATTTTCAATTTTTACATTTTTAACACCCTGTATATCAATTTTTTCAAAATATTATTTTTTTATTGGAAAGAGCATAAAGAATTGACCCTAACGGCATAATTTTCAAAGTTCCCGCACCCATCACTTGATTAGAATAAATGGTTGTTTTGTAAAAAATTTCAAAATGGTGCATATTTGGAAATTAGAAATTAAGAAAATAACAATAAAAAAGCAAAAACTGCTTCCGAAGTAAAAAAATAAATGTACTAAACGTTTAATAGTTTTAACGAGACTAAATTTTAGGGAACAACACAACAACAAATAACAAAGTAATAATAATAATAACAAAACTGCAAGTTAAAATCGACTGCTTAAAATCTAATACATAGAAAAAGTTTTAGCAAGAATTAATTTTAAGAGCACTTTAGCAGAACACTGTTATTTAAGAAGCTGTTCAAAATGCCCTCCATTGGCTTGTTCACATCTTCGTCTTCTGATGTTTAAATTTGACACTGCTTTTCTAATTGCGTCTGGGTTATTTTTTATTTCCTGAAAAGCATTAATAATTCGTTGCAAAAGCTGCTCCCGCGTGTTGATTTCTTCTGAATAAACCAAATTTTTCATATTCCCCCAGAAAAAAAAGTCCATAGGATTAAAGTCCGGCGACCTGGCTGGCCATAAATGGGGCCCTCCACGGCCTATCCATCTGTTAGGAAACGTAATATTTAAAAATTCAGATACAACCCTTGCAAAATGTGGTGGGGCCCCATCATGTTGAAAAAAGAGCCCTCTCACGTTAGCATTTTCATTCTGCATAAGTCCTGGCAAAATGTTTTGTAAAAAATTTAAATATTGATTTCCATCTAATCTTTCAGCAAAAAAGTGCGGCCCAATTAATTTATTATTTATTATACCTGCCCAAACGTTTATGGAAAATTTGTGCTGCGAATGCGATTGTCTGATGGCATGTGGATTTTCTAACGACCATACATGGGAATTCCTTGAATTATTTACACCATCTCTGGTAAATTGTGCTTCATCGGTCCAGAGGATTCGATAAAGACTCCTTTGGTGTCTACTGAGCCACTGGCAAAAGAGTAACCGGTTTGCATAATCGCCAGGTTCCAATCTTTGAACTTCTTGAACATGAAACGGATGCAAGCCTTCCTTTTGCAGTGTTAGATTAACTCTTTTTTGCGGGATTCCTAGACGTGTCGCAATTTTTCGAGTAGATGTTTTGGGATTATCTTCAACAAGATTTAAGATATCTTCTTCCTCCTGAACTGGATGTCGTATTGGTTGATCAATATTATTGTCGGTGGGAAAATGTCCATGTTCTCCAGCAAATAAAAATACATTTGCAAATGTTTTGTGATATGGACATCTTCTACCCGGAAATCGCCTACGATATTCCCGAACAGCAGCTCTTCCATTACCGTTACAAAAACCGTATACAAAAATAATGTCGGCATATTCGGCATTTGAAAATTGGTAAGGCATCTTCAACAGAAAATTGCAATAATTGTTAACCGAATACTAACAAAGGTCAGACAACTGTCACATATCTGATAGTGACTTGAATTGTTGCTATGGAACAGTAACTCGATAGTCTTTGGTTTGTTTTTAAATGAGGCAAAGCCTACTTCACAAAGTTTGAAATTTCTGACTGTAATTTACGATTTTTTGTCGATGTCTAAAAAGCAATCATTATCTTGCAGTTTTGTTATTATTATTATTACTTTGTTATTTGTTGTTGTGTTGTTCCCTAAAATTTAGTCTCGTTAAAACTATTAAACGTTTAGTACATTTATTTTTTTACTTCGGAAGCAGTTTTTGCTTTTTTATTGTTATTTTCTTAATTTCTAATTTCCAAATATGCACCATTTTGAAATTTTTTACAAAACAACCATTTATTCTAATCAAGTGATGGGTGCGGGAACTTTGAAAATTATGCCGTTAGGGTCAATTCTTTATGCTCTTTCCAATAAAAAAATAATATTTTGAAAAAATTGATATACAGGGTGTTAAAAATGTAAAAATTGAAAATGTCAACTTTTTTTAATACGGGCCTGGAATTTAAAATTTTCTGATACTGCAATTTTAAGCGACAGATAGGTTACAGATGTTGACCCAATATGAAAATTTTATACGGAGTGCATTAAAAAATATGACAAGAACAAAAAATTGCTGAAGTTCATAAAACACCCTGTATCTTATTAACTATCGACAATTGAACCATCAAAGATGGGTGATTAAGAACCCCCAAGGTATTCTTTGTCTTGTGTTGAAGTATGTTCATTTAGATCCGCGTCACCCTGTATATGTACTTTTTAAAATTTTTCCTGCAGCGATGCAAAAAAAGGTATTTATTTATAACTTTAACGAAAAAATATGGAGTTTTAATTAGTTAGGAGTGTTCTTAGATGATCAGGGAAGAAAATAAACCAAAAAAGAATCGTTAAATAAGAGAAATAATATATAATAATGCCTTTTAAAGATGAATTTTGGTTGAAAAAAACCGAAAAAATGAGTTTTTACCCCCTAAATGCGGCCCTGGATCACCCATTCGGGATTCATTTTAAAGCCTGATTATATCCCAAAGGGATAGCGTTGAAAAAGTTGGAAGAAATTAGATAGGAAATGATACAGAGTGATTCGAATGTAGAGATGTCATGAAAAAAAAATGGTCAAAAATCGAAATTTAATTATCAATTGCTCCTTTCCTATTAGGAATAAAGGAACTAAAAAATACGTTTGTAACGTATTTCGGCGAGCTCTTTCCGATAAGGCACATGGGATTTCGATTTGGATCCATTTTGACACCCAAAAAAATTGACAACCGTCAAAAATTTGCATGAAAATTCGTAATTTCCACTTTTTCCCAAATTTTTGCAATTTCCAGTCGTTTTAGGTATAGGTAAATGTATTGCAAAAAGAAAGTATTTGAGATTCTTTAGTTTTAAGTTCAAATACGTTTTTCTGTCCGATGTTCCGGTTTCGACTTATTCGGTGCCAAATTGGGGTCTACAAAGGGCATTTTTCGACATAAAAAAATTCAAAAAAATTACTTCCCATTTTCCGAATACCGCCAGTTTCAATAGGGTTCGGAACCCCCCGGTCTTCTACAACCTCTGAAAATTTAAATCGATTTAATTCACTTTTGCGACCTGTAATCGATTTCAACGGAAATCGCTGAAATTTCTACTTTGACGTTTAATAACTCCGAAACGGAACACCCTGTATAACTGAATTTTTTACCGAAGCTAGCCGCACTATCCCTCTATTAACCCAGAAAATTTGGTTGCCGCCTCTATAACCGTTTTCGAGAAAAAAAATTGAAAAGGTGAAAATGTCGAAACGGACGACAACATACGCACGCACATACATACACACATTTTTATGACCAAGCAGGGGGTATATAGACCGCTCGGCGGGCGGTCTATAAAAATGGTACTTTATTATAAACTCAAAGCTGCTGTTTTTCTGCCCGTAACAACAGTGTCAAACGCAAAGTGGCATAGAATATACAAACTACGATCAAATCTTTTGTGGCCCTGAAAAGGTCCGTTTTCGCGGTGGGGTAAGAAGGAAACCTAGAGTGGTTGTTCCCCTCTCGCGATCTGCACCGATCGTGGTGCAGCTCGCCGTCTTCGCGCCTCCAGTCGAGTGCTGCGACGGTTCCGACGACGCTCCGTTAGCTCTTCTAACAGCCGCCCGTTCCTCAGGACCCAGCAGCATTTCTGGTCCTTCCACCACTTCCACAGGCTTTGTTGGAGTCGGCTCCGGTGCGGCGGGTGCTGGCGGCGGTCTTGGTACAGACGTTGGTTTACCGACGTTTTTGGAACGCCAAGATTCCCAAAGCCGCCGAATCTTCTCCTCCCTTGTCGTCTTCAACATAAGTCTATCCCAGTTCATGTTTGGATGAGAAATGATAAATGTGACCTCTCGGTTTTAAAAGAATTTTACTGTGGTGGGGGTGAGAGTGGGGGTAAACAGTTCTAACATATCCTTTAAGAGTAACAAAACTTTTCCTCAAGAATAGATTTCTTGTTCGAAATATTTTGTTACTCTGAAAGGATACATCTGTTTTTGTCATACGTTAGAGCTGGTTTAATATTAGCCAACATTCTATGTGAAACGACAAGAATACTGTTGTATCTTTTTGAGCGTAACAACCCCGAGTGACTTTATTTTTAAAAATTTGTTTCTTGATAGAAAGTCAGTCGGAATAAATAGACGCATATGCGTTCATATCATACATAAAAACTATAAGCTAAATCTTGCAAATGCTCTTTCTCTCGCTATCTATGTATGATTTAAACACGTAATGCGTCTCTCACCCAAAGTAACACAATTTTTCCATCGAGAAATATTTTCTTTCGGAAACATTGTGTTTAACTACAAAACTACTATTTTTGTGCCCTAAAAAGGGCAGGTTGTCAGGTGGCAGGCAGGGTTGTTATATGAGGGCCCTTATTTGTAATAGAACTTACGTCCTATTGCAAATAAGGCATGAGTGCCGGTGAGAGACTGTAAACAGTCTCTCCCGACACCGACGACACCTCGAGTGGTTCCGCATACGTTCACATCGTGCCCCAACTCTAAAATGGTACTCATCATCGTAGGATCGCTAAGTTCTCGCTGGTAGTAGCTAGCTTGAAAATTCTCATAATTATAATAGGCTGCGGCATACGGTTTCTTTGAAAAATCCAAATTCCATCTTTCATAGGGAAATACGACAGAGTTAAGATAGAGCCTAATATCACTTATATCGGCCGTTGTAAATTGTGTACTATCCTTTTCTCTGTTGTCGGAACATGTACTTGTCTGAAAACCGATAATCAAATATCGCGGTTTTTCGAGACACGTGCTAGTTCTTATGGCCCATACGCCTGACGATGTTTGTCTCAAAGCTGGTAGCTCGTAAAGATCCCATTTACCGTAAGCCATTGGAACGTTTGCATTACTTCCACCTTTATCCATGCGAGACAATATCTTTAACTTCTGTTGACCATCTGGAATAATGTGACGAATTTTCCATTCAATTTTTTCAATAGAAATGTCTGCATCTACTTCACCGATATGGCAATTGTTGAAAGTGCGGGCAATAATTAAAATCAATTCTTGTTTGACATTAAAAATACCCTTTGAATAATCCTCAGCAAAACCCATGAGATATTTTAGAGGAAGCTTGCCGGAGAACACGTTACTTGTGGAATCTAATATACCTTGATTTGCTTCATCTAGACCCCATCCACATGCCATGAGACATCTATGTTGTGCGGCACCCAATGACACCATAGTTTTCAGTGTTGTGGTAATTTCGGGTTTTCGAACGACAGCAACTTGCTCCCCTCCCATTTCATAACGACATTCGTCGAATAGAAAGGCGATGGCATTATTTGATAGATAACATTTTTTGGTACCATCTTTGGGTTTAAATGTTCCTTAGATGAAAATGTAACTATCCGATATATCCAAAATGATATCTTGAAAGTGTACAGGTATACGAATTTCATCAGACTTGCGGAATGTTGGACAACCGTAAGGTTTATATGTGTGTTTTTGAAAGCTAATAATGGAGTTATCAAAAATGGGTTCGATAAAAACTTCGATTTTGTCAGTACTGGCGGCCATCATTTTCTAATTTTTCTTCTCACTTTCAAACCAATGGATTTTAGAAATTTACAATCTTTCACGGAGAGCTGTCGATTGCTGTGCGGATGTGTTTTCGATCGTCCGTCTGGCTTGTGAATGAACCTTGACTGTGTTGTCTGTTTACTTTTATGTCGTTTAACCGAATCTTGAATGGTTGACGGCATATGCAGTTGGCGATTAAAGCAAAAACCCATAATTATGTGTTTTTTTTTCAACTCTAGTTTAACAATAATTTTCTCACCTCGAAAATTAATCAAATCGCCTCTATCAACCAAGATGCGCAGAGTAATGTTGTCGACAAACTGACGACCATCTGGCATTATCGGCATATAAATATTATTTTGTGGTTCTTTGGAGATTTTGTAACCAGGTTCAACATCAATATCAAATTCAAATAATGTATGACTTTCTAAAGAGTTCAGGTATGCTCCGGAAATTATATTGCAATCCACACGTATAATGCGCACTTTCATTATCTCTACGATACTACTTGATTCGTGTTTTTCTCCACTTTTTAACACCACAGAGTCAAATCCCAGCATTTTACCAATAGTGTTAGCTCCTCTAAAATCAATGTCGAATTATGATTTTAGACCATATTTTAATGTATTATTATTGGCCGTTAATATAAATATGTCATCGCCTTGCTTATTACTTGATTTTTTTAAAGCTGCAAGCATAGCTTTACCAATTTCATTAACTTCATAAGCTTCAGGTTCAATCCTTAAATGCTTTGGTTCTGTGCCACCATTTATTTTTTATGTATGCGAATGAATTGTTGCTTTCGTCTAGATTAAATATTGAATTATATGTATAAAATCCCAGCAGTGCAAGTCCATATTTGCATGTTGTATTTAACTCGATGGGTGGATAAGAATCCGCACTTAAGATACTTGAATGTCCTGTTCGGGTGAATGTGTAAGACATGACTGACGACCAAACTATTTGTGTAGATATTTTATTGCTGTTTGCAACAGCTAAATGGATTTAAGCTGCCTTCCTTTTGATGTTTTTAAACTGTTTTCTGCCTTTATATTCACGTCATTAATTTTGCAATAACAATAAAATATTTTTTTTGGCATCGGTCCATCGCCCTCATCCGAATCTGAATTATTGCTGTTATAATGTTCGAAACAGTATTGATATTTCAATATATCGACGTCACTTTTTAGGTGATTGGGCAACCTATCCCAAACTAGTGATATTTCATTTGGAGCTAATGCAATCAACACTTCTTAGGGAATATTTTCTAACTGTTCAGCTGCAATTTTTTGTAATCCTCCGACTTGACGATAGGCTTTAAGTGATAACAACATTTTGGTGTAGTTGTCACGTTCCATTTGGGGTGTCAAAGATATACTTTTTATGATTGTAAAAGAAACTTCAAACACAAATGTCCACACCAGACCGTTCCAAATTCTTGTTGTCGGTCGTATGTATAGTAAATATTCTTCGTCGCTTCGGAACCCATCTGCAGATATCGGACCAATTCCATAGGTGGGGGTAAAACACCGAAACTATCGTAGTATGTTACGTCAGAATTGCTTTTTCTATATGCCACCCAATGAGTCCTTACACCCGACATACTATCCAAATTTATAATAGCGGCCTCATAACATTTGGGACCACGTACAGGTAATGAATCTCTCATATATGCGCCTCGAAAGTATGGTATTTTCATTTTTAAGGCATTTTTTCTATATCTATATTGGATAGTGGTCTTTGGGGTAGGGATTCTATCAGTGTTTTGATTTCTTATTTTTGCCGTTGTTAATAAATAATCCCAAACCTGTGCGATATGGTTTCAAATATAATCCATTTCCTCTCGAACTTAGATGTAAGCCAGTACCTATTTTTTCTGCAGTCGACTTTTTTACTGCTTTTACGGCACGCACGATGCCAGCTGCACCACCAGCTAATGAACCTAAAGCTGATAGTCCTGCAAATATTGGTATTAACGGTAATATTCCTCCAGTCTTTGGAATTGGAATGATTCTTGGCGTGCGAATTTTTTGTTTGCCACCAGCTATTCTTAGGGATTTTCGTGCAGCTACTGCAGCTATTTTCGATGCTTTCATGATATGTTTCTCGATAAGTTTTTTCCCACCAGCTTTTAACAATTCTGATCGAACGGGTCGTCTAATAGATGATCCAAAAGCTATTTTGTGTACGCGATTGTGTTTACCCGCGCCTTTATCTTTGGAAAGTTTAGTGTGGTGGCGGCGGCGCTGGAAGCGACGCTTACCTCTAATGGATGATTTTCTCGATTTTGATGATGATGATACTCCCATACCAAAACGTTGTTTCGCTTTCATAATGTTGGTTATCAACCAAGATACAGCTTTTTCACTAGCGCTAGAGTCTTTGGACTTTACTCTTTTCCACGCGCTTTTCTCAAGCTCGTGATCTGCTTGGTGGCGAGCACTGAAATTTTCACTATTACGCAAATAAGCTAAATCGTGTTTTTTTCATGCGACATCCAAATAATTAATTCCTTGATCACGTCTTGCCACACGTTTTACTACTTTCGTCCCAGGCCCACAATACTGATAGCCTGGGATGTGTAACTCGAACGGTAGCCTATTAATTACTGAATTAACAATACCGCTTCCAGTCATATTTGATAAACGAGACCGTCTACTTCGTCTGACGAACGACATCTGAATGATAGTTTACGTGAAAGTTCAGTATAAAATATAGATTTTGTTAAAATGCGTATCGTCAATCTTAAACAAAAACTTCCTGTCGATAACCTCGATGTAAAGGTTGGATCTGGACAGGAACAGAAGCTATTTAAGAGACATGGTCCTTTGCTACCATCATCTATTCGTGAATTATTAATAGGACCTTCCAACGGTGGAAAAACAAATGTTATGATTTCGCTGCTTACTCACCCCTCGGGACTGCGTTTCGAAAATGTTTATATCTACTCAAAGTCGCTCTATCAACCAAAATATGAATATTTAAAGAAAATTTTATCACCAAGCAAAGGTCTTGGCTGCTACTCTTTTAGCGACGCAAATAACATTGTGGAACCGTCAGATGCTAAACCTAATTCACTATTTATTTTTGATGACGTTGTGTGAGAAACGGGACGTTATAAGATCGTATTTTATCGTGACATTGTTCGCATTAGCAAGTACAAAGGTGTATTTGACAAAGGATATACGCCTTCATGGTCAACGGAACTGTTTGAAATAGCAAAAGTTAATATTACAAATCCACCTACATACTTGCTGCAATCATTAGAAGGTCAACCTATTAAAGGATGTTTTTACGAAGCAGAACTGCAAAAGACAGCTAGCCCAGGTGTTTATTTAGTTGAGAAAATTCTTAGAAAACGCAAGAAAAATCAAAACGATCAATTGTTTGTAAAATGGTTGGGTTTTCCAAGTCAATTTAGTTCTTGGATAGACAGATCAGATATTGTATAAATATTATCAAATAGTTTTACGTTAAGTATTTATGCGACATAAATAATTGCTTTTCATAATTATGTGTTTTATTTTTTAATTTATTACGTGTAACAGTATAATTATGTTTTTAAATAGAACATTATCTAGGTTGGTTTTCATTTTGTTTTTTTTTTTTGATCCTTTATCTTCGTTGTGGTATACCGTGCAGCATGCTGGTGAATTTGATAAATTTTTTCCTTAAGGTAGGTAATTTTGGCATCATCATCGGCAAACATTTTTTGAAAAACTGGTACTAGCACATTACTAAGTATGGAATTTATCTGCGAACCAAGTTGATGAACTTCCATAAGGACATATTCTTTGGTAGCAGCATCATTATCATTTATCGGTTGGGCAACATTCCTTAATTATTTTGCTCTCTATATCAAAATGTCCATCTGAAGTAAGATTAAATCCGATTCCGGGCAATCCTCGCGATACTCTGTTACAAACAAGAGTTTTGTGTCGACCAAATTTATCAATTGTGTTGTTAACACGGCCCATTTTAAAGTAAAACTAATTTACCCGCTTTATGTTCAGCTTATACAGGGTGTCTAAAATAGGTGATACCACTATTGCTATCTCCGAAATGGTAAAATATACGAGGTCGGTTAAATTAGAGAAAATGTGCCATTTCTAGTCCCTATTCATATTCCGTTTACGGAGTTGCCAAATTCTCTATAGTTTCTTATCTACAGGGGATTTTTTAAAAATAGTCAAAAATTTAATTCTTAAATATCTCGAAAATTATTATAGTTAGAAAAAAGTTGTTTTTACAAAAATCACACGATTTTTTACCTTCTCTAAAGTAACGTTATTGTTTTGTTTATACCATTTGTTCTTACTGAGTTACTGATACTAACGTATTTTTTTCAAATATGGACCTACAATTTTTGCTGCATTTTTTGAAAGAATACTTCATGCCCTTTACAACTGTGTATTACTTGATTATGTTTTTCGACGTTTTGGTGAACAATAGTATCATCATCAGGATATTCTACCAGTACGGACCTGGCATTTTTCAAGTTAATACGCCATTTCACGACCTATTATGGAGACAATTAGGTCAGAATCAGTAACTATGGATTAAATTGTTTTAACTGGTAAATTTTAATTATAATCATGATTCCTAACCAGAACCCTCAAGTTTGTAAAATTGGTCCAACGCCTGAAAAGCCTAAGCTTAGTTTTAATTATAACAAGTCCTAATAATTAATTCTTAGAGGCGTGATTGGCTTCGTGTGGTCAGTCCAAACGCGTCCATCAACCTGTTCGTCCGCCCGTCCATATGTTATAATTCAACGCAACGTCAAGAAATAAAGCATAAAACGGATTTTAGATTCGAATTCCTTATAATCCGAACCCGGTAAATATGACAATGGTTTTATGCTAGAATATAGTTAAAGGTCTTTAATTTGAGATAATATGGTTTGTTTTCAAAGCCACTAAATAGTAATTCAACTGTACCAGCAGAATGAGTTGCAGCAGAAATGAAACCATTAGGTAAAATAGGATTATTTATTATTGTCTTTTGAACTGAAAGGTGATTTTTGGATTCGAAAATATTAAAAACGTAAATAATGAAGACGTATCATCAAGGGTGTCTTTTACAATATGTAGTGAACTTAACCACTAGTTAGGTGTTGTTAATAAAGGCCGCTAATTATATCTGATCTGAGTCTGCTAAACTTTTGCTTTCAATAACTCATTGGCTTAAGTGTAATTTGACAAACTTTAATGACCAAAGGGTTCTGGTTAGTAATCATGAACATAGTTTAAAATTAATCAGTTGAATAATTTAAACCACAGCGATAGGTTGTGAAATTGTGCCTTAACATGGAAAATTCCAGGTCCGTATCGATAGAAAATCCTGATGATGTTATTCCTGATCAAAGCGTCGAAAACCATAATCAAGTGATACATAGTTGTAAAGGGTATGAAGTATTCTTTCAAAAAATGCAGCAAAAAATCCAGGTCCTTATTTGAAAAAAACAAGTTAGTATCAGTAACTCAGTAAAAACAAATGGTATAAACAAAGCAACATCGTTACTTTCGAGAAGGTGAAAAATCGTGTGATTTTAGTAAAAACAACTTTTTTCTAACTATAATAGTTTTCGAGATATTTAAGAATTAAATTTTTGACTATTTTTAAAAAATCCCCTGTAGATAAGTAGTACAAGAAGTACAAGAAGATTTTTATTATTTCATAAACAAACTAAAAATATTTAAAATTAAATTTATGGAGTATATCCAAATTGTATAAGTTCGCTTCTCCTTAAACATATGGCTCGAAAACCTTGTTCTGCATCATATTCATCTTCATCACCGCCACTTATTTCGCGCATATACTCTTCATCAGAAGAGTCGAATGGGGCATCCAGTAGCGACGTTCTACCTGGTGACCCCTCTGACGGTAATGACGACGACGACGGCGATGATGAACCATCTCCGTTGACTTCTTCTGTAGAAGAGTTGGAATTTTGCTGTCGCTGTTGCTGCTCTAACAAATCTCCTCCTCCGCTTAAGATGATTGGGGTTTGAGCGGGTTGGGTGACATGCGATGATAATGATAACTGTTCTTCCTGCTCCTTTCTGTGCTCATTTTGACACCATTCACAGAAACCCATTTGTCCCACGAGCAATTCCCAATTTTCGCAATTGGCACACATCTGACGGCCGTTTACAGAAAACGGATATACAACTACAATTTGACGTTCACTTTTTGGTGATTGCATTTTGAGCAAATAAATTACTATGTAGTATTCTGGACGTACTGTATACAGACTAAAATAAGAAATTTTTATGCCTCTATTTGTATCTGTTAGATGACCTTCAGACCCCCTCCACTCTCATATTTGATGTAAAATCGTCACCATACACAGAATAGACTTTTTTCTTTCTCTAGATGCGCGTAATACGTCTATTATTCAGACGCTGAATAGCTTTCTCTTGATTAAATAATTTTGAATCAATTTCCTTAAGTTTTTTTGTAATTGCAAAAAATTTGATTGTAATTGCAAAAAATCTTCATTCACTTTTTCAGCAAATTTTTTATTCATTTCTTTAAGTTATTTTTTAACAAATTGCAAAACATCATTATTCACTATTTCACTAAATTGTTTATTTATTTCACGCCTTTGTTCGAGAACATATCCCAGATTAGCGGCATCCCCAGGATTCTTTGGTGATGCTACATTAGTTAGAGATTTCCCTTGTATATCATACTGGCCATGATCGGTCAATCTAAATCCAACTCCTGGTTGTCCACGAAGAACAATTTGATTTTGCCCATTAAATTTTTGGCGCCCAAATTTATCGATATCGACCCATCTTTAACTTAAACTAATGTGATTTTTGTAATGGTTGCCTATTTATAAAAAATAAAACAATAATTTAGGTACATAATCATTTATTTAACATCTCATGTTTTTATATTATACAATGAATTAAAGATGTTCTTCATCTTCTTGAACACACTCCATTTTGTCATCGCTAACAGTAGCCAACGCTTTACTATCAACTTCATTGGTGTTGACTTCTTTATTTCCAAGGTCATCAAGAAGGGTGGTATCATTTGCGGGAGCCAAACCATATTTTGTAGCTAATTCATCGGGTAAATGAGGCACTTCCAATAGGTAGCTTCCCAATTCCTCATTTATCATTCCCGTACAAAAGTCGTCCAGATCAATGGTCCCATATAGGTATTTCTCGCACGTATGTGCTCCAGCCGTGAAATTTACAGCGTCTTTCATATACTTCCTATACTGACTTTCACTAAAACCCACATCGGATTTACCATAATTTGCAAAGTGTAGTATTTCTTCAGCCAGCTCTCTTAATTTACATGATAACCAATTAACATACATATCTCGATTTTCAATGACAGTGGGGCAGTCACACATCTTAAATAGAAAATAATTGGAATGTGAGTATGTGGTGTGTGTGTGTGTGTGTGCTTTTCGATATATACCTAACAAGAACTATTTTATCACATTTTTAATCAACATTAAAATAGCCTAACCAACAAATATTACAAACAACCAAAATTTAATAATGCTCTAGTATTACCGCTAGAGAAAACGTGAACTTTGCCCCAAATAAGTTACGGTGTACTGATCACCGGATCTATTCATCATTTCAATAGTATCCTCTGTCAGAATTTGAGCTGCACGTGATGGTAAAAATGTTTCAAATGTTACTTTATGTGTTGGATCAATCAACGTAACGACAATAGCTTTTCCAAAACGTGCGGTCAACAAATTAATTTTTTTATCATATAAATTTTGCCCACCGTTAATGTAGAGAATTTTCTACGTTCCAGAAATTGAACATCTTGGTTTATCATATTGTTAATTTCGGCTAACGTCTGGTTTGAAATGCTCATGATTTAAAATGTGATGAAAACAATTACTGTCAAGTACCTTTAATAGACACTTGTAGAACACACCACAAACACAATACTTTATATGTCAAAGCAACAGTTAACGCATACATGTGACTATGAAAGCTATTTTCGAAATGAGCCATATTTATTAGGAAATAATCCAAGGTCAAGTATTTATTTAGGGTGGGAGGAATACATCCGGCGACCTCGAAAAATACACCACAAATGTAACCTTGAAATAAGCGTCGTCCACCTGGTCATCACCAAACAAAGAAACAGCTGCTCGCATTCAAGGCCAAGTTCTTGATCATAACCTTGGAATAACACCTGCACATGTCAAGGCCAAATAACAACAGCACAGCTGGGCGTTCAAGGTCGACCCTACAGCGCATGCGGATACTCGAGAACGGTCATATCACTCTACTATTTTATTTACCTTTTCTATTAGTTACTAAAGTCTGTCCCCGATTTTTGCGTCATGTAATATTGAAATTCCGTCTCTGATGTTAAATACGTAGTTGTAGCTTTACTATTGAAGATATATTTTTACAAATTGGGTTCGAATGTGGACACCAAAGTACATCCCCCGAACTTCCGTGCGCATGTCTAGCACGCTCAGTTTAAGCGTGGTACGCATTTTGGTCTACTGCGCAGATGTCAAAAAAGGAAAAATTTAAAAGCGAAAACTAAAGAAGTCGAAAAAAAAACTGGGAAAAGAAGTTAAATACGTAGTTGAAGCTTTACAATTAGAGATATATTCTTAAAAGTCGATGGGTTCGACGGTGGACACCAAAGTATGTACATTCCCTGAAATTCCGTGCGCATGCCTAACACGCTTGGTACACATTTTGGTCTACTGCGCAGATGTGAAAAATCGAAAAATATAAAAAACGAAAAATAAAGTAGTCGAAAAAAAGGCGAAAGTTGGGAAGAAAAGTTAAAAAGTTAACCTTTACCATTGGCGATATATTCCTAAAAGTGGATGGTTCGAATGTAGACACTAAAGTACATCGCCTGAAACTCCGTGCGCATGTCTAACACGCTCGGTTTGCGCTTGGTACGCATTTTGGCCTACTGCGCAGATGTCAAAAAACGAAAAATATTGTTTACTTTTGAACTAATCATTTTTGTAATAAAAATAATCTTTAATTTTAGTTATTTTAATTTAAGTGGCAACTTAAAAATATTCTTTTCTTTTTGATTTCTCTTTTGTGCCCTGTAAGTTTTCCTACTTTGGGGTCATGCATTAATTACGTCACACGTAAAGGGGGAGGGAGGGGGTCCACAAAGTGTGACCAGACGTGACAAGGGGGGGAGGAGTCATAAGCTTCGTGACGTCACATTTAATCTAAAATATTAAAACAACTAAATAGGGCATAGGGCCACGGGCGAAATGAACGTTATATAAGTATATTATTTTGAAGTGTAAAATTGTTTGCTTTTGGTACCTAACATACACCGAAAGACCGATACCGCCTTTGAAAAAAGTCGACGTAAAGGTATTTATTGTTTTATTATTTGTTTGCAATGTTACCAGGTCTACCGTTTACCGGTAGATCTATCGTTTTCGGCCTCGACCTACCGCCCTACCGTTTACGAACCTGATTCTACCGTAATTTTTAATCTGAATAATATACAGTGACCGCCAGTGGCGGCTAGGACCTAAAATTTTGTGGGGGACACAAATCACAATTTCAAATTTCTCTGTCAATGTGCTAGGTATAAAAAAGGCGAACATTGGCGAACATTTCTTGGTTAATATAATACTATTTTTAATCTTTCATAAGTTCAAATATTTTTGATAGCTATTTTTAAAATTAAAACCGACAAAATAAATTTGGGGGCCCTGTGCCCTTCGCAGCCCTCCCGGCGAGCCACCACTGGTGACCGCTAAAGAGTCTGCAGGTCTGCACCATATGAGTCTTTTTTAAAATTTGATTAAGGTCAAATTTGACTTTGGCATCAATTTTTGCTTGACCAAGAACCTTAAATGAGATATATAAAGATAGTCACGTGTCATGTTAGCTGTCAAAAGTTACATTTTTTGAAAAAATGTCCTAAAAATGGTATTATTCGTAAAAATTTTGAAAAATGAAATAGTAAAAAGTTGTGTGGTTTGTCATCGAGATTTCATTGTTAAAGTTTTGTTCAAAAATGTTAACTTTTAATTTTTTATATATTTTTTTAGAATCATAAATTTATTTAAATGTTTAACGTTTATTTTGTTATTATTAAGTTTAAACGCCATATTGCCACGTTTCTAAAGATGAGGTATACATTTTCCAAAGTTTAAAGAGTTTTTATAGGAAAAAAATTTAAAATTCCCTGAGCGATATTGGATTATTACTTGATTTTTTAAGTGCTACACAGAACTTATTATTAACCATATCAAATACAACAGTTAGAAGAGCATATCATCTATAGGATTTTAGAAGCTAACCAATAAAAAACTTTTTTTTATTAAAACTTTTATTTTTAAACTAAAACAGGAATAAAAAATTTAAAATTTAAAGCTTATTCTTAAAACAAAAAAAAAATGTTTATATTTTAGTGTGCCGTCCTTCCCCTTCCATACATTTAAATGTTTTTCTGGAAAACCCTTTTGTAACATTTTTCAGAAATCTTGGTGGAATTTCAAGGCAAGCCTCTCCTATAGTATTTCCCAAGTGATCCACGTTTTGAAGTGGCCGTTTACGGTAGGTACACTTTTTGTTTGAGATAACCCCACAAAAACAAATTCATGACAGTTAGGTCAGGTTTGCTACTCAGAATATCTGCCAATCCATTTTCCTCTAAACAGATGGTCTAAAAAATTTCTGACCTCAACCGTGCTGTGAATTGTTGGTATCACAATATCAATCATTCCGGTAGTGACATGTTATCAACAACATTGGTTATCTCAGTCCTTAAAAAGTTTAAATAAATTACTGCGTTTAAGTTTTCTCTAAAAAAAATAGGGCCCAATCAATCTTACGAAAAATTCCACACCAGACATTTACTCTAAAAGAATATTGCACTTTGCACTCAATTATGAAGCCAGGGTTTTCATGAGCCCATCACGTACAGTTTTGAGAACTTACTCCCGTTTGAATAAAAAGGTGCTTCGTCTGTAAACATTATTCTTTTGGCAAATGACCGATTCTCTTCTATTTCTTCCTGTACCCAGGCACAAAAATCAAACCTTGACTTGCTTCAAAATCCCTTTCTTTAAGAATATTTATAAACTGACGTTTGCTTGTGTTCAATTGAGGCGTCGGATTCTAAAACCGGACTTGCGCTCGAAAAGCGTAGAACTGTTGTCGGGGCAAAAGTGAAAGGCTTGAAAAACAAATTTCAGAATTTGAATATTTAAAAAATTCTAGTGTATAGATCCATAAATTTCGCATGTTTTTTGTAAATACAATGTTTTTGTAAAGTGAATATCTTTTCCAAAAAAAATTAAAAACCACTTTTTATATCTCGTAATTTTTTCGCCGCGGCGCAAATATAAATTGCGATACCTATGTCGGAAGATGTTTAACGAAATGGTTTGAAATTCAGCATACTTACTTGAAAAACTCTCCCGAAGACGATGGGGTGATTAAAAATCGGTAATTTTGAATTCATTAAATACTAATTAATAAATACTACTTGCGCGTTCGAAATCGTGTTTTTCGAACTTCGAAAGAAAAAAGTCTGTTGCGAAGTTTCAGTCTCAGACAACTTCCCGCGACAAAGTTGTTCTGTATGGTTGAAGGAAGTTTTCTGGAAAATTTCAGATTTTTTGGTATTATAATTTTCGAGATAGAGCCAGTTGAACACGCTGCGTGACCCCGTATAGTCGAGGCAATGAAGCACTAAAACAGCAAAAATCTCGGAATTTTTTGCACTAAGATGGATCGGAATGCGGTTTTTTGCATTCGCTTCCAAAAATTATTTGTAAAAAATGTATCTACTTTGCATCTTATACAAACCGTAAATTGCATTGCTGCTGTCAAAAATGCATTCACAAAAACGCATTTTTTGGAGTCGTTTTTAGAAAATTAAATAACTTTGTTAATAAGACTCAGAATTGGCTCAAACCGGGTTCCCGGGGGGTTTCGGGGTCGCTGATCACGATTATGATGTTCAAATTGACCCACAGCTGACCTGGAGCTCAGGATCGCTGATGAACGTCATCTCCGTGGGACTCTCCCAAAATTCACGCGGGGAAGGAGAGAAACTCGGCGCCCGGGGGTTTTTTGGGTTGCTGAATTCAAATATGGCATCGGCGAACACCCCCCGGACACCTGGTTCGCCGGAACCTGGACGTGGACGTCATCCCCGGGAGTTTTCCTGACAAGATCGCAAAAAACAAACCGAAAATCATTGTGTGGGCTTATTTTGGGGCGCTGAATCCAAATTTCACTTCGAAAACGACCCCCCGAACACCTGGTGCACCGGAACCTGGTCGCGGACGTCATCTCCGAGGGTTTTCCAGACACGATCGCTAAAGACAAACCGATAATCGTTATGGGGCGTTTTTTGGGGCGCTGAATCCAAATTTCACGTCGAAAACGACCCCCCGAACACCTGGTGCACCGGAACCTGGACGCGGACGTCATCTCCGAGGGTTTTCCAGACACGATCGCTAAAGACAAACCGACAATCGTTATGGGGCGTGTTTTGGGGCGCTGAATCCAAATTTCATGTCGAACACGACCCCCCGAACACCTGGTGCACCGGAACCTGGACGCGTACGTCATCTCCGAGGGTTTTCCAGACACGATCGCTCAAGACAAACCGAAAATCGTTATGGGGGGTTTTTTGGGGCGCTGAATCCAAATTTCTAATCGAAAACGACTCCCCCTCCCAATACCTGGTGCACCGGAACCTGGACGCGGACGTTATCTCCGAGGGTTTTCCAGACACGATCGCAAAAAACTAAACGAAAATCGTCTCATAATTTGACACATTCATTGATGTGTAATTCTCGCCTGGTGCCCACTAAGACATTAAAACATCAGGTTTGATTGACATTCATGGGAATGACATCGATGTCAAGATAAAGGTTCCGGTACATTAGATAGTTGGAGTATGGTCGCGGATGCTGGATTCGAGGAGGGTAGCTAAAAACCCCCATAACGATTTTCGGTTTGTCTTTAGCGATCGTGTCTGGAAAACCCTCGGAAATGACGTCCGCGACCAGGTTCCGGTGCACCAGGTGTTCGGGGGGTCGTTTTCGAAGTGTAATTTGGATTCAGCGTCCCAAAAAACGCCCACACAACGATTTTCGGTTTGTTTTTTGCGATCTTGTCAGGAAAATTCTCGGGGATGACGTCCACGTCCAGGTTCCGGCGCACCAGGTGTCCGGGGGGGGGGGGGGGGGGGGGTGTTCGCCGATGCCATATTTGAATTCAGCAACCCAAAAAACCCCCGGGCGCCGAGTTTCTCTCCTTCCCCGCGTGAATTTTGGGAGAGTCCCACGGAGATGATGTTCATCAGCGATCCTGAGCTCCAGGTCGGCTGTGGGTCAATTTGAACATCATAATCGTGATCAGCGACCCCGAAAACCCCCGAGAACCCGGTTTGAGCCAATTCTGAGTCTTATTAACAAAGTTATTTAATTTTCTTAAAGCGACTCCAAAAAATGCATTTTTGTGAATGCATTTTTGACAGCAGCAATGCAATTTCCGGTTTGTATAAGATACAAAGTAGATTCATTTTTTACAAATAATTTTTGGAAGCGAATGCAAAAAACCGCATTCCGATCCGTCTTAGTGCAAAAAATTCCGAGGTTGAGTGCTTTATTGCCTCGACTTAGTAATGTTTTTGTATCTCCGCGCTGACATAGGCCAGCGCTATGAAACTATGTAACAAAAGAAAATTGCGTATATTTATGATGTTTACAGCAATTTTTAAATTGTATTCGAAAAAAAGTTGCATTTGACTATAATGTGCAACAATTCTTCGACTGTAAAACGTTATTCACACGACATACCATTGAAATTAGCAGAAACAAAACACGATAGCAACATTCGGCGCAGGTTCGATCATGTTAGAAAATCATACATGTCTATTTCTGCCGTACGTCACTTCTGTGCTTCTAAATCTTTATTTTTAACAAGTATTTAAATGTAATAAACAAGTCTATTTATTAAAAATGTCTTCGGAAGATTGTGTAGATTTTTTGTTTTTGTGTTCTGTGCAGTAGTTTTTTTTAAATAAATAACAATGCCGCGATTTTTAATTTTATGAAAAATTCATGTCAAAAGTGCAACATTGTGCAATGAATTGTTAAATCGTTTTAAAAAGCAAAGTATAATATTTTGTTTTGTGAATTACATTTATATTAGTTAACGTATTGTATAAATTATCATTCAATGTCTCGTGTGATGTGTAAATGAGTTCAAAATATGATGACCAACATTATGAATAAAATGTTTAATAACGGGAATGTACGCAATTTTCTTTTGTTACATACTTTTGTAGCGCTGGCCTATGTCAGCGCGTAGATACACATTACGGGGTCGCGCAGCGTGTTCAACTCGCTCTATCTCGAAAAGTATAATACCAACAAATCTGAAATTTTCCAGAAAACTTCTTTCAACCATACAGAACAACTCTCTCGCGGGAAGTTGTCTGAGACTGAAACTTCGCAACAGACTTTTTTCTTTCGCAGTTCGAAAAACACGATTTCGAACGCTCAATTAGTATTTATTAATTAGTATTTAATGAATTCAAAATTAACGATTTTTAATCACCCCATCGTCTTCGGGAGAGTTTTTCGAGTATGTATGCTGAATTAAAAACCATTTCGTTAAAAATCTTCCGACATATCGCAATTTATATTTGCGCCGCGGCCAACAAATTCCGAGATATAAAAAGTGGTTTTTAATTTTTTTTTGGAAAAAATATTCACTTTACAAAAAACTTTTATTTACACAAAACATGCGCAATTTATGGCTCTATAAGCTAGCATTTTTTAAATATTCAAATTCTGAAAAAAAAAATTTCATGCCTTTCATTTTTGCCCGGCCAACTTCTATGGCATTTCGAGCGCCTCAATTGCATCTTATAACACATTTTCTTCATGTTCTTCTAGTTTCCAGTTTGCATGTGATTTCTTAAAATCATTCAAAACTGTTCCTGGTCGTTTGAATTTGTCCAGAATACACCATACACCCAACTGTGGAATGCCAAACAAACTTTTGTGGGTGTCTTTGATTAAAAATATTCCCAATGTCCCTATTTGTCCTATTTTTTACCGTGAATTAAAACTGTCTCTATTTTTTCTTCGGTAGTAAGCATTTTTTAATCGATCTTTAAAAAACTTTTACACCAGTAGTGATTTAGTGACAATCAGTTACCGTCTTATGTCAACTTGTCATATTTACATATGTTTTAAAGCCTACTGTTGAATTAAATTACAATAAAAATAGTTATTTTTGTATTAAGTGCGTGAAGTGAGTGTTTTTTTAATGGCATATGAGAGTGTCAATTTTTTGCCGAGACCGCAGGTCGAGGCGAAAAATTCTCTCGAATGTGCCATTAAAACACGAATTTCACAAACGAAATACAAACAACATTTTTTGTACAACTGAAAGTTTGAATTAATCGGTAAAATTGTATATTATAATAAAAATTTTACCATATAATTTCACATAATCAAGTTAACAGCCCTGTCGTTACTATAGAAATGGTTTGTTGGCACGTTGCTTGTTTTGTTGTCATACGTTGATAGCTGTTCATATTTATTGCAATTTTTTAAATAAATAGTATAAGTACTTAAAATGGATGTAGATTACGATAGTGATAGCGAGATTCCTTCAGATATAGCCGATATAGCAAATTCGGCTATAGCTAACATGTTACCGGCGAAATCAAAATTTATATACGAGAAAAATTATAACCAATTCCGTGAATGGTGCGGCAAGAAAAATATACAAAAAGTGTCTGAAAAGGTACTTATATGCTATTTTGAGGAGAAATCAAAAACTGTAAAACCTTCTACTTTATGGAGTGTCTACTCAATGTTGAAGAGTATGTTGAATGTTAAAGAAAATATTGATATAAAGAAGAGAACTTTTCAAGGAATATCTAGCGTTTCTGATCAGCAGCAAGGTGGACTAGCTTCGGGAATTAATATTGGAAGCAATTGTTCGAACTTCACCATCAATTATTATTGTAACAAATGAGATTTTTTGGTAGTTGGTAATTAATTAGTAAATTTGTACAAAAAAATTCAATACATTTTTTAAAAAGTAATGTTTTATCGTTTTTTTTGTAAATCATTTTTCCAGTTAAAAAAAGTCTTTTTTTCACCGTGAAAAAAAGTCTTTTTTTCACTGTTAAAAAAACAAAAGGTTTACGTATCGATAGCGATGAAAAAATGTCAACTTTTTTTGACAGTTGTACAAAATAGTTATTTTTGTATTAAGTGCGTGAAGTGAGTGTTTTTTTAATGGCATATGAGAGTGTCAATTTTTTGCCGAGACCGCAGGTCGAGGCGAAAAATTCTCTCGAATGTGCCATTAAAACACGAATTTCACAAACGAAATACAAACAACATTTTTTGTACAACTGAAAGTTTGAATTAATCGGTAAAATTGTATATTATAATAAAAATTTTACCATATAATTTCACATAATCAAGTTAACAGCCCTGTCGTTACTATAGAAATGGTTTGTTGGCACGTTGCTTGTTTTGTTGTCATACGTTGATAGCTGTTCATATTTATTGCAATTTTTTAAATAAATAGTATAAGTACTTAAAATGGATGTAGATTACGATAGTGATAGCGAGATTCCTTCAGATATAGCCGATATAGCAAATTCGGCTATAGCTAACATGTTACCGGCGAAATCAAAATTTATATACGAGAAAAATTATAACCAATTCCGCGAATGGTGCGGCAAGAAAAATATACAAAAAGTGTCTGAAAAGGTACTTATATGCTATTTTGAGGAGAAATCAAAAACTGTAAAACCTTCTACTTTATGGAGTGTCTACTCAATGTTGAAGAGTATGTTGAATGTTAAAGAAAATATTGATATAAAGAAGAGAACTTTTCAAGGAATATCTAGCGTTTCTGATCAGCAGCAAGGTGGACTAGCTTCGGGAATTAATATTGGAAGCAATTGTTCGAACTTCACCATCAATTATTATTGTAACAAATGAGATTTTTTGGTAGTTGGTAATTAATTAGTAAATTTGTACAAAAAAATTCAATACATTTTTTAAAAAGTAATGTTTTATCGTTTTTTTTGTAAATCATTTTTCCAGTTAAAAAAAGTCTTTTTTTCACCGTGAAAAAAAGTCTTTTTTTCACTGTTAAAAAAACAAAAGGTTTACGTATCGATAGCGATGAAAAAATGTCAACTTTTTTTGACAGTTGTACAAAATGGTATTTTTTAGTTTTAATAGCTATTTATGCCATCAGTTACGAAATGCCTAATTTTGTGTAACGCGTGAGATTTTTGCGGAACGAACGAAGTGAGTTCCGCAAAAACTCACAAGTTACACAAAATTTCATTTCGTAACGTATTGCATACAAGATTTTTTCTAATTTTGAAGAAAGTAATAAAAAAATAAAGTTTAATATAATTGATAAAAATTTTAAAACATAAATCTAGTTTGTTGCTGTTACTTCATGTTAGTTGTCAGTTTGACATTTTGTAAAAAAGTCTAAACGGAAGGTTTTTAGCGAGATTGATATATTTTTAGTTTTATTTTTAAAAAATGAGTGATTCAGGATCTGAAGAGCTACCAAGCGATATTGAAGAGGCAGCAGGTAATGCTTTAGTATCAGTAATTCCCAAAAAGTCAAAGGCAGTTTATGATTTGGCATACGAAAAATTTGTTACGTGGTGTGATGAGAAGAAAATTAAACATGTTAATGAGAAAGTTTTACTTGCATATTTTGAGGGTAAGAAAGATCTAAAAGTTTCCACATTATGGACACTTTACTCAATGTTAAGGTCTGAACTAAATCTGAAAAGGAATATTGATATTAAAAAATATACAAATTTGGTAGCATATATTAAAAGGCGAGCGGACGGGTACAGTGCTAAAAAGTCAAAAGTTTTTAGTAAAGAAGATTTTGCCAAATTTTTAGTGGAAGCTGATGACAAAGAATACTTAATGGCTAAGGTTGCAATGATTATTGGAATGGCAGGAGCGTGCAGAAAAGCAGAATTAACATTTCTTCCAGTTGAAAATGTTATACTTAGACGAAGGAAGCCATTTTCGTGTTGATATCCCACCTTCAAAAACAAAAGTTATACGGCAGTTTGCAATTACCACTGGAGACATTGAAAATACGAATCTTGTTGAAATATTAAGAAAATATATTAAGTTGCGTCCCCAGATTCTTAAACACAACAGATTTTTTGTAAAATATGCGAATGGAAAATGTACCAGAAATCCTGTGGGAATTAACACATTTAGCAGTCTGCCAAAAGTTATTGCACAATTTCTTGGTCTTTCAAATCCTGTTCTATATACTGGCCACTGCTTCAGAAGAAGCTCTGCCACTTTCCTAGCAGACAGTGGCGCTGATATTTTAAAATTAAAGAGGCACGGAGGTTGGAAATCTAGCTCTGTTGCGGAGGGATATGTTGAAAATTCCATGAATAATAAAAAACTTATAGCGCAAGAAATATTTGGTCAAACATCTAATGCAACGTGCGTCGTCTCCCAAATAACAGCAAGTTCGAGCAATGAAAAAAGTATGTCGTCGTGAATTAATTTAAATAATTGCAATAATTGTGTTATCAATATTTATAATAATTAATTAAGTTATAATTTATGTTGTTATCGTGTCTTAATAATAATTAATTAATTTATAATTTATGTTGTTATCGTGTATTATAACAGTTTAATAAATAGAATAATTCTTTTTGTCACTAATTTTGAAATACATTTTTCGTCACCAATTGCATAAAATTTTACTTTATGTAACTAGTTACAAAAAGTAAGACGTTTCATAACGTCAATCAGTTTTACAAAGTGTCACTTTAAATGTCAAAATTAGAAAAAAGTTTTAACGATGCTTTTAATAAAAAATATATATTTTTTATTAGCTAGCTTTTAAAATCCTATGAATATGCTTTTTTAACTTTTGTATTTGATATGGTTAATAATAAGCCCTATAGATCTTAAAAAATCAGATACTAGTCCAAAAGCGCTCAGGGAATTTTAAAAAATATTTATTTTTGTGCTATAAAACCTCTGCAGACTTTGGGAAATGTATATCTTATCTTTAGAAACGTTCCAATATGGCGTTTAACCTTAATAATAACGAAATAAACTTTAAAAACTGAAATAAATTTATTATACTAAAAAAATAGGTGAAAAATTAAAAGTTACAATTTTTGAACAAAACTTTACAGATAGAATCTCGATAAGAAACCAAACAACTTTTTCCTATGGCATTTTTCGAAATTTTAGCAAATAATATCATTTTCAGGACATTTTATGTAAAAATGTAACTTTTGACAGCTAAATATATGTCTTTTAAGATTCTTGGTCAAGCAAAAATTGATGCCAAAGTCAAATTTGACCTTAAATTTTAAAAAAGTTTCCTATATGGTGCAGACTTTTTGACGAACACTGTGCCTTTATACTATTATCTTACTTCATCACTGATATTATCCATTTACGGCCGGTATTACAGGTTGTTAAAACTGAAAGTTCAGATGAGCTCAGGTTCTTCTGGTCCATGCCATGGACACAGGATGATTAATTTTTTTCAGTTCAGTTCAGTTTTCAGCCAAAAACAATGTAAGAATATTTTTTTTTCTATTGATTTTGAGTACCTATCTATTGTTTAAGAACGTACAAATTGTTACTTTGATGAAAATATATTTAAAAAATAATAATATTGGAAGTGCTGTTTTAATTAAATTTCAAATTGCAAAATGAATGACGTCACAAAAGGGGGGGGGGGGGGTCCACACGAATGTGACAGCGTGTGACAAGGACGAGGAGGGAGTCAAAAACGACGAAATTTGTGTGACGTAATTAATGGATGACCCCTTTGGGGCTTTTACAGATATAGTTAAAACTTTCGCTTTTCATTTAAACTTTAAATTAATTGTTAAATGTTTATTTATGGATAAAATCAATATTCTAATAAAACGCGATATATAGATAGAGAAAGATTTACATTTCAGATTACACTGACGCTTTTTGTGGTAGCGATAAGTAATATTCTTGTTTCTTTTACCCGGCATAAATTGGTGATTTGTAATTTCACTTTAGCATATTTGGTGGTTTATTTCAGGTTTTCAGGTGTAAAAAACACGGTGTCGCATTCCAATATTTTATGTAGTTTTTTGCGTGCCTGTTGGAGTATCGTCTAGTGACTACGTTTACATGTTAGAAAGTCAATCTTGGTGGCAAATTTAAATTTGAATTCTATTTGTTATATAAATATTTTTCAAAAATTAAATTAAAATTTTGGTAACGCTTTTCTGGCAAAATGTCCCAGGATAAAGTAGCTAAATCTAAAATATTACGCGATCTTGAAATGTCTAAACTTAAAGTAATTTAAACAGTGGGTCAATTTTAGCTGAAAAAGATCAAAATAAAAAAGGTGTTTGGCGATATATTCCTAAAAGTGGATGGTTCGAATGTGGACACTAAAGTACATCGCCTGAAACTCCGTGCGCATGTCTAACACGCTCGGTTTGCGCGTGGTACGCATTTTGGCCTACTGCGCAGATGTCAAAAAACGAAAAATATTGTTCAGTTTTGATCTAATCATTTTTGTATATAGAAATAATCTTTAATTTTAGTTATTATTTTAATTTTAAGTGGCAACTTAAAAATAATCTTTTCTTTTTTATTTCTCTTTTGTGCCCTGTAAGTTTTCCTACTTTGGGGTTTTTACAGATATGGTTAAAACTTTCGCTTTTCATTTAAACTTAAAATTAATTGTTAAATGTTTATTTATGGATAAAATCAATATTCTAATAAAACGCGATAGCGCGCAGAAACATCCAGTGCTTGATATCATATCAACCAGGTTACTTTTTTTGGTCTCTCTGACCGCTGGAGGATACGTGCAAGATGCGTGATTTTAGGACGAGTATACAAAAGTACCTAGCCAAGTTAAGTCTCTCTCTCTCTCTCTCTCTCTCTATCTCTCTCTCTAATCGGCGCATATCTGTTGTGGTTGACGGTCACTCATCTAACTTCCATCCTATCAATGCTGGTGTCCCCCAAGGTTCAGTCCTGGCACCAACTCTGTTTCTTCTTCACCTTAATGACCTGCTCTCTTCAACTACCAATCCCATCCACAGTTATGCTGACGATAGTACTCTTCACTCCAATATTCATTTTTCCAGACAAGTTTCGAATCAGGAGTTGGATAATGGACGCAGATCTATGTACCTATCCCTTTCCCAAGATCTACAATTAATCTTAGACTGGGGTGCCAAGAACCTTGTTCAGTTCAACGCCTCCAAAACCCAGTCTTGCTCCCTCTCACGCAAAAAATCTGGCAACGCTTACCCCATCCACATGAATGGCCAAGCCCTACAAAACAACGAAACATTCGATCTCGTTGGCGTCGCTTTCGAACATGGTCTCAGCTGGCACAAACACATTACTTCAGTAGCCACATCGGCAGCTAAGAAGCTTGGTTTTCTCTTTCGAGACAGAAAATACTTCTCTTCCAACCTATACACTCTATATTTCCCAAATAAGACCTAACCTAGAGTACTGCTCCCACATCTGGGGAGCGGCATCACCTTCGACACTTAAGATCCTTGATTCTGTCCAAGGGAGAGCCATTCGACTTATCAATGACCCAGCCCTCACGAGAAAACTCCCTTCTCTCGCTCATCGCCGCGCTGTAGGGGATTTATCCCTTTTCTACCGCTACTTCCACGGATTTTGCTCTGAAGAACTAGCCGGTATTATTCCCCCCTTGAATATCCCTAACAGAACAACAAGAGGCGCGTTCCGTATGCATCCCTTTACTGTCCAGCTACAGAAGCCTAGAACAGACCACTTCTCTCGCTTATTCATACCTGGGGTCTCCAGATTATGGGACAAATTGCCTGCAGATGTTTTCCCTTCCCGTCCCAACCTCCAATCCTTCAAATCCCGTGTCAATAGACTACATTTCCCTTCTCTTCAGACACCCACGGTACGTTAGTACTTAGGCTTGAAGTCTACGTGGGATGTCTTAGATAAAAAAGTGCTCAACGCTTGTTCCCGTTTTTTCCTGTGCTGCCGTCGTGGGGGCCCCCAATGAAACCAACCTGTTAGCCAAAGAGTAAGTCACCTCTACTCTTAATGATATAAAACACTGGTCGCCGACTATTTTTATAATGTTAAGTCGATAATAATGAAATAATTATTTTTTGTCTAACCATCTATATTTTATCCAACCTGGGGAGGTAAACTCTACCCAAACCTCAAAGAAAGAAAGATACAGTCCACTAAGTTTTACCACTCGAGAGCTAACGAAACAAATATAAAAAACAAAGTCTTAAATAAAAAATTAAAAAGAGTTTCCTATGAGAGAGAGAGTTTTTATGGGAAAAAATTTCCCATGAAAAATAAAATGTGCCCGTGCACTTTGCCGCTCGCACTTGGATTGCACAGGCTGGTACTGTATGGCACCAGAGGTCGGCCACCGGTTGTCGACTTATGCCACGCCCGGACTGTAAAATTGTGTGCCATTTTGACGTTTTTTATGTATGTAGCTCCTAATTTTTGTCAAATCCTTTATGTGTTATTTTTTGCTTTATTTTAAATCTCTCACCACGTATAAACATGAACTAAAATATGCCGCTACATTTAGAAAAGTGACGAAAATTTCAAACTTTCCAAGAGAACCCGTAGCCTCTGATTTTTGTCAAATCCTTTATAAATGCTTGTTTTTGCATTATTTTAAATTTATTCACCGAGTATAAACATGAACTAAAATATGGTGCCAGGTATATTTAGTAAAATGACGAACATTTTAAACTTTCCACGAGACCCCGTAGCCTCTGATGTTTACCAAGTCCCTTATAAATAGTTGTTTTTGCATTATTCCAAATCTCTCCACAAAGTATCAACGTGAACCTAAGCAAACCTAAGCTGCTATATTTAGTAAAACGACGAAAATTTCAAACTTTCGAAACGATCCTGTAGCCTCAGATTTTTGTCAAATCCTTTATATTATTTTTATATTTTATTTTATGTATAAACGTGAACGAAAATATGGTGCTATGTATATTTGGTAGTTTGGTACATTGACGAAAATTTTAAACTTTCGAAACGACCCCGTAGCCTCAGATTTTTGTCAAATCCTTTATGTATATTATTTTTATATTTTATTTTATGTATAAACGTGAACTAAAATATGGTGCTATGTATACTTGGCACATTGACGAAAATTTTAAACTTTCGAAACGACCCTGTAGCCTCAGATTTTTGTCAAATCCTTTATGTATATTATTTTTATATTTTATTTTATGTATAAACGTCAACTAATATGGTGCTATGTATATTTGGTACATTGACGAAAATTTTAAACTTTCGAAACGACCCCGTAGCCTCAGATTTTTGTCAAATCCTTTATGTATATTATTTTTATATTTTATTTTATACATATATAAAAGTGAACTAAAATATGGTGCTATATATACTTGGTACATTGACGAAAATTTTAAACTTTCGAAACGACCCTGCAGCCTCAGATTTTTGTCAAATCCTTTATGTATATTATATTTATATTTTATTTTATGTATAAACATGAACTAAAATATGGTGCTATGTATACTTGGTACATTGACGAAAATTTTAAACTTTCGAAACGACCCCGTAGCCTCAGATTTTTGTAAAATCCTTTATGTATATTATTTTTATATTTTATTTTATGTATAAACGTGAACTAATATGGTGCTATGTATATTTGGTACATTGACGAAAATTTTAAACTTTCGAAACGACCCCGTAGCCTCAGATTTTCGTCAAATCCTTTATGTATATTATTTTTATATTTTATTTTATATATAAAAGTGAACTAAAATATGGTGCTATGTATATTTATCACATTGACAAAATTTTTAAACTTTTCAAGAGAGCCCGTTGCCTCTGATTTTTGTCAAATCCTTATATTAAATGTGTTTTGCATTATTTTAAATCTCTCCACCAAGTACAAACGTGAACTAAAATATGCTGCTATATGTATTAAACTTAAAGTTACTTATTCACCGTACATATGGGTAACTAGAAGGGTATTTATTTATATTAACTGTATAAATCTCATCTATAAGCAAAATATGACTTTTGTAAAATGCATCAACTTGAAATTAAATCAACATAGAAATTAATTTTTTTAAGGTTCTCACCCTGTATATGTAAATTCCATCGGAAGTTTAGTCTGCTTCGAGCCAGGGTAAACCCCAGTATAGGTATATGCAAATTTCGTGTTTTTTGGTCAAGTAATTTTTTTTACATTTCGCGCCATCAGATAGACCGACCGAAACAGAAAACCACGTTTTCCGTGATCTAGAGACTCCAAAAAGTGGAGATTTGAAAAACCCGAGTGACTTTTTTCACGAATATAGTACTTTTTTCAGCGTGAGAATTACTTTTTCTCTATACGCTACTTGCTAAAGACTAATTTTTAGACAACCTCCGATACTTATCATATCCAGTTAAAACTCAGAAATGTCAATAAAAATATATAAATTCACTGCCTACTATGACCACATACTCTCCTATACAAGGAAAAAATTTGGCGTCCCCAAATCATTGTGCCCCCTCCGCATCTGAAGGCACGGCACGCCACTGTTATACATATACATATAATAATACAGCTACTATGCACGACGCTCTTTGTTGCAGACCCTGTATAATGACAAAACAGTGTTAAACAGGCAGTACGAAACAACAATTAATTACAATAATCTAATTCGTATTTAAAAATATTGTAATAAAACGTAAATGTAGGTGGTAGAGGATCTTTTCCTCGACCGAGGAGGTACCACCCCGCGCAACCACTTAAAGAGCTGGTGAAATCTTAGCGGATGTTTCCAGCCCTGGGTGCGTGAGTCGGTTTTTTCTTTTCCTTTCCTCTTCAGACTGTCATTCTTTCTCTTCTCTTTTGTGTTCCTTCTCTCTTCTAACTATCCACCTCTTAAAAAAAACAAATATGAAAATGATGATGGCGCTCCCAGGGGTAAAAAATTCCGGAGGTAAACTACCCCTCCATTCGGATCTCCGGGCGAGGGGTACTCGTGGGGGCCCACCATCGAAGAATTCCAAGAGCATAGTAACCTTTGCCAACATCTGCGGGCTTAATTCCAATTTGGACTCTGTCCACCACTATCTCCAATCATGCAAACCCACATTCTTTTTCTGACCGAAACCCAAATCAGCTAAAAATCCTCAACTAATCATCTCCTGTTTCCAGGCTATGAACTTCTGTCATCTTTTCGTCTTCATGGTGGGGTATATGCCTACGTTCGCAGCAGCCTCTCTTGCACCAGACTTCCGAACCTGGAATCAGGCCAGCCCGATATTCTCTGGCTAAAACTCGCCCTTAAATCTTCTACTAAATTTATCTGTTGCATCTATCGCTCCCCAATCAAACCCAATCAGATAAATCCTACAATGAGTTCTTTGACTTTCTGTCGGCAAAAATCGACCATCTTATCTCCGAATTTCCCTTCGCTGAAGTTATCGTCCTAGGCGACTTCAACGTCCACAGGTTAGAATGGTTAGGATCCACAAAAACTGACCCAGAAGGCAGAGCAGCAGAAAACTTCGCAATCAGCAACTCGCTCACCAATTTGATCAGAGAACCAACATACTTTCCCCGCGTTTCTACCCATAATGCAAATCCTCTAGATCTTTTTCTTACCACCCATCCTGAGCCTTAATTAACATCTGTATGCGCTCCCCTTGGTCGTTCATATCATGGCCTCATTACCGTCTCTTGTCCCAGACCTCCCGAGTTTGCTGAAATCATGCCAGAACGCACGATCTGGCACTACAATTCTGCCGACTGGGATGGTCTTCGAAACTGCTTGGAACCTTGTCTGTTTTTCCACTTCCTATCCCTCCGAAATTTGCTCTCATATCACAGATATTATTCAAGCAGGTATTGAAGGTTTCATTCCACATACCCGCAAGAAACCTAAACTCCAGCATCAAAAGCCATGGTTCTCCAAGGGCTGTGACAAAGCCAGGCTCAAAAAAGCCCAAGCTCACAAAAGGTATCTTCAAAATCCTACACCCGAAAATCGTCAAATTTTCAGAGGCCAGAAATCAATACAACCAAACTATCTTAGAGTCCAAAAATGCTTTTAGCAACCGCATAAAAGATAAAGTGCTTTCCTGCCCCAACGGCGGCAAATCTTTCTGGTCACTTGCCAAAAACATTAGTCAGAACTTCTGTAGAAGCACTTTTCCTCCCCTGACCTCTGACAACGAAGCTATCTCCACCTCTAAAGGGAAAGCAGAACTATTCGCCGAACAATTCACTGCTAATTCCACCCTGATCCGTCCCCCCAATTTCTCTCTTCCAACCGCTAAGTCTGTACCCCACAAAATGCCCGATATAATACTAAAGGTCAAACAAGTTCAAAAAATTCTTCTATCCCTTGATACCAAAAAGTCCTCTGGTCTGGATGGCATACCAGCAATTGTTCTAAAAAAATGCGCTCCAGAACTTGCGCCCATCTTAACTCGTCTTTTCCAGATCTCTTATGACAAGGGTATCTTCCCAGATAGCTGGAAGACTGCTCGTGTGCAGCCTGTCCCGAAGAAAGGCCAAGTCCCTTCCATCCAATTATAGACCTATCTCTCTTCTCTCCGTTGTCAGCAAAGTTATGGAGAAAGTAATCAACTTGCAAATTCTAAAATATCTAGAAAAACACAAAATCATCCATGACAGACAGTATGGATTTCGTCACCCAAGATCCTTAGCTTTGTCACACATAACTGGAACAAGTCTCTTGAATTTCATGGCGAATCTCAGATTGTTGCTCTCGATATTTCCAAGGCTTTTGACCAAGTATGGCATGCCGCACTCCTCAACAAACTACCTTCATACGGTCTTCCCACCAAACTATGTACCTGGATCGGCAGCTTCCTCTCTAATCGGCGCACATCTGTTGTGGTTGACGGTCACTCATCTATCTAACTTCCATCCTATCAATGCTGGTGTCCCCCAAGGTTCAGTCCTGGCACCAACCCTGTTTCTTCTTCACATTAATGACCTGCTCTCTTCAACTACTAATCCCATCCACAGTTATGCTGACGATAGTACTCTTCACTCCAATATTCATTTTTCCAGACAAGTTTCGAATCAGGAATTGGATAATGGACGCAGATCTATGTACCTATCCCTTTCCCAAGATCTCCAATTAATCTTAGACTGGGGTGCCAAGAACCTTGTTCAGTTCAACGCCTCCAAAACCCAGTCTGGCTCCCTCTCACGCAAAAAATCTGGCAACGCTTACCCCATCCACATGAATGGCCAAGCCCTACAAAACAACGAAACATTCGATCTCGTTAGCGTCGCTTTCGAACATGATCTCAGCTGGCACAAACACATTACTTCAGTAGCCACATCGGCAGCTAAAAAGCTTGGTTTTCTCTTCCGAGCCAGAAAATACTTCTCCTCTTCCAACTTATACACTCTGTATATTTCCCAAATAAGACCTAACCTAGAGTACTTCTCCCACATCTGGGGAGCGGCATCACCTTCGATACTTAAGATCCTTGATTCTATCCAAAAGAGAGCCATTCGACTTATCAATGACCCAGCCCTCACGAGAAATCTCAATTCTCTCGCTCATCGCCGCGCTGTAGGGGATTTATCTCTTTTCTACCGCTACTTCCACGGATTTTGCTCTGAAGAACTAGCCGGTATTATTCCCCCCTTGAATGTCCCTAACAGAACAACAAGAGGCGCGTTACGTATGCATACTGTCCAGCTACAAAGGCTTAGAACAGACCACTTCTCTCGCTCATTCATAACTAGGGTCTCCAGATTATGGAACAAATTACCTGCAGATGTTTTCCCTTCCCGTCCCAACCTCCAATCCTTCAAATCCCGTGTCAATAGACTACATTTCCCTTCTCTTCAGACACCCACGGTACGTTAGTACTTAGGCTTGAAGTCTACGTGGGATGTCTTAGATAAAAAAAAATGAAAACCATCCGGCAATAATGGACAAACGACATCGACATCTCTGAGCAAACTCTCAAACCACAGACTAGCGAATCCACCAAAATATAGCAAGAGAGACCGGCTCAGGCCGAGACGGTCTCCCTGGCAGGCCCGAAATCGATGCACGCCAGTGTTTATCTTATTCTATCTACTCTCTGCTAAAACTGATAAAAAAATTAGATGTCCCGATAATATTTAATTTTGACAATGCTGCGGCTGTTTCGTTTGTTTCCCCTTTACAATACTATACTGGTATTTCGGTTTTCTTAAATAAAAAAAATGCGATTTAAGTGAAAAAGGTATTTGGTATGTCTGTAGACTACCCAAGGAGTCACCGGTTTCAATATATGCAGTGAATTTCATAACACCCTATATACGAGTATAAATAGAGCGACTAATAAAACTATTTGCTCTGTTGTAATGTGAGGGAAATGTCAGGAAATTATCAATTGGGTCTCCGGTGGCCGAGTTGGTACGGCGCCAGCTTTGCAACCGAGAGGCGCGGGTTCGAATCCCGCTTCGACCATGGATATTTTGTGATTGTTGTTGGAAGGTGGTAGAATTCCTCCTCGACCGAGGTGGTACCACCCCACACATCCTCTTAAAGGGCTGGTGAAATCCCTACGGATGTTTCCAGCTCTGGATGTCTGAGTCGATTCCCCAGTACACCCACGGTACATAGTACTTAGACTTCGGTCTTCGTGGGCTGTCAGAAGATAAAAAAAAGTAATTTCCTTTCAGAGAATCGCTGGGAACCCTGTTTGTGGGGTGTTGTTAGTGCTTTCTGTATCCATTTCGTTAACCTGTACTTTCAAGAGTGCAAATATATTTCTAGTCAGAATAGGGCTGTATTATCTGAGGAAACTTAAAATTTTAGTTGCCTTAGTTGTTCTGGGAGGGGGCTTTCTTGGGTCTTCTCTGCCGGCCTCTTGAAACCCTGTTGTTGTTGCTCCTCTAGTACGAAAGGTGTAACGTCTGAACAAAGATTATTCCCAGGTAAAACAAAATCAGAGGTATTATCTCTAGCGACATTGTCCTTTTTATTTGGGTCCAGCTCACCTTCGCATAATTATCGCATTCATAATTTTGCTGAATAAGTTAAATCACCCAGCAAGTTTTGCACTATTATTAGTTTCAAAACTTGTTGAGCCAACACTGTTTTATTACTTGTAACGCTAATATTGTCTTCATCGTCCGAACTGCGGTTTCTTCAGCATCCCCGTTATTATACATCAGCATCCCCGTTATTATACATAAAGCACTGGATTCATATACACTATTTACAATTTATATTTACCCTTTGATATTCATATTCACAGGTTGGTCCAAAGCACCGCCCACTCGTTTGACGAAGCCAGAAGTCTTTGAACGCCTTATAATATTGCGCATCGGTGCGTGACGTCAGCTGAACGACACTCGAGAGTAGATTTGATGTCTTTATTTTAGATCATCGTCAGCAACACTGTGCCACATTGAGTACATGGGACAACATTGCCACATGGCGACTTTGTCAAGAAATACTCTTGCAAGTACATACGAGGTCCGATTCTTGACGGCAATAGAAGCGAAAATTATTTAATTTTCTCTCTATAAAGATAAGTTAGCCAATAGCCGACGATCATTCACGTCATTTTGATTTCACCTTCTTTCGGCAATTAATTCCCTTGTTTCAAGAATACGGTCAATGATGCCGTCCTAAAATGCGTCTACCTGCGCAATTTTGTCTTTCTGACGTGATGCCTGCCTCGACGAGTTTGAGCTGCAGTCGTATCATTTCTTGTTTTCTCGCATCATACCGGATCCTGATGAATCAATTTCAAGCATTGTTTTCCTTCATGTTTTGATTTTTTGTTAAATGGAGTTTTAAATGGCGTAAATAAAAAATGTTTTGAAAACTGTTAGGGGGATTACGTTTTTTTAACGCCGATTTACCCGAGGGAGCAAAACTGTTCGAGTAAGAACGATGAACGTGGGTTGTACACACTCTACCTTCACAAGACATTTGGTCAGCAATCTTGATCGAGACAAAGTGAAATGAAGAGAACATATTTATACGCAGTGACGGCGGCATAAGTCGTAAGCTTAAACATGAGAAAAAGGCGTACAAAGTGGGTGAATTGTTGTTGACTTTTAAAAAGAAGCCAGTTGTCGCATACCTACTAATGTATTAAAAAAAACTACTGTTAGAGCCTGGAGATTGATTTAATTATTTACGAATAAACTATGAAACCTATTGTACCCTTTTGAAGTTGGTGGCTCCATTAATTCAGAAACAAGGCACACAGTTACGAAAGGCTACATATCTCACGAGAGACTTGTAGCGACATTAAAATGTATCGCAACAGGCAGAAGTTATGAAGCTTTAAAGTTTTTAGTTATCATCTCATCTCAAGCCATATACTCGCGTGACTTTACTTTTCACAGGCATGAGTAACTTCGATAAATTCAAATAACAATTTTCTATTTACTTGGCGAATATCCGTCATTTTGACTTAATTCTCCAAAATATAACCTTCTAAATACAACACCACTGAAAAAACTGACCTTCTTTAACGCCACACGCCCCCGACTTGATCGATCACGTCGTAAATCCGTCGCTTATAATCTGGCTCTGCCTGATTATTCTTGGCCGTTGTAAGAAGGACGGTTTTTAGTCACACACTTCAGTTTTGTGTCGTTCTTACCCGAACAGTTTATCCCGTTCGGATATATTGGTATTAAAAGAACGCAGTGTATGGGCCCCTTTAGCTAATAAATAACTTAAAATGTTTTTTTATTCAGTTATTTATTGAAAGTCTGTTGAAGGTTCAAAAATTAGTTTTAAAAGAAATTTATTATTTTAGCACATTCGTCTGTCCCACTGAACTAGTTGCCTTAGATGAACGAATAGATGATTTTAGGAAATTAAATGCTGAAGTAATTGGTTGTTCAATTGATTCACAATTTTCACATTTAGGATGGATGAATACTGAAAGATCGGTAAGTTACGCATTATTATTTTTATTTTATATTTGTAGATTACCAGTGGCGGCTCGTGGGAAAACATAGATGTTCTGCAATAAAATTAAAAATATCTCTCTTAAAGTGACGCGTGTAAGGTTTTCCTCTGCTAACACCGGCTGCCTCAATATTAATATCTAGTAATTGCCTACCTCTATTTTTAGCTCAAGTTTTTCCTCATGAGTGTATTTAAAAAAATCTTTTACCGTTCACTAAATTATACACAACATCCATTATTTCAAAGTCTACAGTCAACAAAACTAACAACCGACAGCTTACAATAATAACAACAACGATAACTGCAAATAATTGTCTTTCCTGATATAAAACGCGCGCGAATTTACCAGCAAGGGCTGTCACGAATGCAGCTAAATGACTAGCAGAATTTCCCGTATTAAATTTCATAAACTGAGTGGTGCCGATTATTCATTAGGTTGAAAAGTACTGTGCACGAATAAAAGCAGTTCAGCTCGCAAAGTGGCTTGCAAATTTTGGTGGTTCTCAGCCCTTATGTACCAGCCGCCCTTGTGGATTACTGATTTTCAGTAAATCAGATAAGAAACAAAACAGACCCGTAATTTATAATACGGTAAATTCTTATCCTGAGTGCATTAATGCTTTGACGTTGGACATTTGTCGTTTACAGTTGTGTCTTTGTTGTATGTACAGGGTGTAATGAAATTCATCACATACAGGGTGGTGCAACCATGATGGGGTGGACGATTGTGAGTAAACGGTGAGGAATTTCGAAACAATTTTTATTGGATATTATCGATAGTCGAGCACGCTATGTTTTAAAATTATAGCCATAATACAGGGTGGTCCGAAAAACTCGTGGCGAACCAAACTTGTATTTTTTTAAATGGGACACCCTGTATATAATTATTCCAATTGATTCTCCTGTTCTTTACGATCATTTTGATATAGGGTTTATTGGGTCTAAAACTTATAGTAAGGGAATGGGACGCGGTCAAAGTTGAAAAATGCTCATAGTTCGGCCATTTTAAAAAAAAATTGAAACAGGTATGGAAAAACCAAATATACCATAAAACGTTACATATCCTTGAATACATTAATCGCTTGGAATTTGTTTAAAATTATTCACCGTTCTACAGGGTGGTCAAGTTTTGCAAATACGCCCTGGACTCATTTTTTAAATGGAACACCCTATATATTTTATTTTCATGTTAAAGATAACATTACTAGCTTTCAAAAAATACCATACATGATGCCTTTCTGACCAACAGTTTTTTAGTAAACTAGCCGTGAAAGCAAAGTTTCTTCATTCTAATACGAGTATACTGTTTATTATTAAATATCTAATATTAGGAGGCCATGACACTATCATAAATGAAACAAAAGATTGACGAAGTTGTCAAAGCTACTGCCGCATAATTCATTATTTACAAGTTAAGGGTAGGTGAGGTAAGAAAACTGAGACCCGAAACCTTTACATGTTTATTAGAGATATTTCAAAAAACAGAAAATATTGTTTTTAGGAAATGTAAAGTAATTAATAAACCAGTTATAAACAACTTTTTGAGAAACAAGTTGCCAGTATTGCTTGAAGATTTAACTTTAATGGTAAGGGGATCATTATGGTTTCAACATGATGGAGCGCCCCCGCATTACCATAGGAATGTAAGATATTTTGTCGATAATTGGAAGACAGATCGTTGGATTGGGCGAAGTGGACCAGTTAAGTGGCCAGCCAGATCACCCGACTTAACACCACTAGATTTTTTCTATGGGGGCATGTTAAAGAAGAAGTCTATAAAGAGGTTCCAACCACAGTGAAAGATATGAAGACGAGAATAAGAAACAGTTTTCGCAACATTTCAGAACAGACTTTGGGAAAAGTGAAAATTTCATTTATGGATAGACTCGAAATGTGCCTTCAGCAAGATGGTGGTTTAGTTGAACACCTTAAATGAGCTTTTTTAATGGTTTATATTAAATTAGGTTGACAAGTAAGTACATAACACATAACTAAATAATTTTAAAAGATGTTCTGTTTTTGCTTAATTAATTTTCTTACACTATTAATAATACTGATAACTGATTATCTTTGTTTATAACTGCTTTATTAATTACTTTACATTTCCTAAAAACAATTATATTGTGTTTTTTGAAATATCTCTAATAAACATGTAGAGGTTTCGGGTCTCAATTTTCTTACCTCACCTACGCTTAACTTGTAAATAATGGATTATGCGGCAGTAGCTTTGACAAGTTCGTCAATCCTTTGTTTCATTTATGATAGTGTCATGGCCTCCTAATATTAGATATTTAATAATAAACAATGTAAATTCAGTATAATCGTATTAGAACTAGATTGCGTAGACCGCCTAATCGCCCCCCGAGGGGGCTCTGTAATGTCGGTAATATCATCATTGTCATGCGGGGGCTCCATAATGTCGGTAATATCATCATTGTCATGCCCTGAAAGTTTCGTGTTTCTAGAGCATGTATTAAGGAAGATATCACACTCCTTCGGACTGATGATGTAGAATAGACCGCCCTTCGTAACCGTGTAGCTACACACATACAAACACCACACGTAGAAACTATTTTTGCCAACAAAAGCTTTTCGGACACCCTGTATACATACATACAAACATAAACACATATTAATATATTAATACAAATGTATTCGATTTGCGTGAAATCCGACCTAATAAAGTTTATCTAAGTAATAATAGGAGTATTTGCCCATACCAAGACTTTTTGGACACCCTGTATACATTCAAACTAACACCCACACTTTTAAATAGGAATATAGTCGATTTACTTAAAATCCGAATTCAGTAGGTTTATCTCGGTACTAGTAGAACTATTTGCCCATACCAAGACTTTTCGGACACCCTGTATACATACATACAAACATAAACACATATTAATACAAATATATTAGATTTGCTTGAAATTCGACCTAATAAAGTTTATCTAAGTACTAATAGGAGTATTTGCCCATTCCAAGACTTTTTGGACACCCTGTATACATTCACACCAACACTAACACGTTTCAATAGGAATATAGTCGATGTACTTAAAATCTTAATTAGTTAAGTTTATCTTGGTACTAGTAGAAGTATTTGCCCATATTAAGACTTTTAGGACACCCTGTATACAAACATATAAATCCGTACACATAGAAATGCAAATATATACCTACGATTTGCTTTAAATCCGACAATTGAGTTACTATTTGTACAAAAGCCAAAGGTATTTGCCCATTCAAAGACTTTTCGGACACCCTGTATTATACATACATAAAAACACAACAGAACACGACACATAGTAATTTAAATATTTTCGATTTTCTTGAAAACCGGCTCAATTAATTTTATCTTCGTACTAATGGCAAAGATATTTCCGCATACAAAGACTTTTTGGACCCCCTGTAGACATATATACAATCATGCACATGCCGCAAGGTATAAAATGTATTTTCGAATCGTTCTGGTTACTTTAAAACGATCCGAATCAAGTCATTTCCCTAAAATTAAATTAAAATTATTCAATAATAATTAATATATTGCCCCAAAGGTATACACGCTCATGGTTAGAAAATAAAATGCATATTTTTGGATTTTTTCGATGCCACCGAGCGCAATATTAGAATCTTCAATGATGTCTTGTAGCGTCATCGGAAAGTCGATAAAACTGGTTTTTAAAGCCAAATTTATCAAATGAAATGTCTTTCTACCGAAAGTATAAGGTCCTTAAATCCCTTGCCCGGTAAATTTGAAGCCGAAGTTGGTCCAGAGTCCTTCCTATTTCGCATGAAAATGCTGACATTTTAGCCAAATTGTGACATTTCATACATTATAATTAAATTAATACATTTTCCCGTATAGAAATTGATTTTTATAATGCAATGTAGGGTCAACAAAAATTTCAAAAAAATGATATTTAATGCCCATCTCGTGCTACGAAATGGTCAGGAATAGATTAGAAAACGTCCATTCTATCAATTCCATGTATATTCCAAGCCGAAACTGGCTCAGGATCTTTAAAATATCGCTAGAAAAACTGGATATTTTGACAGCTCATATTTAACTTCGATGTAAAGCGTCACCAGTTCAATTGTTTTTTTTTTCATGGCATGGTTTAACATTCGCAGTTTTTAAAATTTTTCCTGCACCGAAGGAAGAAAACCTATTTATTTATAACTTTAACGCAAAAATATGGAGTTTTAATTAGTTAGCAGTGTTCTCAGATGATGAGGGAAGAAAATAAACCAAAAAAGAGCTGTTAAATAAGAGAAATAATACCTTTTAAAGATGAATTTTGATGGAAAAAAACAGAAAAAATGTGTTTTTACCCCCTAAATCCGGCCCTGGATCACCCGTTCGGAATTCATTTTAAAGCCTGATTATATCCCCAAGGGATAGCGTTGAAAAAGTTGGAAGAAATTAGATAGGAAAAGATACAGATTAGCGGCGTTCGGTAATTCAATTTTTTTCATCGTTTTGCTCGGAATTTTTGACAGCCACGTGGTCAGTCGTACGATTACAACAATGAGTCATGTGCCTGTCAAAAATTCTGAGCAAAACGATGGAAAAAATTGAATTACCGAACGCCGCTAGTGATTCAAATGTAGAGATGTCATGAAAAAAATGGTTAAAAATCGAAATTTAATCGTCGATTGCTCCTTTCCTATTAAGAATTAAGGAACCAAAAAATATGAAAACTACGTATCTTGGCGAGCTCTTTCCGATAAGGCACATGGGATTTCGATTTGAATCCATTTTGACCCCGAAAACATTTAAAACCCGTCAAAGATTTGCATCAAAAATTCGTAATTTCCAGTTTTTCCCAAATTTTTCCAATTTCCAGTCGTTTTAGGTATAGGTAAATGTATTGCAAAAGGAAAGTATTTGAGATTCTTTAGTTTTATGTTCAAATACGTTTTTCTGTCCGATGTTCCGGTTTCGACTTATTCAGTGCCAAAGTGGGGTCTTCAAAGGGCATTTTTCGACATAAAAAAATTCAAAAGAATTACTTCCCATTTTCCGAATACCGCCAGTTTCAATAGGGTTCTGAAGCTCCTGGTCCTCTACAACCTCCAATTTAAATCGATTTAATTAAGTTTTGCGACCTGTAATCGATTTCATAGGAATTCGCGGAAATTTCGACTTTGACGTTTAATAACTCCGAAACGGAACACCCTGTATAACTGAATTTTTTACCGAAGCTAGTCACACTATCCCTCTATTAACCCAGAAAATTTGAACAAACACAATAGGACAACAAACATACATTTTTCTCACTCGTTATATAGAGCGGCCCGAAAGGCGCTCTATAATCAAGAAACTTTGCTTTCACGGCTAGTTTACTCAAAAACTGTTTGTCAGAAAGGCATCATGTTGCTATTTTTTGAAAGCTAGTAATGTTATCTTTAACATGAGAATAAAATATATAGGGTGTTACATTTAAAAAAAATGAGTACAGGGCGTATTTGCAAAACTTGACCACCTTGTATAACAGTGAATAATTTTAAACAAATTGCAAGCGATTAATGTATTCAAGGATATGTAATGTTTTATGGAATATTTGGTTTTTCCATACCTGTTTCAAAATTTTTTAAAAAATGGCCGAACTATGAGCATTTTTTCAACTTCAACCGCGTCCCATTCCCTTACTATAGGTTTTAGACCCAATAAACCCTATATCAAAATGATCGTAACGAACAGGAGAATCAATTGGAACAATTATATACAGGGTGTCCCATTTAAAAAAATACAAGTTTGGTTCGCCACGAGTTTTTCGGACCACCCTGTATTATGGCTATAATTTTAATACATAGCGTGCTTGACTGTCGATAATACCCAAAAAAATTTTTTTCCAAATTTCTCACCGTTTACTCACAATCGTCCACCCCATCTTGGTTGCACCACCCTGTATATTGAAACGGGTAAATCCTTTTTTTTTGGTTTCATCGAACATTTGTAAAATTTTCTCTAAAACCCAAAAACCAGACCATACGCACGCCGGAAAATATTACAAAACATTGTCTTATTTCTAACACATTTTACGCAGAAGACGTACAATTAAAATAATTTAATTTAAATTTAAAATCAGTTAAGAAGAGAATGCAGTTGCAGAAATCCAGGCTCCCAACAGTCCCCAGATAAACTTAAAAAACTATAAACAGCTTTGCGCAACAGAAGATTCTTCTGATAAAAACACTTTTATTTAAATCCCTGATTTCTTTAGAAAGTTTATTAAATAGCTTCGGCCCAATATTATTTCAACTAATACAATATCTCGTAAGTCTTATAAATTTAATGTTTATATTATAATTGCTTCTCGTATCATGATCATAGTGTTCACAACAAAGATTATATTTATGTAAATTTTTCTTTATATAAGTTAAACATGCCAGAATATTATACAAAGATGGCAAAGTTAGTATGCTTAGATCGATGAAGGTTTGCCTTACGTCAGCCCTATAATGAAGTCCACCAATGACACGCACAGCCATTCTCTGGAGTTTAAAAATTCTGTCAGCTGCGGCTGTATGGCCACAAGCAAGAATTGCATAATTCCAGTGTGACTGAAACAGGGAGTGAAAGGCCATTAATAATACGGTTTTATCTATAGCGCCGTAAATGCTCTTTAAAAGGAAAGTAAGTAAGTAAGTAAGTAACTCTGTCCGAGTATAATACGCACGATAGTAGAAAAATCGCTCCGTAGTAAATTCGATTCCTGCTTGACAGTGATCAAAATAAAATTTTTAAAAATGAATGAACGGGTTTTGGAATAGGTAATGAGGGGAACGACGATGAAAAACTCGAAAGAAAGGCGAAAAAACGTTAATAAAACCAATAAGAAGTAATTCGCACGGATCATTAAATTTTAAACATCAAGACCAAATGGTATTTCGGGTACCACAAAAAACGTACAGTGATAAATTCAGACCACAAAAAGATAACAAAATAAGTAATGTGATATGCAGTCCCAGAGAGAGTTTTAGCACGGTAGACGATGTATTTGCGGGTGACCTATCAGTGGTCGCCAACCCGTCGATCGCGAGCTACCGGTAGCTCGCAAAGGCAATTCTGGTAGCTCGCAAAACATTTTTAAAATACTTAGTTTATATTTCCTAAATTCCGCAAATTGTCATAATAAACGCAAGTGACGGCAACACTGCGGTAAACGATCTCTAGCCGACGCGACCGACGTCACGTCACCACGCTAGAATTGGCTAGAACCGATCAGCGCGACAACGCGCTAGTGTTCGGGAAAAATCTGGGTTGCTTTGAACGATATAAGTACGCAAGGCGGTGCGCCCAGGCGCAGTTTAAAACTGAATCGCAGAATATCCAGCGTTTGGGTTGGCGTTGGCCCGCAAATAAAAATATGGCAAGCAGTAGTAAGAAAGTGAAGACATACCATTTTCATTCGGAATGGGAAGAACAATACTTTTTTACAGAAGTTAAAAGTGGATGTTTGTTATGTAATACTTCTGTCTCCGTTGCTAATTTTGAGAAATCATTCCCGTTACGTTCTGCCACCAGAAACGAAAAACTGAAACAATTAGAAAACGAGTTATTTGGACAACAATCAATATTTTTAAAAACAGTCGACAAAAACAAGGCTGCAACTGAAGCATCATATCATGTGTCCCAGGTAATTGCACAGAAGAAGAATCCTTATGAAGACGGGGAAATGATAAAACAGGCGTTTTTAGAAGCTGCAGATTCGTTATTTGCTAACTTTAGAAATAAAGACGAGATAGTGTCTGCTATACGGTCTATGCAACTTTCTGCTAATACAGTGATGAGACGAGTAGAAGTAATGAGCAATGATATTTTTTTACAGTTAAGAAGTGACTTGGATAATTGTGTTTATTTTTCGCTGCAATTGGACGAATCAACAGATGTGGTTGACACCTCCCAGATGACCGTGTTCGTCAGGATGGTTTTCAGTGATTTTACGATTAAAGATCTTTTAAAGTTTATTCCTCTGAAAGGGCATACTGCTGGACAAGAATTGTTTTCTCATCTCAAAAATCTTATTTCTTCTGAGAAAATTTCAATATCGAAAATGGTAGCATTGACAACGGATGGCGCTCCAGCTATGGTGGGTTGTGGATAAGGGTCTCGTGGCGTTATGTCGCAAAGATGAAAGTTTTCCGCAATTCCTCTCTTACCACTGCATTATCCATCAGCAAGCATTGTGTGGAAATTTTTTACAACTAAACAACGTTATGAAGTTGGTAGTAAAAATTGTAAACAAGATTAGAGCTCAAGCGTTACAAAGAAGATTATTCATTGGCCGATGAAATTCACTGTCAATACGGGGAACTACTTCTTCACTCTGAAGTTCGATGGTTGAGTAGGGGACGAGTGCTAACACGTTTTAATGATGTCTTACCTACTATAATCCAATTTTTCAAACAAGGCGATGAACCGATTCCAGAACTGGAAAATTTAACCTGGCTCAGAGATTTTGGTTTTCTTGTGGATATTACAGAAAACTTAAATGAACTTAATTTGCAGCTTCAGGGTAAAGACAAACCAGCGGAAATGATTTCTGATATAAACGCATTTATAACTAAGCTTGAATTTTGGGAACAAAACCTAATCAACCGCAATACCAAGCATTTTCCTATTCTTTCAGAAAAGATATCTCAAAATCCATTGGAACTTTATGATAGTAAATATCATGTAGAAATAATTTCTAACTTGAAGGATAACTTCAAAAATCGTTTTAAGGATTTCAACCAAATTGCTTTAGTGGCGCAATTTGTGACAGGTCATTTTTGTCACCGAATTAGTTTTGTTCTAATAATTAGTTTATTCACGAACGCCTGTTTTCTTAGTTATTTACCTTGATTCAGAAGATCTATTTTCGTTCTTCCGCTATGTGGCCCCCTTCCCTTGCTGTCCAGGCTACCCCCTGGGGGTGTTGATTGCCCTTTTATCTGGTCCAAATCGGCTTAACATGAGCTTGTCCATCTGTTGTAGTCTGCTTTAAAATCTTTCTTTCTGGCTTGGGCCTGAATTTTCGCCTTGCTTAAGGCCTTCCTGTGTGTACAGACAGTCGCCTTTAGTCTATTTATGATAACATATTTTTAGAGAATAAATTTTAAAAGACTACCTACATTTTGAATGAGATTTAATCCCGGTGTTTTCCACTGCCTTCACTGTCCTGGATTTCTGAATCTAGCGTTCTCTATTAATTAAACTCCAAGATTTCCTTTTCTTTTCTTTTCCAAGATCTTGTTTTGAATTTTGTAAACATTTAATTGAGTTATATGAGAAGGTTAGAATTTTTGGTTGAACTGACAGGCTGACACTGTCAGAGTCTTGCAGTGCTGCCAAACCGGAGGGGTAAAATTTGTACTGTATCGTTAAGCATTTTCGCGTGGGTTTGGCAGGCTTTCGTTGCTATTTTGTTCAGGCCACCGGCGTAGGTATAACTTTCTGTATTTCCGTGACTTTATTGTTTCACGCCCGGGGTCTCTGTACAATAGTAGTGTCTTTGTTTGGTGGCGTGGCGACAGTTGGAGTAATCAGTGCAGGGCGGAAATTCTTCGGAACCATCTTGGATATGTGTCTGTGGTGGGAGGAAGTGTCATATGATTCTTCCGACACGAGGCATAGGCCGGTCACTTCCACTCTATCCTTCGAAGCAATTGTTCCATGGTCCCTATCTGAAAATTTCAATTTGGAAATTCTAGTTTTTTTTTTGGATTAAAAAGTCAGGGACCGCGTTTAAATTCTTGAAGAATTTGTTTCTGCAAGACGCAGGATATTTTTGGGCGACTTCGATGATAGCCACGAACATCGGCAACAGTTTGGAGGTCCAAACCCTGTGGTGCCCTTTTGCTGCCTGCAGTTCTGGAATTTAGTTTGTCAAGCCCTCCTTATCTTGGATAAAGGGGGTCCTTGGTAGGGGCCACGAACCTCCCTACTCCTGTAGGGGATACAAGGCATCCCTATTTCTTTTGGCGGGCGCTAAGCAGCCTTCCTATGGTCCACAGTAGGGGCTAAGGAGCCAGCTTATTTTTGTGTTTCTGAGGACAGACTTCCTCAGGAAGTTTACTTCTTTTTTACTTAATGTAACTTTTTCTATCTTGCGGGGGCAAAAAAAAAAAATCGCCCAATTTTCAATTGTTTTGTGTGTATACCAACTGTAAACACTTGTTTTTTTTTATTATTATCTGTAAATATATGTACAGTGGTAAATGTATTCCGTTTTTCTTTTATCCAGCTCACTGCGCCCTGTGTTTTAATTTCCATTATGAATAGCGGGTTTGTTGTGTGAGAAGCAGGTCCCTAAACCATCTAGGCGACTTCCAGTTTACGTCGGTGTAAAAAACTGGTGGCGTCCAATTGAACCTACCCGGCTAACTGAGCCAAGGGCTAATTTGCACGCGCTCTACTACACCTGCTTCCCTCAGAACACCCTGTTGTTCCTGTGTTTTCCTCTAGAGTACCTTTAAGAGTTATTTTTAATGTTTTCAAGTTAAGCGGTAAGTACTTGGTCAATGATACTCATCATAGTATCTTTGACAGTTTTTAATCAAACACTTTTTTTTTGAACAAAGTGCGTCGCAAATTTTTGGCGCCCAACGTGGGGCATATTTAAAAAAATTACCGCTTTTTTTTCCCTAATTTTACTCTTGTGCGTCTAGTGAGCTGGATGGAACTTTGAAGATTCCCATCAATTTTAACTCTAACTGTACTAGCCCTGTATTACTGCATTTGATTTTGGCGATTTATTATCGATTTTATTTTGCTTATTACGTAACTTTGATTTTCTTTGATTTGGCGATTTATTACCGATTTTAATTTACTTGTTTACGTAACTTTGTCTTTGAATTTGTGGTATATTACCGATTTTATTTTGCGTATTACGTAACTTTGATTGTCCTTGAATTTGTGGTTTATTACCGATTTTATTTTACCTATTACGTAACTTTGATTTTTTTGATATTGCGATTTCTTATCGATTTTATTTTATTCATTCACGTGACTTTGATTATCTTTGCGTACTGAATTATGATTGCTGGTTTACTTGATTTACCTTTTTATTATTTCTTGCTATTTTCGCTGATTTAATTACCTTTATTTGCTATATTTGACTACACTATTGGTGTAGTTTTGCTAAATTTATTCGATTTACGCGATTGTACCTAGATTTGACTTTTTACGTTGACTTTTGAGTTGCTATTGTTTTTGTTCACTCCAAAATGGATTATAATATGCAGGTTAACCATCTTAGGAAAGAAATGCTAATTTATGAACTTACGATTCGTGGAGTACCGGCTAGTTATGCCAATACGGTAAAAGAACTTATAGTAGCGTTACGTCCAATTTTAGAAATGGAAAGGAAAGGTAAAATTTTTGCGCGTATAGCCTATACTTGTGTTTTTGTCGATGAATGTAACTATATAACTAGAACCTTACAAAATATTGACAGCGCGATTAAAAATGTCTCCGGTGAATCCGCTAAAGAAAAATTTGAACGTTTACAATCTCAGCTTGTTCACTTATTTACACGCGTTCATCGTATCCCGGTTGAGAACCTTAGCGCCGCGGAATCACAAACTCGTTCTGATTTGTTACTCCAAATTTTAGGCAAATTAAACTGTTTGGACAGTCTCTTAAAACAAGATCCAAATTTAAGCATCTTGCTCGGTCAAACTCATTCGGACGGTTCGGATTCGAATGCGTCGGATTCAGATGCGTCAGGAAATATCAATGCGTCCAACAGTCGACCACGACACTCGCGCTCGTCGCCTAAAGTCAACCAACCGGCAGTTAATCACAACATAACCACTACCACTTCCGTTCGCCATCACCCGTGTTGTAAAACGCAACGTATTGAAAAGTGGGGTATTAAATTTACCGGCGAGGCTGGACAGATGTCCGTGCATAATTTCTTGGAGCGAGTTTCGGAACTACGCGAGGCTCGAGGTTTTTCTGAACGCGAACTATTTACATCCGCTATCGACTTATTTGCGGGTAAAGCCTTAAATTGGTTTCGTGCAAATCGTCATCGCTTTTCGGACTGGTCTGGTTTGTCTGACCTTCTCTGTAAACATTTCGAACCGCCAGATTATCGTCATCGGTTATTTAAGGAAATTCTGGATAGGACTCAGGATTCGACTGAGAGTATAGTCGATTATCTTTCTAATATGAGTGCGTTATTTAGACGACATGGCTCCATCTCAGAGGACGTTCAACTTGACATCATTATACGAAACTTGTCACCTTTTTATACTACCCAACTTCCGGTAGTTAGCAAGTTGGAAGAACTGGAAGGAGAATGTCTCAAGTTGGAGTTAAAGAAATATCGTGCAGAGAACTATGTACCACCTCCTAGAAAAAGGCATAATTTTGTAGAGCCAGACTTTGCATTCATGGCTGCTGAAACACCAGGTTTGAAAGACGATGAACAGTTACCAGTCGTTGACGTAGTTACCGCATCATCTCCAGCACCATCAACATCTCGAGACGTGAGACAGTTACCAAGAGAGACACGTCCAATATCTTCAAAAATATCTAGATCAATCTTGTGCTGGAACTGTAATAAGCCAGGTCATCGAAATAGTCAGTGCCCTGAACAGCGTAGAATCCATTGTTACCGCTGCGGTGCACCAAATGTGACCAGTAAAAACTGCCCTAAGTGTTTATTGTCAGAAAAACGATTCTCGGGAGAGCCGATAGGTCGTAAGACTACTCCCGTTGCTCTCACTTTACCGACCAATAACTTTCCTTCCAATGAAAACGCTTTGCTGAACAACAACTCCGTTCCTAATAAAACCCTTCTACCGACCAACCACATTCTTTCCGATGAAAACCTTTCACCAACCAACCCTTGTCTTTCTAACGAAAACCATTCACCCCCTAACAATTCTGCCCCCAATAAAAATCTTTTGCCAACCAACAACTCTCTTTCTGATGAAAACCCTTCGTCAACAAATAACTCTCCCTCCCGCAAAAATCCTTCACATGCGAATAACTCTTTTCCAAATCAAAAACTATTAGATTTTATCATAGCTCATGCGCATGGCGACCAGCGCCCCTATTTAGAAATTTCAATTTTAGGTTATAAGATTTTAGGATTATTAGATTCTGGAGCATCACGCACTATTGTAGGTCAACCGGGTTTCCGAATTTTGGAAAGTTTGGGATTAAAACTTATTAAGCAACAAACTGATTGTACCGTTGCGAACGGCCAAACTTGCTCTAGTTTGGGCTATTTTCAGGTTCCTGTGACTTTATTAAATAGAACTCGGGTTATCGATATTTTAGTTCTTCCAGAACTGTCCCACCAACTGATTTTAGGAATCGACTTTTGGAGAACCATGGAAGTGATCCCCGACTTGAAGCAGGATGTCTGGCATTTTTCCACTGATGATCAACCTACGGAAATTTGTAGCGTTATAGATGGCAACTCTTTATCTGAAACCGACCGAGCGTGTTTAAATGCACTAGTTAAGGAGAAAATATCGGAAATGGGTACTGGTCTGGGCTGCTGCAAGGTAGCCGAACACGTCATTGAGCTTGAACCCGGCACTAGGCCAATTAAACAGCGTTACTACCCAGTTTCTCCATACAAGCAAAGGATTATGGACGAGGAAATCGACGAGATGTTGAAACTTGGCGTGATTGAACCTTCTAAAAGTCCTTGGTCCAGTCCAGTGTGTTTGGAACGCAAGAGCGATGATAGCTATAAGTTTTCCATAGATTTCAGACAGCTTAATAGTAAGACTAGGAAGTCTTACAACATTCCATATTTTTCAGTCATTTTAGATCGCCTCAGAGACGCCCGCTATATCAGCTCCATCGATATAAAATCAGCCTTCTGGCAAGTACCTCTTAGTGAGTCCTCACGTGAATTGACTGCTTTCACCGTTCCAGGTAGGAATCTCTATCATTTTCTGCGCATGCCCTTTGGCTTAACCAATGCGCCGGTCACCTGGCAACGTATTGTAGACCGTGTACTGGGTGTCGACTTGGAAAAGTATGTAATGGTGTATCTGGATGATATAATTATCATCTCCAGAACCTTTCCTGAACACCTTAAGATCCTAGGCCTTGTTTTTGATCGCCTCAAAGATGCAGGATTCGTAGTGTAATACTTTAATATCGTTGTTAGATGAAGTCGTGAATAATAAATGAAACCATCGTAGTCTTACTAACGTCTCTGTATATTATCTATATCACTGTCATCAAAAAGTAAAATGCATGTCCCAAAAAGGGTTCATGCCGAGTTACAATAATTTGTTATGCTTTGTTGTTAACCTACATAAACCCGTTGTGCTTAATTGCTATTTGATTTTCTTAACTATTACCAATGTTACCTACAGGGCGTTTCATCCTCATATTACACCTCCCCGGCAATTTAAAGAATTTATATTTCCTTCAGAAATAGAAATTCCCGAAGAGTATAATATGAACGTAAATATTACCCTGAGAGATTCATAGCTATAACCCCATACTAGGTATGTGCTATAACAGTCAAGAAATTTTTTATTAATAAACACAAAATAGTATTTCTATATAGCTAAACCTCCTACTTTTGTAAAAGTAGTATGTCCTTACAGTACAATAAAATAATAAATCCTTAAACTAGCATGGAAGGCATAGAGAAATAGTGAAAACAAGGAAAGGTGTATAAAAGTAGAGAATTAGAAGAATAGAGTTGTAGGGCCCTTCTATCCATAATTACTTGCTAACTTACTCGCTAACTTACTGATAAAATAACTTAGTTCTATTTTTATGGATTAATTCGTGCTTATTGTCTTTCAAAATTGTTACATTTGGTGGTACATCCTCTTCCACTAAATATGGGCCCAGAAAGCAAGGATTTGAAATTTTATCACCCTTTTCGTTCTTTATTAAGATCATATCGCCCTTTTTATACTGGACCGGGTTACTTTTATCATCAAAATGCTGCTTTCTTTTAGTTTTAGACATTAACAAGTTGGCCCTAGCATCTTCCTGAGCCTTTTGTAATCTATACTTTAACTCAAGAGGATAGTTCTCAAAATTGTAGATAGGCTCCACCTCACTAATTAAGTTACTTGGAATCCGACATTTTTTGCCAAAAACCAACTCAAAAGGAGAATATTTAGTCTCGGTGTGTACAGTAGTATTATATGAAAAACACCAATAAGGCAGCCAAGTGCTCCACGCCGCCTCATGGTTTTGTGTTTTGGATTCTAAGATATGCACCTAGAACCTTGTGCGAATTCTCTAGAGCACCGATACTCTCGTGGTGATAGGCCGTTGAGAGAATTTGTTTTATTTCTAGAAGTTTACACGTTTCGCTCATTGTGGAGGAAATAAATTCAGAACCCCTGTCTGTTGCTGTCTCCAGAGGAAAACCATATCGTAAGATAAAGTTATCTACAAAAGACCTCGCCACAGACACGGCATCTTTGTTTTTTAGCGGATAAGCCTCAACATATTTAGTTAACTCACACTGCAGCGTCAGTATATAAACAAATCCATTTATGTCAGCCGGAAGTGGTCCTACGATGTCCAAATATACTTTCTGAAAAGCTGAAGTGGCTGTAGAGGTGATAACCATTGGTTCTTTGGTATAATGATTCGAATGTTTTTGTTTCTGGCAAATTTCACACCTTTTAACAAAATTTCGAACATCATTATCCAGCCCCGGCCAAAAATAAAATTTTTTAATATTATTTGTCATTCTGTTGACACCCGCGTGCCCGCTAGTTGGGAGTAAATGGAAATCATTCAATATAACCCGTCTTTCATCATTGTCCATTATTTTGCTAACACCTTGTACAATATTTATACGGGGGCCCCCCCAAATTGCTTTATTTTTTATTTGTTTACCTATCCATTTGATAAATTCTATATTATCTTTATTTTTTATTATATATAATTCAATTATGTTAGCTTTTCTACATATCTCAACCAAATCTCTCAACATTTCGTCTCGCGCCAATGTTGATCGAGTGTTTTGGTCTAGATATAAGGTAAGTTTTAATGGAACGTAATATAAATTTCCCACGCGTTCGGTAACATGTTCTGATAAAGAGTTTATTTGTGCCGATGACGTCAAGCGTAGTTCGGTGCCGTTTTTGGGTTGCTTAAGGATTTCCGCAATATTTGGGTGATCAAGCCAAACATTGTTAGCATTATCCTTATCGTCCGCCTCCTTCTGCACCTCTCCACGCTTACATTGCCCCCTAGTCATAACTGCAATCATACTTTCGTTCATCTTTCTCAAGTCTTCTGAAGTTAAAACTATTCTAGATAATGCATCCGCCGTAACATTTTCATTCCCTTTTATATACTCAATATAAAAGTCGTACTCTTCCAAGCACAAACGGAATTTTGTTAACCTACTGCCGGGGTCGGTTTGACTAAAAAGATATATAAGCGGTTTATGATCAGTTAATATTTTAAAGCGCCGACCATACAAATATGGGCGAAAATATCTTACAGCCCAGAAGATAGCTAAAAGTTCTTTGTGTATGGTTGGATAGTTGATTTCGGCTTTATTCAAACTTCTACTGGCATATGCCACTGGTTTATTATTTTTATTTGATATTACCGCCCCGATAGCAAAGTTTGATGCGTCCGTTTGTACAATAAATTCATTTTGATTTGAAAAATCTGGGTAGTCCAGAACTGGATATTCAATAAGAGCATTTTTAAGAGATATAAAAGCTTTTTCACATTCACTCGTCCACTCAAATCTCGCATATTTCCGACACAATTTATTAAGGGGTACGGTAATTTCCGAAAAACTTGGGATAAATTTCCGGTAATAATTTGCAAAAGCCACGAAGCGCTTTACCTCATCAGCGGTTTTCGGGACTGGGTATTGTTTTAATGCTTTAATTTTGTCTGGATCGGGAGATACCCCTTCGGAACTTACAACATGACCCAAATAAAGTATTTCCTTTCTTAAAAATTCGCATTTAGAAGGGTTCAGTTTTAAATTCACTTTACGGAGTCTGGAAAAAACATCAAGGAGATTTTTGTTATGTTGGTTCAGACTTCTGCCAAAAACTATAAGGTCATCAAGGTACACCAAGCATTTTTCATAATTTAAACCTGCCATTGCCACGGTCATTAGCCTTGAGAAAGCACAAGGGCTAATTTTCAGCCCCATTGGAAGCCTCCTCATCTGCCATTGACCGCGATCGGTGGTAAAAGCCGTATACTTCCTGCTTTGTTCCTCTAGTTCTACTTGGTAATACCCTTGACTGAGATCTAGATGCGAAAAATAAAGAGCTCCTGCGAGAGAATCCAATATATCGACTACATTCGCGATAGGAAATTTGACGTCTACCAAATTTTGATTCAAAAATCTATAATCCAAAACTAATCTAGCACGTTTCTCCCCGGATGCGTCACTCTTTTTCGGTACCAGTAAAACTGGCGACGACCATTCACTCTGCGCTTCCTCAATTATACCATCTTCGCACATTTGAGAAATTTGCCTATTTATTTCTTCCTTATATACTTGCGGAAGTCTATACGGTTTTCTATAAATTGGCTGAGTATTTGGTTTAACTTGAATTGATTGTTTATACAGATTTGTAACAGTTAACTTATCCCCGGGCATATGAAAAACATCCGAAAATTTGGCACAAATTTGTTCTATAGAATCTTGTTCTTCCTTATTCAGATAACTGAGCTTAAATAATTCTTTCACTCGCGAAGCATCATTTTTCTGAGGGGTAAATTGACAGCATTTATAGTTATTTATCGTTTCAGTTTTCGGTAGAAAATTTCTCAAACGTACTTCACTTTCACGCGTATTTAGAATTTTGACAGGTACTTTGCCTTGTTTAGGCTGCGCCATTATACCTGCCACAAACACACCCTGGCATAACTCATCTGGCATTATCACACATCCCTCATGTAAGCCCGTAGCTACATACTGTATCACTTCACACCTAGGAGGAATTACTAGGATAAAATCATTATATGTGTTTAAATCTAAAATTATTGTATCTTTGTTATTCAAAACAGTTAAGGTATGGTCTTCGTAATTTAAATTGGCCTTATATTTGTTCAAAAAATTTTCGCCGATTATACCGTCCATATTACACGCCAAAGTATCAAAAATGTAAAACTTTTCTCTAAATACCGTATTTCCTATACTAAGATTTAAATATACGTATCCCACTGACACTATGTTACCCCCAATTCCCTTAATTTCGATAATTTCTTTATGCAATGGAATTTTTGGATCTAAACATTTTAATTTAAGCGCACACAATGATGCCCCTGTATCGACCAAAAAATCCACCTTTCTATTATTTACAAAAAAAGAAACGAAGTTTGAACATTTTTCGGAATAAGTAAAAATTTTATTACATTTATCATTTTTAGGCACGAAAAAAATTTGAGCTTTGCTGATCGCCTGAAGTACTTGTATTCGTAGCATTTTCGCGACGGTTATTTTCAGTTTGCTCAGCGAAATTCATTCTGTGACCTAGTGCCCGAGACCCTCTTATAATATTATTATTATTATTACCGTGAGTGAATGACCGACCTCTATGATACCTCGGAAAACGCTGATTACGCTGATTGAAATATACTGGAATATGATTGTTTTGTTGAATACTATTTCGTTGAAAATTAGCATTATTGTAAGACGCTCTGCGGTTATAATCGTTAATAAATCTTCCCTGCCTTCCTGCCCTAGTAAAATTCCTAGAAAACGGTCTGAAATACCCCCTTCCTCTGTGTGAAAAGGTAAAAATTTGGGTATTATTTTGGAAGGAAGTCTCTTCGTCTTGGGCTGCCCTAATGGCATCCTTCAAGGCTACAAAATTTCTTGAAGATATAATTGTGCTTAGCTTTTGATTTCTAAGGCCACTTGCAAACCTTTTTATTGCCATTTTTTCGTTTATTGGCCTTAGCGTATCAAAAGCGTCCGCCATGCCATCCGCTTGCGCAATGGTTAGGTTCACAAAAATATCTTCTAATTGCTTACCAAAATCCTCAATACTATTTTCCCCTTGCTTAGCAGAAAGCAATTTTACCTGGAGGGCAGTGTCCGACCTTTTAGTTAAAAGATGCGTTCTTATATCGCTCACCAATGTGGTAATAGAAGCATACGTTGATTTTAATCGTAGCTTAGCCCTATTTGAAAGACGAGTTTTTAAAATACATTTAATTAACGTGGGTTTATCCTCGTCTTTAAGCATAGACTCATAAAATTCTATGGCCTCTATTAACCGAATGGTAGTGTCTTCCGAGTCATTCATCACTGGTAATAGATTCGTAGCAACTTTGATATCAAAAGAAGCCATTTCGGTTTCGGCACTTTGTTTGTCAAAACTCAGAATTTCGGTGTAAAGTTTTTTAATATTATTTACCGTCTCTTTAATGTACCTAATATCAGAATCCCCTAACTGAGCCTTACTTATTCTTTCGTTTACAACAGAAAGTTCATTACTTAGTTGGGCATAACAGAGTTTTGCCTCTTTTATTTTGGTTTGAACTATAGGCGCTCTTCGTCTCTCGTGACTTAATTTTACCAGGTTAGTTCTAATATTTAATAAAGAGTTACAAATCTCGCGAATTTTATCTCCCATTAATATTGTATCCGAAATATCTACTCCAAAATTTGACAACTGGGCCCATATTTTAGAACTCCCATAAATTCATTATATAAACCATAATTTTACATTTAAAACTTACATGCACAATCTTTAAATATTTCTATAAACTACTATTTTTATTACTCATTCTCTACTAATCTGTCCATATTACACGTATACCTCCATTTCGTTTATTTGTTCTTCTTTGTCTTGCTTTAGGGCCCAACCAACTAAAAGCATAAGTGCTGAGGCTACCAAACCTATCAGGAGCCACTCGGATAAACTTAGCCCACTGTTTTTGGAAATCTCGCTTCTTGCATCACCGTTTGAGGCCTGGTTAATTACTATCTCCTCTTTTGTCTTGGCATTGCCCATTTTTTCCTTTGTATAAATTTAGCACCATCCATCCATTAAAATAATTTTCCTATTCGTTTTTTTTTTTTCACATAGTTAATATCCTGGCATGGATCGCCATGTAATACTTTAATATCGTTGTTAGATGAAGTCGTGAATAATAAATGAAACCATCGTAGTCTTACTAACGTCTCTGTATATTATCTATATCACTGTCATCAAAAAGTAAAATGCATGTCCCAAAAAGGGTTCATGCCGAGTTACAATAATTTGTTATGCTTTGTTGTTAACCTACATAAACCCGTTGTGCTTAATTGCTATTTGATTTTCTTAACTATTACCAATGTTACCTACAGGGCGTTTCATCCTCATATTACAGTAGTTACAGAGGAGAAATGTCACTTTTGTAAGCCTGAGTTGAAGTACCATGGTTACGTCGTAGATGCCAAAGGTTTGAGACCTGATCCAGAGAGAGTACAGGCAATTGTAAATATAGCACCCCCACGGAACATCGTAGAAATTCGTCGTTTTATTGGCACTGCTTCTGGGTACAGGCGTTTTGTGCCGAACTTTTCAGCTATTATAGCCCCAATTACTCGGCTTACCAAGAAAAATATCAAATGGGAATGGACTCCTGAATGCCATCAGTCCTTCAACTTGATTAAAGAAGCTCTTATCACAGCTCCTGTGCTCACATGTCCAGATTTCAACCGCACATTTATCTTGCAGACTGATGCGTCATGTTTTGGCTTAGGAGCAGTTCTGACTCAGCAATTTGATGACGGAGAAAAGGTTATTTCCTATCTTTCACGCTCTCTCACCAAACAAGAGATGAAATTAACCGTCACAGAAAAAGAGTGCCTTGCCGTAATTTGGAGTGTGGAAAAGCTTCGTCACTATCTGGAGGGTGTACACTTTAAAGTTATAACCGATCACCATTCTTTGTTATGGCTTCATAACCTCAAAGATCCACAAGGACGCCTCGCTCGATGGACTCTTCGGTTACAACCTTACGATCTTGAATTAATCCACCGTAAAGGCCGAGATCATGTCGTGCCAGATTTTCTTTCCAGGTCAGTGCCAGTGACTACTGATTCTGTCGCAGCTGTTGACGAACCACCGTCATCATTTTCTGACACCTCAGACAAATGGTACCAAGGCATGATGCAGAAGCTAGAAGAACGTCCTGATAAATATCCTTGCTGGCGAGTCGAGAATGGCAATCTCTTTAAATATGTTAAGACCAACAATCCTAATTTTCCTGATCATTCTACCTACTGGAAAATAGTAGTGCCGAAGGATAAACGAAAAGAGATTTTTCTTCGATGCCATAATAATCCAGCAGCAGGGCACGTGGGTGTTTTTAAAACCTTTTGGAAGGTCGCCGAGAGATATTATTGGCCGAAAATGAGATCCGACGTTGCTAGTTATGTCCGTGCTTGTAGAACTTGTGCTCAGAATAAAGTAGAGCAGAAACGTCCAGCTGGTTTAATGGGTAATCGCCCAGACATAAAGGAACCTTGGCAAGCCATCAGCCTAGACTACATAGGACCTTTACCTCGTTCTAAGCAAGGTAACACTCATATTTTAGTGGTCACCGATTATTTTAGCAAGTACGTCGTGTTATTCCCGTGTCGATCGGCAACAGCAAAATCGTTGGTAAAGTGCGTTGAAGATGGCATCTTCTTAGTCTACGGAGCTCCTCAATTCTTAACGTGCGATAACGGAACTCAAATGAAATCCAAAGAATTTCAAGCCCTTTGCGATAAATATAAGGTTAGAATATTTTACACTGCCAATTATTATCCTAGAGCAGATCATACTGAACGCGTTAATAGAGTTATTAAAACGATGTTGCGCTCTTACGTTCAACAAAATAACCATCGAACTTGGGAAGATAATTTAACTGCTATCGGTTGCGCCATTCGCACTTCGCGACACGAAACTACGGGCTTCACCCCTTACTGCGTTAATTTTGGCAGGGAACACAAGCTATTCGGTTCGGACTATGCTGAGGGTGTTCCTCAAGTAGAAACTGAGCGTCAAAATTACATTCGAGAACGAATAGAAGCTTTCAAACAATTATTTAGAAAAGTCCATACTAAAATCGAAGCTTCTCGTATTAAAAATCGTCATAACTACAATTTGCGCCGACGCCCAGTAAGCTTTGTTCCTGGTCAAGAAGTCTGGCGGAAGAATAAAAGTATATCCGATGCAGCGAAGTATTATAGCGCAAAGTTGGCTCCGGAATTTGTAGGTCCGTTTAAGATCGTAGAAAAGACCGGCACGTGTACTTATGAACTTGAAGACGAACACGGTGTTGGTAAGGGCATTTGGCATGTACAAGACCTTAAACCGGTATATGCCGAAACTGCATTTGGTGGTCCGTAGGAGTGAATAAATTGTTAGGCAACTCAAAGTCATTATTTACTTTATTACATTCCGTTGATTTTACTGTCATTAATTTAATATTACGTTTTACGTGTCATTTTGCTTCAATTTATTTATCAATCTATTGATTTCTGAATTTATTAACTTTCGAGTCCATAGCTTCAATTTGGTTAATTACATTTAATTTTTTTTCCCTTCTTCTTTCGGTAATAATGGCTTTAGTGAGTTTTCTTTTATCGTTGCGTTAATTTTGACTTTTGGCCCAGTTTAAATTCTTGTTTTTTTTTTCTTTCCTTGCTCAGTCGTGAGCAATTTTCATGCTCTGCAGTGTGGGCGTGATTGTGTTTGGATCCATCTGGGCGCGAGACTTGATGGATTTGGACACTGTCACTTAGAATAGCGCTGCACTGGGTTTACTAGGTGGGGTAGGAGTCCCCTGAAAGCCGTGGCAAGGTAAGCCTTCAGCTGCCTTGCTTCTATTGTTTGTAGTAGGTAAGCCCTTAGCTGCCTTACTACTTTCACTTGCCAACACTGCCTTACGCCTCGTTATCTTTTATCTGTCATTACCTGATTATCTTTACCTTATCGTCACTTGGTTTATAGTATAGTAACGTATAGTAACGTTTATGGTCATTTACTGTAGCTTACCTTTTTGCGTTTATCAGTCTCACGCAGATACCCATCTCGGCGCGAGACGAGATGGGGGTCGGTGTGTCACATGGTAATTTAAGTTTGATTACTTGGTTAGAAGGCGGTGATTAATTAATTTTGGACCTAATTTTCTTTATCGTTTTTTTTATCTGCATTCACTATTAAGGGTTTTTTTTTTACTAAAGACTAGGGCCAAAAGTCTTTATTTATTTTCTTGATTGGACCTTTTTTTTTTATTACCTTGATTTGACGTATTTACCTTGATGTGACCTATTTACTTTGATTTGGCTTATTTTTCTCTACCTTGACGTAATTTTATTATTATTCCCTACTTGTGTCTGGAAATTCCGGTTACTTGAACTAGTATGTGTTTTTGCTCGAGTACGACTTTGTCTTTCCTTTGGGGATTTAGAGTAGAAACACAATTTTCTTTCTCTCCTTTTGCTGATTTTGTGAAGTTGAGAATACCACTTATGGTGGGATTCACTGCTAGTTGTTGGCAAGTAACCCAATTTTCTTTATCTCGATTTGCGAACCTTTAGTTTGATTTACTTGTTTCATTTACTTTTGGTTGATTACCTTTTTTATATATTTGCGATAATTTACTTACCTTTGCGATAAGTTTCTTTCCCTTGCGATAATTTGCTTACCTTTGCGATACTTTTCTTACCTTTGCGATAATTTGCTTACCTTTGCGTTAACTTACTTTCCTTTGCGTTTATTTGCTTAGCTTTGCGTGATTTCGATTACCTTTGCGTTCATTCCGTTACCTTTTTTTTTCATCCCTTGATTTACTTACCTTATCGTGATTGGCCTTTGATTGGCTTTAATTTACTTTAATACCTTTGGTATTTTATTTATTTGGATTTGTCTTAGGTCTAGGTCCTGGTAGGACTATATGTTAGTCTCCGGCCATTTCAGTATTTACTGGTTTTGCGCCTAGATCCTTATTGATATATTTTGTCTATCCACCGTTTAGACAAGATAAAACTATCCCGATTGCGTCTTTACCTTATTTTGGCTTTATCGATTTTGACATTTGTCCCTATCTCGTTTTACAGGCTGCACGGTGTTGGGTGCTACCGGATGTCGCTTCGACGCTCTTTGTTAGATCATGGATCCTTCGGAGAGCAGACCGACTGGAAGGGCTGTTCAGGGGGGGCGGAAGTCTGACCCCTGGGGTAACAGTTTGCCCATCGAACTTGTTCGGCGGGCCAGGGGAGGACCAAGCTACTTTGTTCGGCCTGAGCTCAAGTCGGCCTATTAGGTTGCGACAGGCCGGTGGCAGTGCCACCGCTCAGAACACCCTCATTAATTTTTTTTTGTTGTATACAGGGACCGATGTGCTTCCCGTTTGGTGCATCTTTTAGCTTGGTGGGTGCTACAATCCACTCCCTTTTGTATGGTGGATCATCTGGGCTATCCCTCTTTTCTTATCATTTTACTTATGTTGTATTATATTTATCTTTTCCTTTTTAGTTGTCCACCCTTTGGTTGGTTTGACGCATGTCAATTGGTGATTTAATTCGGGACGATTCTACGGTGTGAGGCTAGTAAACGAGGTTCCCCACAATATTTTTGGGTGTAACGCAATGCTAGCTCCCTTACCAACTTAGGGTTTACGTTCCACACCGAATCTTCCTGGAGGAGGTCGCTGGGTGACTAGTGGCAAAGGGACCAAGGATTTCTTTGAGTATTTAGTTATTTTAAGATTGAGTTATCAGTCTTGTTAGTTAGTATTAGTTATATGGTACTACCTTGGGTTCCCACGTATCTTCACTTATGTTTTTTTATTGGTTCCAGCATAGCGCAGGTAATTTATTTTCTTTTTCGATTTTCTTGTATCATACAGAGAGCCTCTGATCCTTATCGTCGGTTAATTTTCATTGGAAAATTTCCCTCCTTTCGTAGGAGAGGGGGAGTTGTGACAGGTCATTTTTGTCACCGAATTAGTTTTGTTCTAATAATTAGTTTATTCACGAACGCCTGTTTTCTTAGTTATTTACCTTGATTCAGAAGATCTATTTTCGTTCTTCCGCTATGTGGCCCCCTTCCCTTGCTGTCCAGGCTACCCCCTGGGGGTGTTGATTGCCCTTTTATCTGGTCCAAATCGGCTTAACATGAGCTTGTCCATCTGTTGTAGTCTGCTTTAAAATCTTTCTTTCTGGCTTGGGCCTGAATTTTCGCCTTGCTTAAGGCCTTCCTGTGTGTACAGACAGTCGCCTTTAGTCTATTTATGATAACATATTTTTAGAGAATAAATTTTAAAAGACTACCTACATTTTGAATGAGATTTAATCCCGGTGTTTTCCACTGCCTTCACTGTCCTGGATTTCTGAATCTAGCGTTCTCTATTAATTAAACTCCAAGATTTCCTTCTCTTTTCTTTTCCAAGATCTTGTTTTGAATTTTGTAAACATTTAATTGAGTTATATGAGAAGGTTAGAATTTTTGGTTGAACTGACAGGCTGACACTGTCAGAGTCTTGCAGTGCTGCCAAACCGGAGGGGTAAAATTTGTACTGTATCGTTAAGCATTTTCGCGTGGGTTTGGCAGGCTTTCGTTGCTATTTTGTTCAGGCCACCGGCGTAGGTATAACTTTCTGTATTTCCGTGACTTTATTGTTTCACGCCCGGGGTCTCTGTACAATAGTAGTGTCTTTGTTTGGTGGCGTGGCGACAGTTGGAGTAATCAGTGCAGGGCGGAAATTCTTCGGAACCATCTTGGATATGTGTCTGTGGTGGGAGGAAGTGTCATATGATTCTTCCGACACGAGGCATAGGCCGGTCACTTCCACTCTATCCTTCGAAGCAATTGTTCCATGGTCCCTATCTGAAAATTTCAATTTGGAAATTCTAGTTTTTTTTTTGGATTAAAAAGTCAGGGACCGCGTTTAAATTCTTGAAGAATTTGTTTCTGCAAGACGCAGGATATTTTTGGGCGACTTCGATGATAGCCACGAACATCGGCAACAGTTTGGAGGTCCAAACCCTGTGGTGCCCTTTTGCTGCCTGCAGTTCTGGAATTTAGTTTGTCAAGCCCTCCTTATCTTGGATAAAGGGGGTCCTTCGTAGGGGCCACGAACCTCCCTACTCCTGTAGGGGATACAAGGCATCCCTATTTCTTTTGGCGGGCGCTAAGCAGCCTTCCTATGGTCCACAGTAGGGGCTAAGGAGCCAGCTTATTTTTGTGTTTCTGAGGACAGACTTCCTCAGGAAGTTTACTTCTTTTTTACTTAATGTAACTTTTTCTATCTTGCGGGGGCAAAAAAAAAAAATCGCCCAATTTTCAATTGTTTTGTGTGTATACCAACTGTAAACACTTGTTTTTTTTTTTTTATTATCTGTAAATATATGTACAGTGGTAAATGTATTCCGTTTTTCTTTTATCCAGCTCACTGCGCCCTGTGTTTTAATTTTCATTATGAATAGCGGGTTTGTTGTGTGAGAAGCAGGTCCCTAAACCATCTAGGCGACTTCCAGTTTACGTCGGTGTAAAAAACTGGTGGCGTCCAATTGAACCTACCCGGCTAACTGAGCCAAGGGCTAATTTGCACGCGCTCTACTACACCTGCTTCCCTCAGAACACCCTGTTGTTCCTGTGTTTTCCTCTAGAGTACCTTTAAGAGTTATTTTTAATGTTTTCAAGTTAAGCGGTAAGTACTTGGTCAATGATACTCATCATAGTATCTTTGACAGTTTTTAATCAAACACTTTTTTTTGAACAAAGTGCGTCGCAAATTTGTTGTTTTTCCCTTCATTAAAATTGATATCCAACAGTTTGCAACTTGTGTTATGCAGAACTTTGGCGAAGACATCGCTGTGACAGAAATGGAACTGATTGCATTTCAGAATGACAGCTTTAAAATCGTTAAACTCAACTACAAAATGTATCTGGCCTTCAGTAAGCAAAGAAAAACATCCAGTCTTATGTCGTGTTGCCTTGAAAGTGAAAGCGATATTCAGTTCAACATATTTGTGTGAATCCTCTTTTTCCAATAGAAGTTAATTAAAAACAAATACCGCAATCGACTTACAGATGAACATTTGGATAATGGTATTCGAATGGCTGTATCAAACTATACCGCAAACATTAAAAAATTATTAATGACTTTGAGTGTCAGCTCTCTCATTGAACATGCATTAAATTAGTGTATTACTATTTTTGTTACTTCTATAGTTTTATAGTTTTATTAAATCGTATCGTAACCGTAAATAGCATAAAATTTTTGTTTATTTTTTCCTGTAATTATTTCAGTAATGAGTACTTAGTTAACTTAATTAACTTAGTTACTTAGTATGTACTTGTACTAAAATTAACTAAAATATAGTATTAGTTTATTTCTAATAGTATAATATATTAGTAAACCTAACAAATCTGTGTTGAATACAACTGTGCATTATTTTATTTACGTTGGCTTACTTTGCTTACGGGCTAGGTAGCTCACTGTCTATTCCAAAACTATCGAAGTAGCTCGACACACTAAAAAGGTTGGCGACCACTGACCTAGATGATGCCGAGTTATTATTTAGACCAAGGAATTCTGTTCATAGAACGCCTCCTGGAGGTAAAAACGAAACTGTTGGTACAAATAGTTCGCAAAAAAGGCCCAGATTCGGCTCTAGTCCAGGTTATTTAGAACTAAATAAGGTAAAGAAGCAAAATGACAATAATATGACTGGCAATTTGGGATAATCCAAAATAAAACTTACATCTTCGAATATTTTCAAAGAACCTACCGAATTAATCCTAAACCAGATTATTGATTCCCTGGATGTTATTACACTGAATAATAATGAAAACAACCGCAATAATAACCTGGAGACACAAAAATTAGTAGAATCAGCTTTACTCAACATACATAAACAAGTTACAGTCTTGGCATTTAGAATTGGTCAAGTGGAAAATGAAAGTATGCGAATAAAAAATCTAATAAACAAGTCAGATGAAAAGACAACAGTAAGAGAATATGATGACACTCTGCAAGAGAATGATAAACCATCCTACAGACTGTTAGAATTATAGAGCATACACAGTATTTATATCATATATATTTTGATAGAATTATGACATTAAAAAAACAACAAAACTATTTATATAACTGACAGTATCAATCACTATTAAAGTAACAATATTAGGTCAACAGGTAATACCTAAACCATTAGGTATTATATATTTAGTCGCATAAACCAACACCCCTTCTCGACTAAATATTCTCTTGGATTCCCAATAACTTTCTCATAAATTTATATTTCACTTTCCCTAGAGGTTTTGTTAATATGTCGGCTTGCATTTCATTGGTAGGACAGTACTCAAAATTGACTTCTTGGTTATTTTTTAAATTTCTTACAAAATGATATTTTACTGCGATATGTTTAGTTCTTGTTCTAATTCCTTCATTATCTAACATTTTCAAAGTGCTTTGGTTATCTTCATACACCGTTATCGTGGGAGGATCTTCTTGCATGTCTTTTAATAGTTGTCGTATCCACTGAACTTCTTGACATGCCTCTGTCAAAGAAATATATTCAGCTTCTGTAGAACTCAGAGATACCATTGATTGCTTTTTGCTGCTCCATGAAATTGGACTATTTAAATATTTAATTATAAATCCACTTGTAGACTTTCTGTCATTGTTATCACCAGCCCAGTCTGCATCAGCATAGCAAATGAGATTATTTCCTTCTGATATATGTCCCAACTTGAGCACATAATCTTTAGTTCCTTTAATATATCGCATTATTCTTTTTACTTCATTCCAATCTACTTTATTTGGTTTACTGACTTTTCTACTCAAAATTGACACGGCTGTCGCAATGTCAGGTCTAGTATTGACAGACAGGTATAATAGTGCACCTATAGCTTGTCTGTACAGGTCATTGTTTGGTAGTAAACTGGAGTTACTATTTTTAAAATAGCCTGGATCCATTAGTATTTCAGATGTTTTCGCTTCTGTCATTTCATATTCATTTAAAATTTTTTCGATATAAATTTTCTGGTTTATACAAAAAATGCCATCCTCATTTCTTTGCACTTCAATCCCAAGATAATAATTTAGATTTCCTAGTGTTTTAATTTCAAAGTTTTCTTGTAGATAATCCTGAACTTCATCAATGTGTTTTTCATTCTTTGCTGAAATTATTACATCATCAACAAATACAAGAACGTAAATGTAATCTCCATCTAATTTTTCTCCGTTTTCTTCGTTTTTCTTTGTATATAAACACAAATCTGACTGACTTCTTTCAAATCCAAATCTTATTAGTACTTCATTAAATGTTTCATTCCAAACTTTTGCTGATTGTTTTAGCCCATAAATACTTTTTTTTAGTTCACAAACATATTCTGGATGCTCTTTATCTTCAAAACCGATAGGCTGATTTTACTGTCATTAATTTAATATTACGTTTTACGTGTCATTTTGCTTCAATTTATTTATCAATCTATTGATTTCTGAATTTATTAACTTTCGAGTCCATAGCTTCAATTTGGTTAATTACATTTAATTTTTTTTCCCTTCTTCTTTCGGTAATAATGGCTTTAGTGAGTTTTCTTTTATCGTTGCGTTAATTTTGACTTTTGGCCCAGTTTAAATTCTTGTTTTTTTTTTCTTTCCTTGCTCAGTCGTGAGCAATTTTCATGCTCTGCAGTGTGGGCGTGATTGTGTTTGGATCCATCTGGGCGCGAGACTTGATGGATTTGGACACTGTCACTTAGAATAGCGCTGCACTGGGTTTACTAGGTGGGGTAGGAGTCCCCTGAAAGCCGTGGCAAGGTAAGCCTTCAGCTGCCTTGCTTCTATTGTTTGTAGTAGGTAAGCCCTTAGCTGCCTTACTACTTTCACTTGCCAACACCGCCTTACGCCTCGTTATCTTTTATCTGTCATTACCTGATTATCTTTACCTTATCGTCACTTGGTTTATAGTATAGTAACGTATAGTAACGTTTATGGTCATTTACTGTAGCTTACCTTTTTGCGTTTATCAGTCTCACGCAGATACCCATCTCGGCGCGAGACGAGATGGGGGTCGGTGTGTCACATGGTAATTTAAGTTTGATTACTTGGTTAGAAGGCGGTGATTAATTAATTTTGGACCTAATTTTCTTTATCGTTTTTTTTATCTGCATTCACTATTAAGGGTTTTTTTTTTACTAAAGACTAGGGCCAAAAGTCTTTATTTATTTTCTTGATTGGACCTTTTTTTTTATTACCTTGATTTGACGTATTTACCTTGATGTGACCTATTTACTTTGATTTGGCTTATTTTTCTCTACCTTGACGTAATTTTATTATTATTCCCTACTTGTGTCTGGAAATTCCGGTTACTTGAACTAGTATGTGTTTTTGCTCGAGTACGACTTTGTCTTTCCTTTGGGGATTTAGAGTAGAAACACAATTTTCTTTCTCTCCTTTTGCTGATTTTGTGAAGTTGAGAATACCACTTATGGTGGGATTCACTGCTAGTTGTTGGCAAGTAACCCAATTTTCTTTATCTCGATTTGCGAACCTTTAGTTTGATTTACTTGTTTCATTTACTTTTGGTTGATTACCTTTTTTATATATTTGCGATAATTTACTTACCTTTGCGATAAGTTTCTTTCCCTTGCGATAATTTGCTTACCTTTGCGATACTTTTCTTACCTTTGCGATAATTTGCTTACCTTTGCGTTAACTTACTTTCCTTTGCGTTTATTTGCTTAGCTTTGCGTGATTTCGATTACCTTTGCGTTCATTCCGTTACCTTTTTTTTCATCCCTTGATTTACTTACCTTATCGTGATTGGCCTTTGATTGGCTTTAATTTACTTTAATACCTTTGGTATTTTATTTATTTGGATTTGTCTTAGGTCTAGGTCCTGGTAGGACTATATGTTAGTCTCCGGCCATTTCAGTATTTACTGGTTTTGCGCCTAGATCCTTATTGATATATTTTGTCTATCCACCGTTTAGACAAGATAAAACTATCCCGATTGCGTCTTTACCTTATTTTGGCTTTATCGATTTTGACATTTGTCCCTATCTCGTTTTACAGGCTGCACGGTGTTGGGTGCTACCGGATGTCGCTTCGACGCTCTTTGTTAGATCATGGATCCTTCGGAGAGCAGACCGACTGGAAGGGCTGTTCAGGGGGGGCGGAAGTCTGACCCCTGGGGTAACAGTTTGCCCATCGAACTTGTTCGGCGGGCCAGGGGAGGACCAAGCTACTTTGTTCGGCCTGAGCTCAAGTCGGCCTATTAGGTTGCGACAGGCCGGTGGCAGTGCCACCGCTCAGAACACCCTCATTAATTTTTTTTTGTTGTATACAGGGACCGATGTGCTTCCCGTTTGGTGCATCTTTTAGCTTGGTGGGTGCTACAATCCACTCCCTTTTGTATGGTGGATCATCTGGGCTATCCCTCTTTTCTTATCATTTTACTTATGTTGTATTATATTTATCTTTTCCTTTTTAGTTGTCCACCCTTTGGTTGGTTTGACGCATGTCAATTGGTGATTTAATTCGGGACGATTCTACGGTGTGAGGCTAGTAAACGAGGTTCCCCACAATATTTTTGGGTGTAACGCAATGCTAGCTCCCTTACCAACTTAGGGTTTACGTTCCACACCGAATCTTCCTGGAGGAGGTCGCTGGGTGACTAGTGGCAAAGGGACCAAGGATTTCTTTGAGTATTTAGTTATTTTAAGATTGAGTTATCAGTCTTGTTAGTTAGTATTAGTTATATGGTACTACCTTGGGTTCCCACGTATCTTCACTTATGTTTTTTTATTGGTTCCAGCATAGCGCAGGTAATTTATTTTCTTTTTCGATTTTCTTGTATCATACAGAGAGCCTCTGATCCTTATCGTCGGTTAATTTTCATTGGAAAATTTCCCTCCTTTCGTAGGAGAGGGGGAGTTGTGACAGGTCATTTTTGTCACCGAATTAGTTTTGTTCTAATAATTAGTTTATTCACGAACGCCTGTTTTCTTAGTTATTTACCTTGATTCAGAAGATCTATTTTCGTTCTTCCGCTATGTGGCCCCCTTCCCTTGCTGTCCAGGCTACCCCCTGGGGGTGTTGATTGCCCTTTTATCTGGTCCAAATCGGCTTAACATGAGCTTGTCCATCTGTTGTAGTCTGCTTTAAAATCTTTCTTTCTGGCTTGGGCCTGAATTTTCGCCTTGCTTAAGGCCTTCCTGTGTGTACAGACAGTCGCCTTTAGTCTATTTATGATAACATATTTTTAGAGAATAAATTTTAAAAGACTACCTACATTTTGAATGAGATTTAATCCCGGTGTTTTCCACTGCCTTCACTGTCCTGGATTTCTGAATCTAGCGTTCTCTATTAATTAAACTCCAAGATTTCCTTCTCTTTTCTTTTCCAAGATCTTGTTTTGAATTTTGTAAACATTTAATTGAGTTATATGAGAAGGTTAGAATTTTTGGTTGAACTGACAGGCTGACACTGTCAGAGTCTTGCAGTGCTGCCAAACCGGAGGGGTAAAATTTGTACTGTATCGTTAAGCATTTTCGCGTGGGTTTGGCAGGCTTTCGTTGCTATTTTGTTCAGGCCACCGGCGTAGGTATAACTTTCTGTATTTCCGTGACTTTATTGTTTCACGCCCGGGGTCTCTGTACAATAGTAGTGTCTTTGTTTGGTGGCGTGGCGACAGTTGGAGTAATCAGTGCAGGGCGGAAATTCTTCGGAACCATCTTGGATATGTGTCTGTGGTGGGAGGAAGTGTCATATGATTCTTCCGACACGAGGCATAGGCCGGTCACTTCCACTCTATCCTTCGAAGCAATTGTTCCATGGTCCCTATCTGAAAATTTCAATTTGGAAATTCTAGTTTTTTTTTTGGATTAAAAAGTCAGGGACCGCGTTTAAATTCTTGAAGAATTTGTTTCTGCAAGACGCAGGATATTTTTGGGCGACTTCGATGATAGCCACGAACATCGGCAACAGTTTGGAGGTCCAAACCCTGTGGTGCCCTTTTGCTGCCTGCAGTTCTGGAATTTAGTTTGTCAAGCCCTCCTTATCTTGGATAAAGGGGGTCCTTCGTAGGGGCCACGAACCTCCCTACTCCTGTAGGGGATACAAGGCATCCCTATTTCTTTTGGCGGGCGCTAAGCAGCCTTCCTATGGTCCACAGTAGGGGCTAAGGAGCCAGCTTATTTTTGTGTTTCTGAGGACAGACTTCCTCAGGAAGTTTACTTCTTTTTTACTTAATGTAACTTTTTCTATCTTGCGGGGGCAAAAAAAAAAAATCGCCCAATTTTCAATTGTTTTGTGTGTATACCAACTGTAAACACTTGTTTTTTTTTTTTTATTATCTGTAAATATATGTACAGTGGTAAATGTATTCCGTTTTTCTTTTATCCAGCTCACTGCGCCCTGTGTTTTAATTTTCATTATGAATAGCGGGTTTGTTGTGTGAGAAGCAGGTCCCTAAACCATCTAGGCGACTTCCAGTTTACGTCGGTGTAAAAAACTGGTGGCGTCCAATTGAACCTACCCGGCTAACTGAGCCAAGGGCTAATTTGCACGCGCTCTACTACACCTGCTTCCCTCAGAACACCCTGTTGTTCCTGTGTTTTCCTCTAGAGTACCTTTAAGAGTTATTTTTAATGTTTTCAAGTTAAGCGGTAAGTACTTGGTCAATGATACTCATCATAGTATCTTTGACAGTTTTTAATCAAACACTTTTTTTTGAACAAAGTGCGTCGCAAATTTGTTGTTTTTCCCTTCATTAAAATTGATATCCAACAGTTTGCAACTTGTGTTATGCAGAACTTTGGCGAAGACATCGCTGTGACAGAAATGGAACTGATTGCATTTCAGAATGACAGCTTTAAAATCGTTAAACTCAACTACAAAATGTATCTGGCCTTCAGTAAGCAAAGAAAAACATCCAGTCTTATGTCGTGTTGCCTTGAAAGTGAAAGCGATATTCAGTTCAACATATTTGTGTGAATCCTCTTTTTCCAATAGAAGTTAATTAAAAACAAATACCGCAATCGACTTACAGATGAACATTTGGATAATGGTATTCGAATGGCTGTATCAAACTATACCGCAAACATTAAAAAATTATTAATGACTTTGAGTGTCAGCTCTCTCATTGAACATGCATTAAATTAGTGTATTACTATTTTTGTTACTTCTATAGTTTTATAGTTTTATTAAATCGTATCGTAACCGTAAATAGCATAAAATTTTTGTTTATTTTTTCCTGTAATTATTTCAGTAATGAGTACTTAGTTAACTTAATTAACTTAGTTACTTAGTATGTACTTGTACTAAAATTAACTAAAATATAGTATTAGTTTATTTCTAATAGTATAATATATTAGTAAACCTAACAAATCTGTGTTGAATACAACTGTGCATTATTTTATTTACGTTGGCTTACTTTGCTTACGGGCTAGGTAGCTCACTGTCTATTCCAAAACTATCGAAGTAGCTCGACACACTAAAAAGGTTGGCGACCACTGACCTAGATGATGCCGAGTTATTATTTAGACCAAGGAATTCTGTTCATAGAACGCCTCCTGGAGGTAAAAACGAAACTGTTGGTACAAATAGTTCGCAAAAAAGGCCCAGATTCGGCTCTAGTCCAGGTTATTTAGAACTAAATAAGGTAAAGAAGCAAAATGACAATAATATGACTGGCAATTTGGGATAATCCAAAATAAAACTTACATCTTCGAATATTTTCAAAGAACCTACCGAATTAATCCTAAACCAGATTATTGATTCCCTGGATGTTATTACACTGAATAATAATGAAAACAACCGCAATAATAACCTGGAGACACAAAAATTAGTAGAATCAGCTTTACTCAACATACATAAACAAGTTACAGTCTTGGCATTTAGAATTGGTCAAGTGGAAAATGAAAGTATGCGAATAAAAAATCTAATAAACAAGTCAGATGAAAAGACAACAGTAAGAGAATATGATGACACTCTGCAAGAGAATGATAAACCATCCTACAGACTGTTAGAATTATAGAGCATACACAGTATTTATATCATATATATTTTGATAGAATTATGACATTAAAAAAACAACAAAACTATTTATATAACTGACAGTATCAATCACTATTAAAGTAACAATATTAGGTCAACAGGTAATACCTAAACCATTAGGTATTATATATTTAGTCGCATAAACCAACACCCCTTCTCGACTAAATATTCTCTTGGATTCCCAATAACTTTCTCATAAATTTATATTTCACTTTCCCTAGAGGTTTTGTTAATATGTCGGCTTGCATTTCATTGGTAGGACAGTACTCAAAATTGACTTCTTGGTTATTTTTTAAATTTCTTACAAAATGATATTTTACTGCGATATGTTTAGTTCTTGTTCTAATTCCTTCATTATCTAACATTTTCAAAGTGCTTTGGTTATCTTCATACACCGTTATCGTGGGAGGATCTTCTTGCATGTCTTTTAATAGTTGTCGTATCCACTGAACTTCTTGACATGCCTCTGTCAAAGAAATATATTCAGCTTCTGTAGAACTCAGAGATACCATTGATTGCTTTTTGCTGCTCCATGAAATTGGACTATTTAAATATTTAATTATAAATCCACTTGTAGACTTTCTGTCATTGTTATCACCAGCCCAGTCTGCATCAGCATAGCAAATGAGATTATTTCCTTCTGATATATGTCCCAACTTGAGCACATAATCTTTAGTTCCTTTAATATATCGCATTATTCTTTTTACTTCATTCCAATCTACTTTATTTGGTTTACTGACTTTTCTACTCAAAATTGACACGGCTGTCGCAATGTCAGGTCTAGTATTGACAGACAGGTATAATAGTGCACCTATAGCTTGTCTGTACAGGTCATTGTTTGGTAGTAAACTGGAGTTACTATTTTTAAAATAGCCTGGATCCATTGGTATTTCAGATGTTTTCGCTTCTGTCATTTCATATTCATTTAAAATTTTTTCGATATAAATTTTCTGGTTTATACAAAAAATGCCATCCTCATTTCTTTGCACTTCAATCCCAAGATAATAATTTAGATTTCCTAGTGTTTTAATTTCAAAGTTTTCTTGTAGATAATCCTGAACTTCATCAATGTGTTTTTCATTCTTTGCTGAAATTATTACATCATCAACAAATACAAGAACGTAAATGTAATCTCCATCTAATTTTTCTCCGTTTTCTTCGTTTTTCTTTGTATATAAACACAAATCTGACTGACTTCTTTCAAATCCAAATCTTATTAGTACTTCATTAAATGTTTCATTCCAAACTTTTGCTGATTGTTTTAGCCCATAAATACTTTTTTTTAGTTCACAAACATATTCTGGATGCTCTTTATCTTCAAAACCGATAGGCTGTTTCATATAAATTTTTTCTTTTAAATTACCATTTAAATACGCCGTTTTAACATCTAGTTGTTTGATTTGTAAATTTTTAATTCCAGCAATAGTCAGCAGTGTTCTTATTGTCGTTTGTTTCACAACTGGAGCGAATACTTCATCATAGTCTTCTCCATATTTTTGACTAAATCCTCGTGCAACAAGTCTTGCTCTGTATCTGATATTATTACATACTGGGTCATTCTTTAATTTGTATACCCATTTACAATCGACTATTTTCCTATCTTTTGGTTTTGGTACAATATTCCATGTTTTAAACTTATGTAGTGCATTAACCTCATCTTGCATAGCATCTAACCACATATCTTGGTCAGGTCTTTTCATAACATCTTCATAACTTCTAGGTTCGTCATATATGTGCAGATCTCTCTGGTTATATTTCGGCTCATCTTCTGTTGGCTTTTCTTTGTTAATGTTTATTTCTATTTGTTCATGGGCCCAGAGCATTAAAACTATATATATAAGAAAGGGAAGTAACATAGAAGTTATTTAGAAGAAACATAACCTGTTAGAATTATAGAGCATACACAGTATTTATATCATATATATTTTGATAGAATTATGACATTAAAAAAACAACAAAACTATTTATATAACTGACAGTATCAATCACTATTAAAGTAACAATATTAGGTCAACAGGTAATACCTAAACCATTAGGTATTATATATTTAGTCGCATAAACCAACACAGACTACAGCGATATTATGAAGACAAAGGGATCCTATTCCAAAAAAAACGGATATGGAGCAATGGAAGACTCCTCCCCAACACAAGACACATGAGACTATAATAAAAATGAAAGAACAAAAAGATGCCAGGCTAGTCATGCAAGAAATAAAAAAGAATGTTGACAAAAACAAGATAGACGGTGCTTTCAAGAATGTTAAGCAACTTCAAAGTGGAACTGATATAATTGAATGTCAAAGTAAACAACAACAAGAAATATTGAATAAAAATTTGAAAGAAAATTCATTATTTGAAGTAAAAAGTGTCCAAAATACAGACCCAATGATTATGATTACTGGCATACTCAAAGGACCCACAACAGAAGAATTTATCGAAGAATTTCTCAACGAGAATCCCGATATAGTAGACATCTTTGGTCAAGAAGTAAAATCGCAACTTAAGTTTATTGCCAAAAAAACTGTAGAAACGACCAAAAAGAAAACTGGATATTTCAAACTAATCCAAAAGTGTTCAAATGGTTACTAAGATGCAAAGATCTCACTTTTGATTTGTGCTCAGCTTTTGTTCGGGAGTATACGAATGTTTCTATGTGTTTTAAAGGCTGTACGTATGGACATGTTGCTAAATATTATACAGCCCAGAAATGCTGTCATAAATGTGGTGGTGAACACGATGGAAGACAATATACTGATATAATTATAGACCGCCTTTCAGTCGTTCTAAACTGCCCTAACTGTAAAAAACTCCGTCTGAATGACAGAAGTCATACTGCAAAAGATCATAATGGCCCTGTGTACCAAAGGAGACTTAATAGACTACGACAAAATGTAAACTATGATACCAGCGATTTTTTATAAATAATCCTGTAATAACTGTAACATCTGACCAAATAACATCCCCTGGCTCATCAAATACACATGCCGCAGTTGATCAAAAATTGACCATTATTTACCAGAACGTCCAAGGGTTAAATACTAAAGGCTAGTAATTATTTCTGCTGCGATTTAAATAAGTCGATAGGTAAGCCTTAATGGCAAAAAAATAGCTCGGGTTGTATAATAATTTTCTGTCAATAATTTAAATAAACCGCCTGTGAAACAATGATGAGCAAAATATAGTTGATGAGTTCGGCATAATAAAACTTTAAGAAACAAATAAAAATCCCGTTGGGCAGCCCGAAATCTATTCGAGCAGTCAAATTATTAGTTCGCCGGTGAAATTATTAATCGGCTGGTGACAAAATAAATTAGGCTGTGAATAAAATGTGCTGGGTATTTAAATATCGTTCAGCAGTTTTTAAGCAGCGTTTCGTTATCTGCAAAATATTTACTTTAAAAGCCAGAAGGTCAAATGACCTGTATTTAATATTTTTAGTTGGCAATTGTTTGAAAATAGCGGCGAGATTCGTTAGTAGGTAGCGGGGTCTACATGGTCAGGCGATTCGTGCGACCAATTAGCAGCCATCGGTTTCTTTAGTTCGTCTGTTAAACTTTTGATCATCACTAAGATTGGCCACTTTTGATCTGTTCGCTAACAAACCACACATTATTTGCGACCCTTTATATTTTAAATAAGGAAATTCCCACATAAACTCATTGTGCGCAAACAGTCGCGTGTTTCTGCACACATTCGGCATATTACGAACTACCAAATTCACTGCGACGCGTTAAAAAAATTCAATCACCAACCACACACACCTTCAAAGCGAAACTGAACTGCTGCTGCGGCCGAGTTCCCCGCCATGTAATGCTACTGGAGCGGCACTCACGGTGGGCAGCCTTACTAATAATACCATGAAATGTATGTTCTTTTACATTAATAAATATTTGTAATTTGCTAATTAAATGGTTTATTTTTTACGTAATTAATTACCCATTATGACATGCTAAGTTCATTTTAGAGCAGTCAGAACAGTATTAGATTACCCATCAATTTGTAATGTTACAATATTTTTTCAGCAGTCAACTTGTTTTTGGAGCAGGCAAAAAAAGAAATAAAATGTAATCTATTTCGCACAGATCAAATATTTATTTAGTTGCAACTTACTTTTTTTACTGCTTAAAAGGTTTTGAAGCTGCTTGTTCAAATCTAAAACGCAGACCATTTTTTGTTTTATTACCTGATCAAGCTCCACCGCCCAATCCATTATTTAGCCGACCAATCGTATATTACGAGGTATCAAAATCGCAATATTTCGCTGCCCGTTTAAATTACACCCAATACTAAAGTACACGAAATCTACAACACAGTGTGTCTTACTGAAGACGAATATGATATAATAGCTTTGTCAGAAACGTGACTTTCAAATGGGGTATATGAAAACGAAGTGCTACCAAGCTGTTTTGTTCAGCACAGGAACATCAATAGACAAGATGATATGCGTGGCGGTGGAGTGCTTCTGGCGGTTAAAGACAAGTATAAGTGCTGTGTAATGCCACTTGAGTTTAATGCTCCTGAGATTGATGTGATTTGCGTTAAAGTTTACATAAACGATCATTCTTACATTTACATACTTGCTACCCACATAGCTTATGAATGCCCTCTGTCAGTTAGAGATGATTTTTATGCACTTCTAGAGAACTTATATTTCCTGCTTGGAAATAATTTTATTTTATTAGGTGACTTTAACATTCCGCAACTTAATAATGACCACATGAATAGTAATATTCATGATAATCTGGTAGAATCCTTAATGAATCTGTTAAGTTTTTTTGACTGTAATCAAATTAATCGGGTGACTAACGATAATGATAGAATCTTGGACCTTGTAATTACCAATATGAACTGCAGTATTACGAGAAGTACATTCAGTTTCGTAAGTGAAGTCAGATATCATCCAACTCTTGAAATTAACTCTTTCTTAAAAGAACCAAAACAGAAAGACCTAAATTCAAATAATAATTTAATTTTAGAAAAGCTAACTACGGGGCATTATATCAGTTGTTTCGGGTAATGGATTGGAATGACTTTGATTCATATACCAACGTTAATTTAGCAGTAGATCATTTTTATTACAAAATATATGAAATTCTTAATATGTGTGTCTCAAAATGTCAGTGGAATAAACAATAAAAATATCATTAATAACATTAAAAAGAAAGAGAAACTTCGAATAAAAAGCAAAAAAATGGGTAATATAGAAATGAAATGAAATGACATAAAATTAGCTTATAACCAGTATATTCAAAAAATATAAGAAAATATAAATAGTGATTCCAGTTCATTCTGGCAATTCATGAAAAATAAAAAAGAGTCTGTGTCTGTACCGAAAAACATGTTTTTGGGAGATAAAAATTATTCTAACGGTCAGTCGACTGCAAATGCATTGTCCTCATATTTTAGATCTGTGTATCGAAATTATGATAGTCTGGATGTCTGTGAAATGGAAAATAAAGTGTAGTCTGAAGCTGTGACTCTTGGGGCTGTATGGTATGAAGACATAAGAGCTAAAAGCAAATAAAACAAATTGGTCTATGTGGGAGTTGAAAGTGAATAAGCTGCTACCTCTGCATTATATATTCATTTTATTTTTCTTTAACAAAATCCTTTTTTACAAAGAAGATAAAAATGTCATTAACATTCAGTGATATTTTATATTCTTCTGTTTTTTAAAAACATTGTTTTCATGACTACCAAAAGGTATTTCCACCAAACATTAACTAGTATAACAATAAGTTAAATCGAGTACCGAGAAAGTGGGTACGCCACAAATACTCCCCTCTCTATAAAATTTTACCAAATTTTAAATATTAACAGAATTTAATGCAAAAGAAACTTTTTTTGAATTTTTATTTGAAATAACAGGTTCATCGTGCTCTGCTAAAAGGAAAGCAGGTTTAATTCTGTCTATGCTAACAACTACATCTTTATTATCTTTAAAAATAACAAACGATTTTGGGTATTTTTTAATTACCTACTTTAAACGGCGAAAGAGATGACTTTTTACCTTCTACTTTAATGAAAACATAATTGGAATTTTTTAGTTCATGACTAGTGTTGTAAATGGAAATATTTCCATGGAAATGGAAATATTCGAAATTTCAGAAGGGATAACGGAAATATTGGAAACATTGGAAATATTGCAAAATGGGTAGTACGGAGATCATAAATATGTTCACTTAGGGTACTTTCAATTAAAACAAACATCACATAGTGGGTAACAGCCTAAAATATGTAACAACCAATATGCAGGGTGTCCGAAAAGTCTTAATATGGGCAAATATATTTGCTATTACTAAAGATAGGCACCAAATTTTAGATGTTTCTTAGTTAATAAATCGACTTTTTTATGTAATACTTTTTCAACCCCTGTGAGGGGTGACGTTAGGGAGTTGAGGTCAAAAATTTTAAATGCAACCCTATGCCATATGGCACCTAATTTTAAAGGTCTTCAAAAAAGAAACATTTTACCGTAAACCTGTGGTCCGTTTATAAATATAAAAATATAAAAATTAAAATTCGTGAAAAAAAAATTAAAAATTTGAGTACCTTTATTTCTCTTATTACTTTAAAAGATGTTCAAAATGACCACCATGAACTTCTTGACAGTAATAAAGTCAATTTTGGAACTTACTTCTCACATTTGTTAGGAATATTCAGTATTCCGAATATGATGCTCCACTGGCATGGCAGAATGTCAGTGCAAATGAACCATTTGTAGTTTAGTCCCAGATAAAGCGACACCAGATGAGAAAGTGTACATTTAACACGTTAACTCGAATTTATTTAAAGCTCTGCCACCTACTGTTGCCCAGACACCAGAGAATATAGTAAAATATAGTTGTTCAGTTGTATTTTAGATTCGAGTGGTGTGGTGTCGAATGTAGTATTTGGTGCGGGCCATCCACATCTCTCGCGTCAAAGTAAGCGGGCGAGCAGTTTCTCATCTGGTGTGGCTTTATCTGGGGTTTAGTAGTTTAAAAAGAAAAAAGAAGAAGAGAGTTAGATGCAGGGACGTTAAAAGTCGTCATGGTATTTTTTCAACGTAAAGTGAAAGTAAATAGTTTTAAAATCAGTCGTTGGGTCTTATATATTGTGCGTCAGAGAGAAAAGACAGTAAGCTAAAACATTTTTGAGAATGGCAGATGTTACCTACTTCTTGGCAGAGTTTCAAAATTGACTTTATTACTGCCAAGAAGTTCATGGTGGTCATTTTGAACAACTGATGAAGATATAGATGAAATAAATGAGAAATCTGATAGCCACGAGAACAGTGACAATATTACTAATAGCAAAGAGCTAAGTAATAAAATCAGTTCTGTTGATAAAGAACCATTACCAAATATAGAGACAAATTTAACAAATGATGACAGTGTGATGAGGACGTGGCTCTCTCTCGATTTGCGATTCGCAAATAACTGATTTGAATTAGTACCAATTTCTTAACAGTTTTTCGGTATTTTTGCATCAATTTATGTTTATTTGTTTATTTTTGCTATATACTTTTCTATGCATTTATTTTTATTTGTTTATTTTTGCTATAAATTTTGATTTCGAGGTTATTTTTAAAAGATACTTTGTCTTTAATAAATATTTCGAATGTTTCCATATATTTTCAATACTTCCGGAAATATTTACAAAAAATATATTTCCGGAAATTTTACAACATTATTCATGACACACAAATGGTTTCTCCAGGTTATGACTATTAACTGCTGCTGGTTTTAAATTAGCAAAACACTGGCGTAAACTGATCAAGATAGGAAAATTGTCAATGATTTCGTGAGAAGTTGTGAAAAATTCTCCGGGCAATCGTAAAGGTTGACCATACACAAGTTATGCAGGCAAACATCGAAGGTCTTCCTTTAGTGAAGCCCTTAGACCTAAGAGAATTAATGGTAGTTCATCTTTCCACCTATTTGTGTTTCCTCGAGCTGTGAGAGCCGCTTTTAAAGTTCTATGAAATCTTTCAATCTTTCCATTACTCTGCGGATGATATGTTGTGGTGTGTATTTTATGAATACCAAGAAATTTACTAAACTCTGAGAACAATGCTGACTCGAATTGTGTCCCCTGATCGTGAGTCACTGTATGTACTATGCCAAAACGTGAAAAGTAGTGTATATAAAGAGTTTTAGCCACTGTTGGTGCTGATATGATAGATAAAGGATAGGCTTCTGTCCACCTGGTGACTCTGTCAATGACAGTGAGAAAATATGTGCATCCTCCTGAAGGAACGAGAGGGCCGACTAAATCAATGTGAATGTGTTCAAAACGACCTCTTGGAATGTCAAATTTACCTATGGGAGATTTTGTATGTTTATTGATTTTAGAAGTCTGACAACCTAAACAACATTTAACCCACTGATGAATATCTGAATTCATCTTGGGCCAAAAATATCGTGAACCTATTGACGTTTTTGAAGCGCGAATACCAGGATGAGATATGCCATGCAAGTTTTGAAAAATAGTGAATCTAAAATCTTTAGGTATATAAATTCGTTGATTCAACGAAGAAACCTCACACCAAAGTTTAATCTTGGTGAAAGAAACTTCTTCTTTTAGCGTAAATCTACAGTTTTCATTTAAACTTTGACTTTGTATTAATGTTTTATGTTCTTTGTCCGAATCTTGCGCTTAAGAACAGATATCTATGTCGAGTACATCTAAGGATCCAATGTTGTCATGTATGCGTGAGAGAGTATCAGCTATGACGTTTGATTTTCCTTTGATATATCGAATATCAGTTGTAAACTGAGCAATGTATTCTAAGTATCGAAACTGACGTGGACTTCTATCAGCTTTGGACTGAAAAATTGTAGTTAAAGGTTTATGGTCACAAAAAATCGCGAAATCGTTAACCGCCCTATGTTATCAAAGGACTAATAGGTTTCTTGGCGGAACCTTTAAGATTATTATAACACCTCGCGCTAAAAACATCAACATTCCCTGATAAATGGAAGTAAGTCAAGATCTGCCCTGTTTTCAAAAAGGGAGACAAGTCTGATATAGCAAATTATAGACCAATAGCAATACTGTCTGCTCCTGCTAAAGTCTTTGAATCAATTATTTACAAATATCTCTGTGCCTCTATTTCAAAAAATATATCTATTTTTCAACACGGTTTCATGAAGGGGCGCTCTACCATAACAAATTTATGTATTATTACTCAAAGTATTTCAGAAGCCTTAGACAACAAGTTTCAAGTTGACGTTATCTATACAGATTTTGCTAAAGCATTTGATACGGTGTCACACACGGTTCTTATAGATAAAATGAAAAATGTATACTGATTTCATGATAAACTTGTAAAATTTATGTCATTCTACTTATGTGATCGTAGTCAGAGAGTGACTGTTAAGGGGTTTACCTCGGAGTCATATCTGGCTACTAGCGATGGGTCGTTCGCGAACGAGTCGTTCGATTTAAACGACTCTTTTCAAAGAGTCGCGAATGAGCCGCTCCCATCAACTGAACGATACGTTCACCGCTCGTTAAAATATCTGGCTCGCTCTCGTCCGTTCGTAGAAATTCCACTCCACGCTTTCGCGAGTTTCGGACAACTCGGAGAGCGCGAGCCGCGAAGAGCGCTAGCCGGGAGCGGCTCAGTCGGAGTCGTATAATAGAACGAGAGTGGTGGAGCATCTAGCGGCCTATAATATGGTAATACATTACACAGTTTGTACATCTTTGGTATTACTATTATTTTACGATTAACGTTTAATTACTTTGCCGGAAATCTGCTACAACGTTTTTTAAGCAGAGGTGTATACTGCGGGTAGGTTAAAACTCAAGCCACAAACTAACGCATAAAACAACCAAAAATCAAATCAAATGATTTATTAAAAGCCTGGTTCAGTATTAGGTATTATTATATTAGTATATTATTGTGTCGGTCTCGGTACCCACCAAACTCAAACGCCCTGCAAAAAAGCCATAAATCATTCCAATATTTTAATATTTATTTTATTTTTGTTTGAAGCCGCCGCGCCACAATTAAGCAGCGTGCCGTCGGCAGTCGAAAATGTGTAATTCATAGCATTTTTTGCTCTATTTTATGAACATGAACAAATGCAGGTGTCACGCTAAAGTAAAGAGCGCCGCAATTCGCAGCTCGGAGACACGGGTAGCAGCCCTCGTTTAATCGAACGACTCCTTGCGAACGACTCTTCCAAGTGAGCTGAACGAGTGAGCGGGCTCTCTTGAAAGTGAACGAATGACCCATCGCTACTGGCTACATCTGGTGTTCCGCAGGGATCCAATCTTGGCCCTTTGCTGTTTCTTCTTTTTATCAACAGTCTCATTAGTACTGTGAAAAATTGTAATATTTTGATGTTTGCAGATGATATGAAGCTGTATTTTAATGTAAATAATGAACAAGAGTGTATCTTACTTCAGGAAGATATAGATTTTGTAACACAGTGGTCGGTTGTTAATCAAACGGGTTTTAATATTGATAAATGTTTTAGTGTTACCTATACTCGGAAGAGGGATCCGGTAATTTTTAATTATAGTATTTGTGGGACCGACATAGCCCGATCGGGAGAAATGCGAGACCTAGGTGTTATATTCGATAGCCAGTTTACATTTAAAAACCATATTGAACATGTTTCCAACAGGGCTCTTAAAATGTATGGCTTCATAGTCAGAAACTGTAGACATTTTACAAACGTTCATTGTGTTGGAAGGCTTTATGTTGCATATATTAGGAGTATTTTGGAATATGCAGCCATCATATGGAGTCCTATATATGGTACTCACAAATACACAATAGAAAGAGTACAAAATAAATTCTTACGATACTTAAATTTTAAAAATACAGGACAATATGATCGGCATATCTCAAACACTTTTTTAAGAATTAAATACAATCTGTATAGTTTCGAAAAGAGACGAGTTTTTAATTCTGTGATGTTTTTTTTATAACTTACTTCATAATAAGATTGATGATCCAGCACTGTTGTCAAAATTAAATTTTTATGCACCATCACATAGAACACGAAATCCACCTACTTTATATATAGATCCCTACCGTACAAATAGTTTCCGAAATGCACCAATAAATGTAATGTGTAGGCATGTTAATGATATACGTCTGGAATGTGATATATTTAACATTAGCAAATCTGAATTAACCACTATATTAAAAAATCTTATCTTGATTAGTTCACTTAATAGTACCTACATATATTTCTGTTGAAACCTTCCTACTCTGCATTTGGGCTATATGCCTGTTGAGTTTGTAAATAAATAAATAAAATAGTACCTGCTAGCTTTTTAGCTACTTGATCAATGTGAGGCTCAAAAATCAAAGTGAGGTCAAGAGAGACTCCGAGTGGTCTAACCGCATATTGTCATACGGGTCATCTACCATGGCCAGTTCTCTAAGACTGAAAACAATTTTTTCCGTTTTATTTATATTCCAAGACAATGGATTTGCACAGAACCAAGCTTCTAAAGATTTTAGAGAGTCTGGCATTTGATTTATAAGAATGTCTAGGTTTTTATTTTGACTGAGTACCTACAGTATTATCATCAGCAAATATCACAAATTGATTTTGAGTTGAAGCTTCTACGTTATTTATGTAAATTAAAAAGAGCAAGGATTGATTCCTAAGCCTAAGCCTAGGATTAATCCCTAAGCCACTCCGTGTTTAACATAAGAAGGTTAAGACAGTTTACCTTCAAAGAAGGTCTGCTGCGACCTGCCCGTTAAACAGCTACGTATCAGATCCAAACCAGACTAATTTATTCCATAGTATCTTAGTTTTGTTAATAGTATATCATGAGATATGCAGTCAAAGGCGTTGGAGAGGTCACACAGGACTGTTCCTACATGCTGATCCTCCTCAAAGCCCCCCACAACATACTCAAGCAGTGAGAGAATGGCACCGGCTGTAGATCTCGATTTTCGAAACCCGAACTGGCCCTCTATGAATAAATTGTCAGCTTCAAAATAATCGTAAAGCTGGGTCTTTAAAAGTTGTTCGAAAATTTTTGATAGGACCGGCACAAGAGTTATTGGCCTATATAGTCTGCCCAATATATCTGCATCCGGCAAAAGAATTTAAAGAATGCAATTGAAGGCCTAAATACCGTTGAAAATTTGTTTTAAACCAGTTTTGAAAAACTGTTTAATTTTTCATTAATAAGATTTAAACTTTTCTTGTCACATCTGGTTTACAAACAAATTGGTAACATTGTTTAAGCCTTCCCTTTCATTCTTTAAATTCTTTTGCCGGTTGCAGATATCTTGGGCCGACAATATGCAGGCGCGGCTCGTCTATAAGGTCATTTGGTCAATGACCCACCTAAATTTATTTTCAATGATCCACCTAATAATTTATTTTTTTAAAACCAAACTTTTCTTTCAAAAAAATGCAAGTTCCGTGCGAAAACTCCCCAAGAAAGAATCAAGCCAAGCCATCGTCGAAAGATATCCAAGGTTGCTCTGGGCTCGGTCATATTTTAAATTGACCTCATAGGTTTACATTGACTATATAAATGCATTAAAACTAAGAGGGAAATAAACATTCGCCCTTTAGGAAGTTAAAAACAGACAAAATTTGTCGACGGCCCACCAATAATATCGCTTTGGCGCGCGCGTGGCCGTCGGCGCTGCTGGTCCCGGGCCAATACACTCGAACCGCCCCGTGAAATATACTCTTTGGAAACATTTGGATTGGACAAAGAAACACTAATTACCTAATATGCGCATTGTATTTGTATTGTATTTATTAAAGAAAACGGTTTTACTTGAGTACTTGTGTTAACAATGGCTTTAATAGTGCAAGAAACTGTTTGCATGTAATTAAGAAAAGTCACAGCAAAATCCAATTTTAGTACATGTAGCAGAGTCGAATTAAATAATGAAACGGATAAACTGTATTAAAACTTAGATTTATGGTAAATGGCTTCATGGTAGAGAGGTAATCCTCCCTTGTATTGCCTATTTACTCTTAACACATTACGAATAATCCTACTTTTAGCACAAAGCGCGACCTCTATTGAGGAGACGTATCAAAACAGGAAGCCGCTAACAATCTTAGACTAAAACACATAGAAAAGCAATACTAAAAGTCATAAACATCTAGAGTAGCAATGTTCAATATACTACAGTACCTATTTTATGTTTTTTGTGGTGTTTATTTTGTTACACACCCTCTTTAATACAAGAATTTATAAGGTGTGTCGGTGGCATCACTAAAGTATCCTTATTTTTTTTTAAATAGCAACATTCAAGCCAAAAATATCTCTACTACTCTTTGCCTTGGGTTGTGAAATCTTGAAAAAGGATATATATATATATATATATATATATATATATATATATATATATATATATACAGTCAAACTCGGATATAACGAACCCTCAAAGGGAACCCGAAAGGGTTCGTTATAGCCGAGTGGCCGTTATAGCCGTGGCATGAATATTGCTTCTTGTTTTTAGGTACATAACCAATATAATTTCACGTAAAACGTTTATTAATAATTTGTGGTCTATATACGTACAAAAATATTTAATTTTGACAACTAATAAACAAACATATGTATGTATTTGAAACAAAACAAACAAAAAAGGAAATATGTACATATGAATATGTACATAAGTATGTATGTATGTATATGTACTAAAAAAAAGCTAGGTAAAGTTTTCAAAAGTTTTTTTTATAAGAACATCAACTACATATGTCGAAAAAAATCAGTAATATTAGTTTGTTTCTTGCGTGCAACTAAAATGTTTTTCTGAATTGCATTTTGAATTAATTCTACTGCTTGAATACAATTTTTATCAAAATTATTAAAGCGGACAAACTTATTCACAATCTCCAGTGAGTTTAAAGCATCCAGAGCTGAAGGTAATTCATTTTGATTTTCTTCTTCAACTTCATCTAACTGTTCGTCCTCAAGATCGATTTCTCCACTACTTACAGAAGAAATTATATCTGCGTCGGACGGAAACTCAGCTACAACTAAACTCTCATCAACAGAGATGAATTCGTTTAAATTAACGTCATTAAATTCTGTAATTGAGTTTTCTTGGGTCCATTCTTGTAAATCAATATTATCTTTCAGGTATCTAGCTCTTTGCCGCTCAATCCACAAACTTAGAGGAATTTCATCTTCATCATCGAAGCCATGCCCCGTTCGCAGTCCTGCATGACGAAAACAATTTGAAATGGTTATAGTGCTCACTCGGCCCCAAGCGGTTGCTAGCATCATAATGGCATCCAATACTGTAATTTTAAGATCCATGTTGCTATCTACAGCAGCGATTGATTTTAACAGAAGTTGTTGCCTGTAGTAAGATTTTAAACAACGTATGACACCCTGGTCCATGGGCTGAAGTACGGCTGTAACATTTGGCGGCAAAAAGACTAGATCAATGCACTTAAGACTGGACACTTGTGGATGGGCGGGACAGTTATCCACTAGAAGTAAAATTTGTCTCTTTTGTCGCATCAATTCACTATCCCAATCTCTTAAAATTTTTTCGAAAAGTTCTGAAGTGATCCATGCTCTTTTATTAGAAAAGTAAGTTACTGGAAGATTTTGAATGTTTTTAAAACATCTTGGTGCAGCTGACTTACCAATAACAATAAGTTTGTTTTCTTCAGTGCCGTCCATATTTGCACAAACAAATACAGTAAGGCGCTCCTTAGACATTTTCCCCCCAGAACATTTATCTCCTTTGAATTTTAGGGTTTTTTCGGGTGTCATTTTAAAAAATAATCCTGTTTCATCGCCATTGAAGATATCACACTCTTTGTACTTTTGTCTCAGAGTTGGCCAAACTGTAGTAAGCCACTGATTAGTAACCTCCAGAGATACACTGGCAGATTCACCATGTATTTTTCCACATTTCATATCATATCTCCGTTTAAACCGATCAATCCAGCCTCTGGAGCATCCAATTTCTTCCTCTGAAGCCCTTGGTTGTTCTTCTTGTGATGTCTGATCTTTACACATTTGCTCGAATTCTGAAGCTTTTACTTGAAGAATGGGTCCAGAAATAGGAACATTTTGACCCCTTTTTAAAGAAAACCACTTCAGAAGAGATTGATCGACATCTGGCTTAGACGAACCTCGTAGTTTTTTTGTTGAAGGTGCGTTTATATGCTGAACTTTAACATATTTTTCTCTGTTGGCCCATATCGTTGAAACAGTCGACTTTGTCAATTTATAATCCCTGCAGATTGCAGCATTTGCTGCCCCGTTCAGAAGCTTATTAATTATTTCGATTTTCTGACTTAAACTTATTGCTTTGCGCTTGCTTCCTAACACCGAATTTTGTTCCGCCATTGTAAACTAGAGACGCATCTAAAAAGTTCTACATCACCTGACTCAAGTACGCATTAAACTAACACGCTTAAACACGCGGACTCGCCGGTGGTTGGGTTGGTATGCCGATGGAAGATGGAAGACCTTCGATAGTTCGTTATAGCCGTTTTGTCGGGATTTTATTTTTGTTCGTTATAACCGAGTGTTCGTTATATGCCAGGTTCGCTATAAGCGAGTTTGACTGTATATATATATATATATATATATATATATATATATATATATATATATATATATATATATATATAGATTATATATATATATATATACATATATATATATATATATATATATATATATATATATATATATATATATATATATATATATATATATATATATATATAATATATATATACACTAGCGGAAACAATTAAGGGATCAAAGAAAAAATCTCAATTTTGTGCGATTTTTCAAATGGCTGGATCTTTGGTAAAAATGGTCATATTTGAGTGAAAAAAAAATCAATTTGAAGCTTGAAGTGTCTAGTTTAAGGATCTTGCGATAAAAAAAATTTTCAGGCAACAATTAGCGTAAAATCCTAATGAATATCATGGAAAGAAAATTTTTCGAAATTTTTTGCAAACTTATTTTGCGTGTACGGACGTGAAATTTTTTTTTCAACCTAACCACTATATGGATTGGATAGGCTGTTCATTTAGCTTCACTTTCTTTTTGTGTCGGCCTCGATACGACCATTCCTCGCTGAGTTATCAGACTTTGAATGCAAATGCGTCATTTTCTCTTCTCTCAGCAATATCTCAGGAACCAATGGTCCCGCAGAAAATGGAAGGGGGGTTTCGGAAACTTGGATCCATTCTCTACAATGCTCTGGCATGTTTTTTCAGAAAAAAAAAATTTTTTCATCCTTAACATGACTTTGAACAATTGTGAAAAACAGGACTCTTTCAGGTCTTTTAGAAAATCACGTGCCACATTGAGACTATTGGGAACATGACTAATGTTAAGTGTGCACCTTACAGGCCATTGTACCCCTAAAAGCCCTACAGAGTTTCAACCTGATCCATCAAGCCGTTTTATTGTTTCATTCGATTGAATTTGTGAAAAAAGTGAACGATCGCGTTCTTTTGCCTTGAGAGCTCATAATCTGTAAAAAAATGGAAAACTAATTTCTCCTAATTTGTTTCCACATTTGTATTGCGGAAAGCGTTTGGAGTCATGAAAAGAAAGTTTTTTTTCTAAAAACGTAAAAAAAAATTGTTTTGAAAAATTGGAAAAAAATTGTTTTTCGAAAAATCAAAAAACAAATTTCTCTGTTCTTGACTTCCAACGCTTCCCGCAATAAGTGTGTGAAAAACAATCAGGAACAAATTTTTTTCCCAGTTTTTTACAGATTATGAGCTTCCAAAGGCAAGAAAACGTGATCGTTCAGTTTTTTCAAAAATTCGATCGAATGAAACACAAAAACGGCTTGATGGATCAAATTGAAATTTTGTAGGGCTTCCATGGGTACAATGGCCTGTAAAATGCACACCTCACATTAGTCATTTTCCCAATATTCTCTATCGATTGCAGAGGGAGTATAACAATTTCCATAACATTGCCAACTTAGAGGTGAATTTGGAACACCATTCCGCAACCCGAAATAACCCGATGCATCAATATGGCCGAACGATTGAGGGCTGTTAGAGAGCAGGGGCGGCAAAACCCGTTATTGAACGGATTAAAACATACACACACATAAACACACACTCTTTAAAGAATGAGTTTGGAGTCATGACATAAGGTGGAAATGACGAACCACCGGGTCTCATGTCTCTTAAGGGAACACACACACAAAGGAGCGTAAATCCGACCGTGCTACCTCCACCTGGTACGCTTTGGGTAACTCTAATGCCGGTGGTTTTGCAAAATTTGTGAAGATCGCTTCAAAAAGAGAAATTTTTCCAAAAGAATTTTTTTTCCATTTTTCAGAAACACATTTTTTTTTTATTTTTCAGAAACATTTTTTTTTTCATGACTCCAAACGCTTTATGCAAGAACACTTTGGAAAAAATTACGAGAAATTTTTTTCCATGTTTTTAAAGATTATGAGCTCTCAAGGCAAAAGAACGCGATCCTTCAATTTTTTCAACAATTCAATCGAATTAAACAATAAAACGGCTTGATGGATCAGGTTGAAACTCTGTAGGGCTTTTAGGGGTACAATGGCCTGTAAGATGCACACTTAACATTAGTCATGTTCCCAATAGTCTCAATGTGGCACGTGATTTTCTAAAAGACCTGAAAAAGTCCTGTTTTTCCCAATTGTTCAAAGTCATGTTAAGAACGAAAAAAATTTTTTTTTATGAAAAAACATGGCAGAGCATTGTAGAGAATGGATCCGAGTTTCCGAAACCAGCCTTCCATTTTCTGCGGGACCATTGGTTCCTGAGATATCGCTGAGAGAAGAGAAAATGACGCATTTGCATTCAAAGTCTGATAACTCAGCGAGGAATGGTCGTATCGAGGCCGACACAAAAAGAAAGTGAAGCTAAATGAACAACCTATCCAATCCATATAGTGGTTAGGTTGAAAAAAAATTTTCAAGTCCGTACACGAAAAATAAGATTGCAAAAAATTTCGAAAAATTTTCTTTCCATGATTATTCATTAGGATTTTGCGCTAATTGTTGCTTGGAAAAATTTTTTATCGCAAGATCCTTAAACTAGACACTTCAAGCTTCAAATTGATTTTTTTTTTCACTCAAATATGACCATTTTTACCACAGATCCAGCCATTTGAAAAATCGTACAAAATTGAGATTTTTTTTTTTGATCCTTTAATTGTTTCCGCTAGTGTATATATATATATATATATATATATATATATATATATATATATATATATATATAATCACATATTGACCCTGAACATTTTCCTTTTTCAAGATTTCACAACCCAAGGCAAAGAGTAGTAGAGATATTTTTGGCTTGAATGTTGCTATTTAAAAAAAAATAAGGATACTTTAGTGATGCCACCGACACACCTTATAAATTCTTGTATTAAAGAGGGTGTGTAACAAAATAAACACACAAAAACATAAAATAGGTACTGTAGTATATTGAACATTGCTACTCTAGATGTTTATGACTTTTAGTATTGCTTTTCTATGTGTTTTAGTCTAAGATTGTTAGCGGCTTCCTGTTTTGATACGTCTCCTCAATAGAGGTCGCGCTTTGTGCTAAAAGTAGGATTATTCGTAATGTGTTAAGAGTAAATAGGCAATACAAGGGAGGATTACCTCTCTACCATGAAGCCATTTACCATAAATCTAAGTTTTAATACAGTTTATCCGTTTCATTATTTAATTCGACTCTGCTACATGTACTAAAATTGGATTTTGCTGTGACTTTTCTTTAATTACATGCAAACAGTTTCTTGCACTATTAAAGCTATTGTTAACACAAGTACTCAAGTAAAACCGTTTTCTTTAATAAATACAATACAAATACAATGCGCATATTAGGTAATTAGTGTTTCTTTGTCCAATCCAAATGTTTCCAAAGAGTATATTTCACGGGGCGGTTCGAGTGTATTGGCCCGAGACCAGCAGCGCCGACGGCCACGCGCGCGCCAAAGCGATATTATTGGTGGGCCGTCGACAAATTTTGTCTGTTTTTAACTTCCTAAAGGGCGAATGTTTATTTCCCTCTTAGTTTTAATGCATTTATATAGTCCAATGTAAACCTATGAGGTCAATTTAAAATATGACCGAGCCCAGAGCAACCTTGGATATCTTTCGACGATGGCTTGGCTTGATTCTTTCTTGGGGAGTTTTCGCACGGAACTTGCATTTTTTTGAAAGAAAAGTTTGGTTTTAAAAAAATAAATTATTAGGTGGATCATTGAAAATAAATTTAGGTGGGTCATTGACCAAATGACCTTATAGACGAGCCGCGCCTGCTTATTGTCGGCCCAAGATATCTGCAACCGGCAAAAGAATTTAAAGAATGAAAGGGAAGGCTTAAACAATGTTACCAATTTGTTTGTAAACCAGATGTGACAAGAAAAGTTTAAATCTTATTAATGAAAAATTAAACAGTTTTTCAAAACTGGTTTAAAACAAATTTTCAACGTTATTTAGGCCTTCAATTGCATTCTTTAAATTCTTTTGCCGGATGCAGATATATTGGGCAGACTATATAGGCCGATAACTCTTGTGCCGGTCCTATCAAAAATTTTCGAACAACTTTTAAAGACCCAGCTTTACGATTATTTTGAAGCTGACAATTTATTCATAGAGGGCCAGTTCGGGTTTCGAAAATCGAGATCTACAACCGGTGCCATTCTCTCACTGCTTGAGTATGTTGTGGGGGGCTTTGAGGAGGATCAACATGTAGGAACAGTCCTGTGTGACCTCTCCAACGCCTTTGACTGCATATCTCATGATATACTATTAACAAAACTAAGATACTATGGAATAAATTAGTCTGGTTTGGATCTGATACGTAGCTGTTTAACGGGTAGGTCGCAGCAGACCTTCTTTGAAGGTAAACTGTCTTAACCTTCTTATGTTAAACACGGAGTGGCTTAGGGATTAATCCTAGGCTTAGGCTTAGGAATCAATCCTTGCTCTTTTTAATTTACATAAATAACGTAGAAGCTTCAACTCAAAATCAATTTGTGATATTTGCTGATGATAATACTGTAGGTACTCAGTCAAAATAAAAACCTAGACATTCTTATAAATCAAATGCCAGACTCTCTAAAATCTTTAGAAGCTTGGTTCTGTGCAAATCCATTGTCTTGGAATATAAATAAAACGGAAAAAATTGTTTTCAGTCTTAGAGAACTGGCCATGGTAGATGACCCGTATGACAATATGCGGTTAGACCACTCGGAGTCTCTCTTGACCTCACTTTGATTTTTGAGCCTCACATTGATCAAGTAGCTAAAAAGCTAGCAGGTACTATTTTATTTATTTATTTACAAACTCAACAGGCATATAGCCCAAATGCAGAGTAGGAAGGTTTCAACAGAAATATATGTAGGTACTATTAAGTGAACTAATCAAGATAAGATTTTTTAATATAGTGGTTAATTCAGATTTGCTAATGTTAAATATATCACATTCCAGACGTATATCATTAACATGCCTACACATTACATTTATTGGTGCATTTCGGAAACTATTTGTACGGTAGGGATCTATATATAAAGTAGGTGGATTTCGTGTTCTATGTGATGGTGCATAAAAATTTAATTTTGACAACAGTGCTGGATCATCAATCTTATTATGAAGTAAGTTATAAAAAAAACATCAAGAATTAAAAACTCGTCTCTTTTCGAAACTATACAGATTGTATTTAATTCTTAAAAAAGTGTTTGAGATATGCCGATCATATTGTCCTGTATTTTTAAAATTTAAGTATCGTAAGAATTTATTTTGTACTCTTTCTATTGTGTATTTGTGAGTACCATATATAGGACTCCATATGATGGCTGCATATTCCAAAATACTCCTAATATATGCAACATAAAGCCTTCCAACACAATGAACGTTTGTAAAATGTCTACAGTTTCTGACTATGAAGCCATACATTTTAAGAGCCCTGTTGGAAACAAGTTCAATATGGTTTTTAAATGTAAACTGGCTATCGAATATAACACCTAGGTCTCGCATTTCTCTCGATCGGGCTATGTCGGTCCCACAAATACTATAATTAAAAATTACCGGATCCCTCTTCCGAGTATAGGTAACACTAAAACATTTACCAATATTAATATATATATATATATATATATATATATATATATATATATATATATATATAGATATAGATATATATAGATATATATAGATATATATATATATATATATATATATATATATATATATATATATATATATATATATATATATATATATATATATATATATAGATATATATATATATATATATATATATATATATATATATATATATATATATATATATATATATATATATATATATATATATATATATATATATATATATACTAATATACTAGATTCTTGAACCATTCAAATATATTCTTTATAAATTTTTCTTGGGTTTTTTTGGTTCAACAAAAACAGAAGAAGCTTTTTATTAAGATGCAAAACTGAAAAACTAAGACCAAAATTCCTTAGTATAAAAATTAACCATATTGATTTCTCCTCTTTAAAGTTTTTAAATGTGGTGTCTTTTTGTAAATATTATGTCATTTTGACCACCCTATCTTTCAATAGGAAATAACCTTTTTATGAATAAAAATTACACTGATGAAGGCAAAAGTGTTGCCGAAACGTTTGAAAT